>VZSC01019220.1:129282-202858 GCA_013398225.1 Steatornis caripensis | reverse complement strand
TGTACCGGCACATGGGGTTGTTCCTCCCCAGGGGCAGGACCCTACCCCTGCCCTCGTTGAACTCCATCCAGTTCCTCTCTGTCCAACTCTCCAGCCTGCCCAGGTCACGCTGAACCTATCAAGTTCACATCTTTGTGTCCCAAGTAACCGGTGGTTTACCCATTCTGCTACCCAGGATGCCTGAAACGCAAGGGAAAATCAGTGCCACCATGCCTTGGCCAAGCTCTGTGGGGCTGAAACCGTCCATGGCTGTAAACCACAAAGTGTTGAGAAGGTCCCGTAAGATCCTACACCGTGCATCATCTCACAGGAGGACTTGGATCTTCTCACAGGAGAGTAGGGCTACTGAGAGTGCCCAACAGAACCAAAGGAAAAGAAAATACAAGTGATGTTGTCAGGAAGAGGTAATAAAAACGTCTATTCATGGAGAACAACGCAGCAGTGCAATGTTTTATTGAAAAAAAAATAATAATAATCTCACTTGATACCTCAGAAGACTGCATCGCAACGTTGGCGGGCCACACCATGGGAGGGCTACGTCGAGGAGGCCAGCACAGCACCGGGTGCCCCCTGCCGCGTGGGCCCGGGAGCCCTCCCCGTGCACCCCTGGGGTCTCCCAGCTGGTAATGACATCCAGCGAGGAGAGGAGAGTTTGCCCAGGTAGGCTTAATGCCCTGCTTCCTACCACAGCATGGTTGGCTCAGTCTGGCTTGTGTCTCCTGGTCACCTCCGAGCTCCCAGGGGACAGCGGTTTCCTCAAGCACAGGACTTGCTGTTAACCTGCTTTATTTTCCTTTTTTTTTTTTTTTTTAAAAAAGTCACCTCACATCTTTGCCCTTTTTGAAGAGTCCAACGTACGATTATAGTGCAAGAGGGCTTGGTACAAGTGAGCATTACCAGCATGCCGTGGGGGTACAGTCCTCCCCTACAAACACATCATCGTAGGATTAAAAGAACATCGTATCTCCAGAGAGAAGCGGTAGTGGGTCACCATGAAACAGCTTTCAAATCAACCCACTTAAAAACAAGGTCAGGAAAGTTTCTAAACAATCAAATACATTCACTTTAAAAATAAAAACAAAAAAAAAACAAACAAAAAAAATTAAGAACAAAAACTGTTGAGATGGCCCCTTTCCCCACCCCCCTCCCTCACCCTGCAAACACTTACATATGCTGCAACTACAAGCTGCTCCTTGACCGGAGGCAGCGAGGAATGACCAAACACGGCAGGAGATGCAGAAGGAATTGAGTTCTGGTGACAGGCACTTAGTGGGGCTTGGGAGGGCAGCAACAGAAGTGTCTTGGGGCCCGGCTCTGTCTGCAGCAGGCAGGACCGCTCCCTGGGGAGCGCCTGTGCCCCTTTCCCCCCCTCCCAAGATGCCAAACCATGGTTTCCTACAGCAGAGAGGGGAATGCCTGTGCCAGAGACACTGGGCTTCTGGGAGCCACTGGCAGTGGAGGAGTTTGGGAAGAGAAGGGTGGAACGTGGCCACAGTCTCCATCCTCCCTCTGGCTGGAGGGGACGAGAGGGCGAAGCGCCCTGGCACGTGCCTGCGTGCGGTGAGCAGTCCTCTTCCTGCCGTGGCCCATGGTACGGCTCGAGGAAAAGCGCTTTGCAGAATGAGAGGGAGGATGCACGCGTCTCGCGGTGGGCACGTGAGCAAAGAGCTCCGCACCTCCGAGCTGTGCTCGTCGGGATAAGGCATGGAGAGAACGCAGCGGAGAATGGCAAAGACACCCTACGGGTATCCCGGCAAGGAGGCGAGGCTTTTCCACCCTGGTGCCACACCAGTGTCTGCCTGCTTTAGGGATGCACGAAGAGCAAGCCCAGAAGCTCCCTGCCCAGGATGACCTTCTGCTCTCTAAGCCCTCTTCTGCCCAGGCAGGGTAACCGAACCTCCCGGGAGCGCTGCTCCATGAACTCCAAGCTACGCAGACAGTCATTAAAAAAAATAAAAGATCATGAGATCTAGTCTCTCCCTTTCCTCCCATCACGCTCTGCAGGATTTCTGGGGTGGGCCAGGCCTGAGTTTATGACTAGCAAGTCCCTCAAGCGAACAGTCCCAGCCCGGCCACGTGGAAAGACAACGTACAAGGAACCTACTCGCAACCTCCCCGAAAGCTCCTCGACTTCTCCCGCAGCCCTGCCACATCTACGACAACCCCCAGTGCAGCCTCGGCCTCCTCCGAGTTTGCAAACGCTGCAGCAGGATGCAAGGTTCTTCTCACACGCGTGCAAAGCTCCCCAAGCCCTTTGCTACGTATTGGTTTGGCTCAAAAGCGGCACACGAGAACCGTGGCTTCTCCTGTGGGGGTGCCCCAGGCCCACGCTCGCAGAGAGGACGTGAAGGCTATTCCAGTCAAACCTATCTGACCAACTGGAGATGAGATCAGAGTTAAGGCAGTGAAGGATCCTCTCCCCTGCCGGGGAAGCTTTGCTCCTGCTAATGCTTTCTCACGGGAGGTACGTGTTCACAACCGCCCCACCGGAGGGATCTGAGAAGGCTGCCCGGCTGTCCACACCGACAAACACCTACGCTTTGGGAAACGGCTGCCTCCCAGTTACCTTAATCCAGATCTACCTCTTAAGCCAGCGCAAACTCCTCCAGCCCGCCAAAGCCGACGCTGCTCTCTCCCACCAACGCTGGGCTACGGCCTTGCATCTCCTGGCCAGTTGGGTCAGGCACGGTGTAGGAAACCACAGTAGGGACATTCACCGGCAGCTAGAAAGGGTGACGGAAAATTCAAGTATGCTTTCCTCAGCGCGTGGCCCAAGGCGGGCGTCAGGAGCCCCAGACTGGCACGAGGGTCGCGCGGATGTCGTTGACATCCTCACTCGAGGGCATTCTTTGCACCCCACCGTCTTCCCAGCTGAATGTCTGTCTGTGCTGGCACCGTGTGGCCACGCAGAGATCCACAGATACAATGTGCATCTGTAAATGCTAAAAATAATAAAAAGTGCAACGACGTCAGCTTCTTTAAAACAATCCACATTGCTCTGTTACTGTCAGAGGAGGGAGCTGTCAAGGGAGCCGGAAAAAAAACTTAACTGGAACAGTAGATTGCAAATTTCTCACAGCTTGCACATTACAGTGTAACTGTTCCCAAGGAGCCGAAAAGGGAACCTGCCTCTTACTGCTGCAGCAGTCAGGCCCTTCTCCCACGCAACTCTCCTGCCTGCACTGCATCCTCCTGCCCTCTCGACAGCCAACTGAGCCTATGGTATTTCTTCACTTAATTAAGGAAGGAGGAGGACGGAGGAGCAGAGAGCGCAGGGGAGGGAGGGGAGGAAAGTGAGCAGGAACTAAGCACAGTCCTCAGGTTTGCGTGAATGATGCCTTCGTCGTAAACAGCAGGAAGGAGGGTCAGCCAGCCAGCCCCCCTCCCAGGGCAACCAAGACCTGAGCCAGCCACAGTCCTGGTCCCAAAAGGAGCTTCAGGCTTGGAGTGAACGAGGCAGACCATTCAGCAGATCCACCCCAGAGTGGTTTGTTTTGGAACGTTTTCTTCTCTTTTTGGTTTAAAATGTCACTTTTTTTTTTTCTCTCTTCCTCCTATGCCTCCTCCTCCTCCCCTCTAAAGAGAAGCCCCTTCCAGTGAGACAGGGCAGGAGCTGCAGGCGCGGTGGTTCCTGCAAGGCTCGGGAGGCACCGGTCACTTGTGACGCTGAGTCGTCTTCTTCCGTTTCCTCTTAAAGAAGCAGCAGCACCTGGGGCACAAAGGACAAGGCAAGTTAGCCCCGCGCCTGGCACCCCGGGAAGGTTCCCTGCCACCCAGGCTTCCCTCCGCTCAGCCACATGCAACAGCACCTCTGCGCGCCCAGTCCGAGGCCCAGACAGACCTGCCGTCCTGCGGGACAGTTGGCAAGGTCGGCAGGTGCTGGTGGATGGCTGACACCACCAGCCCGGACTGGTAGACCAGCAAAGGCAAACTCGCCGCACGCTGAGGTTGGTCCCACTGCCCAAAGGCTGCGGGCGCCAGGCTGTCTCCCTCCTGAGGCTCGACTTGGGCAGGAACACCAGGAGCCATCTGGGAAGCGGACTGGGATGGCAAGCCCTGCCCACTCTTCCCAGCTACGAGACACACGGTTGTCACCACCGTTCACTAAAAAGACGAGTTCCAAAGAGATCTCAGCTCAGGGACCAGGTTTCTTTACTGAACCTTTCACAACAACCAGAGCCTCCACCCTGGATAAATCACTCGGTGCCGATATGCAGAACCCCTGCTTCTTCCCCCATCCGATGCGAGGGAGGTGCACAGCGCCCGGGGATTAGGGGAAGCAAGAGGGATGGATAGGGGAGGCTGAGGTGGGGAGGAAAACGCCTGTCGCAGCTGAACTGTGAAGAGTGGCACTTTCACTTGTGGGATACGCTGAAAGCAGCCACCCAGATTTTCTAGTCCTGCTGGCTCCTACAGAATTACTTGGCGTTTAGGGCCTATGTACCTTTCTATCCTCAGCCCACTGTCAGGAATCCTCTGCACAGAAGAAAGGTTTTTGTTCTGAGCGAGTTCTGCTCCTGAGCTACGTGTCTTTCTCCTTCTGCCGTTACAGCCATCTCCAGAGAAGCCTGGGTGATGCCGAAAGTCTACTTTTTCAGGCCAGTGCAAGGGATGCCTGGCCAAGCAGCAAGACCCGATACGAGTATGCAAAGACCATTTTTTCCTACAAATACCTTTTACCAACAGCCGGACAAAAAGCAGTCAAACCCACCGTTAACAACTTCTCCAAATTATTTTCCGTTGGGCCCTTCGTGGCTCTGAAATGTTGGCATTACACTTCTGTCCTCGCAGAGCCGGAGGAACACATTTGTTCCCACTTGCACCCCAGAAGGTGCTTGCCCCTGCATGCACGAGCCTCACACTATGGGGTGCAAA
The DNA here is from genome assembly GCA_013398225.1 of Steatornis caripensis. NCBI lineage: Eukaryota > Metazoa > Chordata > Aves > Caprimulgiformes > Steatornithidae > Steatornis > Steatornis caripensis. The sequence goes on along the minus strand of VZSC01019220.1, from coordinate 197,983 downwards.
AGTGATGGGTGACCACCCCTGGCCCCGTGAGCCAAGCCTGCCAGCACAGATCGTCTGTTGGAGAGACCAAAACCCCCAACAAGATGAAGAGCTCCAACAGCAAGAGGAGGGCCACCTCCCACCACGCGTTCCTCTGGCCTGCACAGACTAACGGCCAGGGGAAGTTTAAAGTCCACAGTTTGTCTTTNAAGTGATGGGTGACCACCCCTGGCCCCGTGAGCCAAGCCTGCCAGCACAGATCGTCTGTTGGAGAGACCAAAACCCCCAACAAGATGAAGAGCTCCAACAGCAAGAGGAGGGCCACCTCCCACCACACGTTCCTCTGGCCTGCACAGACTAACGGCCAGGGGAAGTTTAAAGTCCACGGTTTGTCTTTACGTTCCTAAACAGGCCTGGTTTGGAGGTGAGCCGAGAGAAAACGCAGAGCAGTTGTCCGTGCCGGAACACGGGCTTGGAGCGACCTGTGACGACTCCATCGCTACCCGCCTAGCCCGACGTTTGCAGCGTGTGGTCTGAAGCACCACCCGACCCAGGCTTCTGCGCGTGGCTGCCACTCTCACCCTGCCACCCCAGGACTCGTCCTGCATTTTGTTGTCCCGGGCCATCTGCCACCCTCTCCTGCTGTAACCTGTCGCGGTATTTCTCTCCCACAGCAGCCACCGTCCTTCGTGACTTGGGCAATGGCGAGTAAGGGGAGGATGTTACGGGGCAGAGAGGATGGAAAACGCACGAGTTAGGATTTCGCATGCAGTGGGTAAGGGAAGAAGAGGGCTGAGCAGCACTCGTTTCCTTGGGCGCCAAACGAAGGGAGCTGACTGACTTCTGGCTGGTTTTCATTGTGACTGTCTTTTTAGGCTGTTACTCAGAGGTCCAGGGAAGGGTTCAGGAAAGGAAGTCCTGGCAGTTCAGACAGGCAGAGGCAAAACACCAAAATAAAAGAATAAGGCAGGCTGACAATTACAGAACGTGATCTCTCTGCATGCAGACAATGCCCAAGAGAACAGCCCCAGACTACGACATACAGAGAAGCCAGAGATGCCAGAGGAATTTGAGGCAATGCCTATGGAGAGCAGGGCAGAGGCGGTCAGTCTCCCATCCAACAAGGACATTCCTCGCCGCACGCGGGCTTTGTCACCTCGCTCCATAGCGATTCCCACCCACCAGCCCTCCCTGGGACCTACAAACTTCTCGTCCGAGTCTCCCCTTGGTCCTCTGCTTGCTGGGTACGTGGATTCCCCAAGGGGCAAGGGAGGGAGGGAACACCTCCACGGGACGCTTTGAGAGCGGGACACTACAGCTGTAGTTTCAAAACCCTGATAAAACCGGACGTATGCCTGAGCTAGGCTTGGACCAGTGCTAATCCCAACCCCTGCGCCTCTTCCTTCCTGGAGAAGCCAGTTCACGCGCACCCTCGGCTGGCAGCTGCAGGGTTTTTGGAAAGGAGTCATCTCCCACACACCCTCTCCAAGCAGGGGCTCTAGCTGAGGATGCGTCACGAACGAGAACTCCACGGCCACGTCCTTCCATCCTCCGTAACGATACAGGCCCTGGCCCACGCTTCTTCGGAGGAAACTCTCCAAGGAAGCGACCGGCCCCCTCCCCTCGATACCCAGCTCGGGGTTTTCCCTTCGTAACCGCCTGCGTGAGGAATTCCTGCAAGATGCTCGGCAAGCCTGGTCCCGACTCTGCCCAACTCCATTAGACATCATCTGCTCACGGACGTAACAGTTTAGGGGAGATGGTAAGCAAAACAGAAAAGGATTAAAATCCATCTTTTTCATCCATCGGTTCAGAGATCAGCCGAATTGCTTGGCCTAATGGGGCCGCTCAGACATACTCCACACCCTCCCCAATATTGCACGTGGTCTTCAGCACGGCCCTAAAATCAAAACAGCTCTGGGTTGGCTTTGACTTTGTGCGTTTTTAGGGTTTGGTCGGTTTGATTTTGCCAACCCCAGTCTAGTCTGGTCCGCTCCCCCTTGCATGTGGACTGGAGAGAGGGACTCACCACAAGTTGAGCATTTTCAGGCAGCTACAGAGAGTGTAGAGAAAAAAAACACAGAAAGGAAGAAAGAGCGATTAGTTCACAGAGGTGGGATGAAAGCATGTCACTGCAGCCATGCAAACATGCAGTGCAGACCGGCAGACACACACCATGCCTGCCCGCCGCCCGCCCCCAGCCCTCATACCACCTCTGCCCTGGCCACGGTGCCACTGAGAACTGCCACGTTCTTCCAGCGTCTCTCGAGGCCTCTGACAAACACCCCCTGTTTTCCATGAAGGCACCAGCCCCACGAGGTTCTTATCTGGGCCTGGGGTCAGAAAGGGGCTCGGCGCCACCGGGAGATGAACGTGCTCTTGTCCCCCGCAGCTCCGGTGGGCAGAAGGGCCAGCTCACGGATCTGTGCCTGGGACCCGCCCTTCAGCGAAACCCACGGCTGGGATCAGGAGCTTTATCTCCAGCGTACCCCAAAGCAGAAGCATTTGCCGAGCTGCTCTGCCTGCCAGAAGTGCCAGGGGAAGACCCTTCTGCCGTTGCACCTCGTCCTGAAACACAGCGCCCCAGCTCCAGCTCCTTCCCACTCTTTCTGGCCCTCTTTACTGCGGAGCAGGACCCAGAAGTCCTTTGCCCTCCGCATATATCTGAGGGGAGTTATGATCACAGACGCAAGGGAAGATGTAGCCAGACCTCCTGTGGCAAGGGGGACAAAGTGGACTACGCTTGGGAATTACAAGAGACCCCGAACCTGTCCATGTAAAACAGCTTTTGCTCTGCTTCCCAGCACCTCCAAAACCAATTTGGGACCGCACAAACAAGGGCTGGAGAGAGACAGAACGGTTCCACGTGTTGTGAGACGCGGCTTGGGCAGCATGGCCCCTGCATGCTGCTTTTTACCTGTCTTGACATCTCCCCTGGGGTCTGGACCCAGCCTCGCTGAGCAAGGCGCTGCAGAAACACAGGCTGAAGGTGGTCCTGTCTCAAAAGCTGACTCTTCCTTGCATTGGGTTGTTGTACCGAGGACTGCTAAGGGTGGCCATTCGCCCCACCCTTCCCAGGAGCAACCCCAAGTCACAGTGCCCGAGGGGGCCCACTTCAGCGTGACCGAGACAGGGCCTGTGACACCGAACCGGTGGTCTCTGCGCGACACAGTGCCCATATCTAAGAGGAATATCGTCCACTCTGCAAGTTGCACCCCAAGATCTCCCCCACCCCGCTGTATCTGACGAGGAGCCTGTGCCAAGACCCAGGCTCGCTCTTTTGGCTGGGAGGAGAAAGTTTTATCTGTTGTTCAGGCACGTTGCTGCCAGGATCGTTCCCAGGCCAGCTACGAGTGAGAAAGATCGCACCCAAGTGCTTCCTGAGGGACAGCGGAACAGACAGCAGAAGACTTTCAGGACAACCAGCACTGGCTTCAGCCTGATGCATACCTAGGGACCTTTCCCATCAACGCACCCCTTCTCTCGCCTGCCGGTTTTCCTCTTCACCCTCCCACAAGCCATTCCTAACAGAGGTTCCCACAAAGGTGGAGACAAACAACATGGGACAAGCGACACCAGTGTCATCCAGTCAAACTATAACCAGGCAGCTGGGCACCGTCACAGCGCCAACCAGGTCAAAGGCAGCCCTGGGGCCCGTTTGCCGCTGGCACGACGGGGTGTCAGGATTACACTGTGACCTGCTAGGTCCTGGTCTAGTTCAGAGGCAGCGAGAAGGTCCCGTGTCGAGGATCATGCAAAAGGTGACATGATGGTGCCAGACGCAGCACGTGTGCAAAGGAGGCCAAAAGGGTCAAAGCAGCAACTTAGTACCTCGGTTGTCACTCCTGACCACAAGCTACAGAGGAGAGGTCAGCTCAGAGGGAGCACGCTCCTCCCCACAAGCAAGAGGGCTGCTTCTGGTTTCTCTCACTCAGCTTCCGTTGGGCTGGACCAAGAGAATTCACTGAGAGGACTACGCATCCCTGCAAGAGTTCCGTTAGGACCATTCTGGATACGTGGCATCCACTTCTTGCAGCCAGAAGTGTTAACTTTCAGACCAACAATCTCTTCACTGAGCTGTGCTCAAGCTACTCCTACACTCTGAGCACAAGAGTACAGTGCGTTCTCCTTTCGGAACAGGGGATGCTCACCGGGATTCCTGAAATCAATTCACATTATTTTGGTATTTGTGCTACTGTCTATCTTGCAATACATGCTCTGAGTAAGAGTTACGTTCTCCAGCCATGACAAGTGTAAAAAAGAAGCAGCAGCAGCACTGAAGGCACCATGCACAAAAGCAGCAATATGCAAGGAAAAGGGCACGGGACATGAGCATCGGGTACTTCACCACAGGTAACCATCCCCACTCGTTTCCCAGGAGGAGGATTAACGACCACACCAGTGGAAAGCCTGGTTGTAAAGCCAACGTACTTAGCTTCCTCCACCACCTCCACCTCTGCCTGCGCTGTTATTGGCGCGTTGGAGTGCGCCCCCGTCGGGTCATCCACGTTCAGCTCCCCGTTGGTCGAGCTAACCACCTGAAACACAAATGAACACCCCGTTAATGAAGCCCCCTTGCACATGACGCATCTCCACCTGCCTGGACAAGGGATGCCGGGGGAATGGGAAATCTGCAGAATAACTTTGTTTGCTCCTGTCTCTTTGCACCCTCTTAGCAGGCTGTCGGATTCCTTGGATGGCTTTGGATCCTGTGCCTGGTTTGGAGAGACCAGCCTGGTTCATCCCAAGGAGAAGAGGAGGCAGGGCACCGTGGCTGCGTTCAGCAGTTCGCCCTCCTTCCGTGCCCAGCATAGGTCTTCGTGTCTTTGGGAGACTACGGCACCCTGGGAGGCGTAGCCACTGGGCGTGAAGACTCACTGACAGCCCTACGCACACAACACAAACTGTTCGATGTTGACTGTTTTCTCCTGACACGTTCACAGGCGAGTGACTCAGTCCCGTTGCCTGCCAGTGCCGTGGGAAGAAGCCACTCCAGAGCCACCAGAGTCTCACTCCTCACACAGCCGGTTTCTGGAATTACGTCTTCACCCAAAAGCTATTGATACGGTCTCTCATCGCTTTTTGCTTCACAGCTGACATTATGGCTTACTTCAGCATTTCCACTACAAGGACGACCATCCAGACCCCTGGCTGCCAGCAGCTCTGCATTCGCCAGGAGGGCACATGATTTTCTGGGTAATTCATCCTTGCTCTATCGCCACAGCAACCACTGAGGACGCCTGTACGGGACCGCAGTTCAGCTGGCCCTTCCGCACTCCATCTGGAAGGTAGGACAGGCTCCTCCTGCGTGTTGCTGTGAACACCTGGAGCTGCTCCTGGGTCCAGAGCTGTAACCATGCGCGATTCCTCTCCTGCTCCACCTCTTTGCCTTTCTCCAAGGTAAAAGGAGGTATCTCCCATGGTGGGGAGGTGCTACCCAGTATTCCTGGTGGCCCTGGATGACCTAACCACCAGAAGCGAAGGGAAGGAAGCCACTGAAGCGGATGTCCCCTCGCTGTTAGGTGCATCTACCCACGTTCATTTTGAATACGTAAGTCCTACCAGCAACTGCCGTTTCTGCAGCTGATCAAGTCCCGTGGCCAGTCTCTGCCAAGACAGGTCGGGACTCAGCTCACGTGGTTTTCAGAGCTCTCCTCGAGTGACAACCCCTTGGGTTCTCTTCACACCCTGCTTCCCAGACTCCTCACACTGCAGGCCCACCTGGGTTCTCCAGGCCCTCACGCTTCCCACACAACTTTGCAAAACGCTAGCACTTAAGTGTGCTATTCCCAGTGATCTTCCCACACTTTCTCCAGCTACTTGTTCAATCTCATTTTACAAAAGGCTTTGATTTTCCTCCTCTTTTTTTACGTGCCGCCACCTCATTTTGGTGTGGCAAATTCAACCGTTGCCTTAAAGGAAACGGCCACCTGAAGCTACTGACCTCCCAAGGGTTCAGCGTGAGCTGGGGCATCTGTGGAGAAATAATTTAAGCATCTGCAGCCCAGCAGCCATGCACAGCAGATTTCCTGTTCTTGGCTGCAGATAAGCAGAATTTTGATGCTTATGGTGGCACATACAGGCTTGTAAACTGCTCAGGTAGGCAACCCTCGCAGTCAAATTCAGACTAGGACTGCCTCACTGCTGTAGCTACTCTGGCAGAGCGCTGTTCGTGGGGAGACACAGCTCATGCTGGCTTTGTGTAAAACAGCCCCGATAAAAACACGCACTCTGTACTTACAGAGGGCTGAATTCACAGAATGGTTTGGGCTGGAAGGGACCTTTACAGATCACCATGTAGTCCAACACCCCTGCCACGGGCAGGGACATCTTTCACTGGATCAGGGCACTCGAAGCCCTGTCCGACCTGACCTTCAGCACAGCTTACTCTCTGCTCACGTCTGACATCAGAGCTATACATACCTTAGTTCCTCATCTTTCAGTTTCTCTACTACTCAGTAAAGCATCGTTAAATGAAAAAAGGAACGTGGCCAATCAAGCCAAAAAATCACTGAATCCAACCAAGTATCAGGAATAAGTAAAAATTTCAATGTAATCTGCACTTCACTCGGGGGCACCGTGCACCTCCCGTCTCCTCAGCTCAGCTCTGTCCCACTCCAGGCACCAATTCCCATGTCACCAGTGCCAATTTTCAAAGTGTTGCGTCTGGCACCAGAGCCAGCTCTCGCAGGCAAACCCTCTGCCGAAAGAGTTCACCTCGCCAGCCATATCAGACAGTTCTTGTTTGCTGGAATGGCTCTCACATCGTCTCTCTAGCACACCCAGCCATCTTACCCGGCAGTAGAGCAAGAAACTCCCTTAGCGACCCTGAGTGAAAACCAGAAGCAGTCTTTTCAGGAGTTTAAAAATTTAGCTGCAGTGCCACCTTTAATGCTGTCTGGCACTGTCACGCACCCTCTGCTCACCCACCTTCCTCAGCGCCGTCACCCAGAAACCCACCGTGCCCTTACACTGGTGCTGGCCTGCCAGCGGATGCAGTGCACCAGGGAGCAAGAGAACGGGGTCACCACACCCTGCCACTGCAGAGCCAGTTCAGCCTGTCGGGAAGGCACCCGGAGGGATGAGTGGCTGTACGGCCTGCTCGCACCAGCTATCCCCTGTGCATTTCTTCCATCTGACACCCCTAGGTCTCCATTAAGCAAGAGGAATTCGACCTCACCTACCAAGCCTGAACTGGAACAGCTCAACCATTTTCCTAACATTTACGGGGTTTATACGCAACAGACCTTATTTCAGTTGCCTCTTGCTACTTAAAAGCATCCCCAAGGGGGGGATAGAGAGGTGCTTTGTAGACTAGACCTGCTAATATACACTCCTTTCTGTGTTCAATTTGACAAATCTGAGTTCAAAATAGCTCTCAGAGGAAAAGCTTCGCTGAAGCAGTAACAGCAACCACGCTGGCCATCACAGCTCGGGTCCCACAAAACCACAGCTTGAGCGTTACGTACAGGGCAGGACCAAAGCAGCCTGTGAAACCACTCTCCTGACCATGACGTTACTGCAATTTGAGGAGGATTCAGGGGATTTAACAGATTCCTGCATCAAGGCTGTACGTGTCAGGAGGAAGAGGTACCTGTACTGATCCTCCGTGCCGATCCGCAGCCAAATGAGATGTCAAGTACGAGGTATTCGTCTGCCGGCTTGGCTGGATCTCCCACTCCCCTCGGCGATCTGATGACGCCTGCTCGCAAGTTCAGGAACACGAGAGAAACAGAAGAGAGGGCAAAAGGTGAACGATGGGAAGAAATAAAAGTATGCTTGTTAGTGAGTTAGTTTCTTTGCAAAAAGCAAGGCATTTAAACTTTTAGCCGGGCTAAAATTTCACTTTACCAAGTGCGCCCCATACTTTACTTCAGCGGTGTGTCTGCAGTAATCCACCGCAGGAGTGGATTTCTTCTCCTCTAGCTGCTAAACAGAGAGAAAGCTCAGATCTATTCAGGAGGTTATTTCTTTACACGGCTTCATTTCCATGGGTTTCGGCATAAGCACACTGACAGTATGTTTAACTGCGTCTGTCACGTCACACACACCAGAGCACTTGGCATGGCAGCAAGATCGGATACACAAGCTCATCCTCCCTGAAACACGTATTTTTAAACTCAAATTTGCAACATAAAACAAAGCCGTGTTTCATTTCACCAAAAGCCAGTTCCACACACTGATTCACCTGTACAGGGCAGAAGGAAACATCCACCACACCTGCTTGACTGGAGAGAGGGTTGGTGGCTTTTTGGCTTTCTGCAGAAAAGTAGATAAGAAACTTTTGCTAACAGTTTCTTCTTTATCCCCAAAAGATGCAAACTTTAGGCAATTAAATCATTAGAATTTTTTCTGTTTTCTTAGAAGAACCACTTTGCACTTGCATGTGAAGCTCCTTACAGGTCGCCCAGCTTTGATGACAACACACCCAGCATTCAGCTAAGACCCAGGAGGATCTTGGCGCACCTAAACCCAACCGGCCAGCTGCAGGAACACCTCCTAAGCCCGGTAAGCATAGGATAAACAGGTAGATCTGTGCAAACAAGTGGGGGACATAGTCAAGCCTGAAGTGACCGATGGGACACATTTANGCTGCAGGAACACCTCCTAAGCCCGGTAAGCATAGGATAAACAGGTAGATCTGTGCAAACAGGTGGGGGACATAGTCAAGCCTGAAGCGACCGATGGGACACATTTAAAAGGTGTCTCCCTGGATGCCACACAAAAAATTTAAGCCGATGTTTCAAAGCTGAAGCACAAATTTGGAAGAAAAGAGAGCGGAGCAGCAGAGTCCCCCCAGCGCACGTGCACCGGGCAGGAGGGGCGCTGAACAGAGACACCATGGACCTGGCCAGGAAACAAGAGGCTCAAGCGAATAAACACCAGGCTCTCAGCAGTGAGGCCGAAGGAGCTAACCAAAGGATAGTGCCCAGGCTCTGCTTTTCCCCAGCACTACTTCGTGTTACCCCCTGCAGCCACAGATGATGAGCTCGAGCCCTGATGTGAGCAAGAGAGAAGCCACAGGGCTTAGCGACACTGTAAAAAGAAGAAAAGAAAAAAGAAGGAAGAAAAAAAAGACCTCAAGCAGCCCCACACAGGAGAAAGACACCAGAAACCTTCGAATAAACTTCAACACTAACCAGTAAATTGTCACTCAACTAGAACAGGAGCACAAGCAAAGGGAAGCAGAACAAAAAAAATGTCTCCTGGCATTTTATCAAACATTCGCTACGGTTCCCTTTGCATGTGACCTCTGACTCCCTCCTGGAGGCACCCACGGTGCCGCTCCCCCTTCGAAGCAGTCACCAAGTGCAGCTCATAGATACTATTTCCCTGTTTCCCTCCCTTGTCCAGGCATGTCCCGTTAAATCTTACTACATGTTCTTCCCATCAGCCTGAGATGCTGCTTACATTTTTTCTGCTTGCTGACATTCAAAGGAGAAGCACTTCCCTTGGACTATTTTTTTAGTGCCTGCAAGTCACAAGTTTATCAACAACTGGAGAATTCAAATGCAGGTTTTAGAAGCTAGTAGAAGACAGACCTTCAGTGCCGCTTCTTCCAAAGCACTACGCCATCAGGTCGCCTGGCTAGCCCAGGCGATGCAGTAGCACCATGCTACGCCAACATTAAGAGAAGCACCCTTCTGCCTAGGAGCCCGGAAGCACTTTATAGGAAAGGCTTCGGCAGCCACGAGAGCCAGATTTTTGTCTTTTAGCTCTACAGCCAAGTGCATGATAAACTGGTTTTGAAGCAGGTTTGAGCTGAGCCACCCAAAACGCAACCCCAAGCAGTGACACTGAGGAAGTGATGCTCGTGAAATCTGGGAGCATCAAGTTCCCGTTAACACTCATCACCTTCCCACCAGCTACCAAACTGCAAGACAAGACTGGCACCTAAAGACACAGGAGCCAGGGCTCACACATCTCTGATAGATAGCAAGTGTCTTCGCTTCTAGAGGAAAAGGCTACCAAGAGGAGATCACTCTCTCATCAGTGTCTTTACTGGGAAACAAATATTATCAAAGAGAATCTGCAGTTACGATACCTGGGAACACAAATAAGGCAATTAAACCTGGAGATCAAGGCAGTCACTTGACCCAAACCCATGCCTCCAATTCACTGCTCTGTTTATTTTTTCTGCATTTTCCTTTAGAGAAATCGTTGGCTCCGTACTTAAAAGGAATATCCCTTGGAAAAGAGCTGGTTTTGTTTCAGTGAGAAGAAACCGATTTTCCCTGCATATTTGGAATATTAAATAATTCAGCACCCTAAATAACGGTTAGGCAAAATAAAATGACAAAAGCTGCCACGCAATACAGAATCAAGACTATCTGATAGGCTCAGAAGAACAAGGACTGAAGGCTTCCTGCATAACATTTTGGGATTAGGACAGATTTCTTTGGGCTCTGTACTACAATTTGTGAACTAACATGCTTGAAAATGAAGCCAGGCATCGTTGCGTGTTAAAGGAAACGAGACGCCTCGTACGTACGCAGCGTGGAGGTCTGTTGTCAAAGCGGACGGCTAGAGACTGCCACCCAAAGAAGGGGGGTTAATGCATTAGTGAGGCAGTATATTAGAGCAGATGACTTTACTAGTACTCACAAACCAGTCCACGCTAATCAGCATGCACACAGTACTGCACACGTGCTTCAAACAATCCCGTTTCCTACAAGCAACGCTTCTAACGAGGGGTATTCATCCTGGTTGTAGCCAATGGCTTGAGACGTATTCTAGTCTATGTTAGCGGCTCTACCGTTCAGAGCCCAGCGGCACGGAACAAGGAAAGCTGAGCCCAGACAGGTTATTACATCTCACGCTCGATTCTGCACCCACTCGTGCAAGCTGACTGGGAGCAGAGCCGGCAGAGAAGGAGCTAGAACGGCACGCAGCGGTTAGAGGAGCAGAGCGAGCCCAGAACCACTCACTGGGAAATAAGAGCACCAACAGCTCTAGCTAGGAGCCAGCAGCTGGAGATCTACTGAACTTCTGATCAGTTCTGTTAATACAGAAAATCCAAACTCTCAACACCAACAAAATATTACAACTAGAAAGGAAAAAATGGGGAAATTCAAATTAAAAACCTGGCAGTTCATCCGAACCATGATGCCCAGCCTCCCCGAGGGACCCTACCCTTGCGTCCTTTGTGCTCTGCGGCACCCACGCCATGAACTTAACACCCTGAGAAGGGCATAGAGCACGTACACGGGACGCACGCATCCTCACTGCGGCCGCACGCTGGTGCATGGGAGGAGGGCACCTGGGGGCAGGCTGCCATCACCACAACTGTTGTTCTACTCCACAGTCCATGTGCTGTGAGTAAAAGCCCCCAAAAGAACGTTGTTGGCCAGGCAGGTCAGACAGTCTGACCAGGCTGGATAGTTGAATTAAACAGCTAACCCATAAACTACAGAAAAATGACCCATTCCAAACTGCGTTCACGATCCTGAGGAATACCACTGGCCGATACAGTATTTCAGCAACCTGTTGCTTTGACGAAATTCTGCTCAAATCACAATCTCTAAATTAAGCAGGAATTGTGCTTGCCATGACCGAGGCAAGAATCAGCCCCAGCCACCTCCAGTGGCATATAGCGTCTGCTTCTCCAGTCCAAGAGGAATTCGGAGAGGTGCCAACAACGCGGCCCCGCCGAAGCAGCTGTGAGCAACGCACCTGATTGCGAAGGGCCTGCTGCGATGGTCGATCCCTATGGACGTGGCTGTCTCTTGTTACTGCAGATGTCCCGGAATCTACATGAACAGATCCCACTGGAGTAGGCTGGAAAACAAGGCGTTCGTTAGGATGAAGCCAATGCTGAAGATGCTCCTCTGTCTCTCAACGCGTGCACGCACAAACCTGACTTGTCAGGCTGGCTCCCATCAGGTAGAAGAAAGAAAAATACCAAAACGCTGCCCAAAGGTACTGAGAGCAACCAAGGAAAATTACAGCCAGGGCTATAAAATCCCCGTGATTTGATGGACGTGTGATTTGATGCTGGACAACAGCACCAAACCTCTTGTATAAAAATTAATGAAAAAGACACAGTTAGGTGTTTCTATCAGTGTCGGATCACACCTCATGTGTCTCACACAGGATTACTACAACTGAAAATACACAGACTTGTTTTCCTCATCTCGCTGTCTTGCCACTTAAAAACCACACTCGCATAGAAACAGGACGTGTTAAAATTAAAGCTTCATGTGCTCTATTCTCACCAAAGTCATAATCCCTGCTCACAACATCAAAATCTCCATAGCAACCACTGCAGTTGTCAGCAATAGCACGCTTGTCTTGCAAGGGGCTTTTTATCAATTGTCTTTGCAATTAAACAAAAACGAGGAGAAAAATCACGATTCCCACAGGGAATGATTCCTTATGAAGATGAACTGGTTTGTGCACGGTAAACATTGGTAACGCTAAATACAGCTAGGACGGTAAATCGCCGGCAACGGCACCAAGTTTGGCACTGAAGGCATTCGACGACAGATACAGATGCCTTTGCCATTGCTGGTATGTGGTGACTCGCCATTAGCGAGGCGGCTATCAGCAGAACGACACAAAACACAAGTGACAGGCAGCCAGCGGAAGAGCTTTAGACTTTTTCTATCACATGTCCCCATGACACATCTTCTGGCCAAGGTCTTCTTGAGTATAAATGGCTTTTGACAACAGAAGCAACGCAACGAGATCACGATTATGGGTGATCTAGTGTCATGGAACTGCTGAACGGAGCTTGGTTACTCCCACATTTCCTTGCCATGTGCTACAAAGAGCTGGTTCAGCCTCTGGAGTAGGGTAAGCCCCAAGATCTTTTGAGCTCAGAACTGGTTTGCTGTTACTATTCACTGAGCATCCATCAGAGCCCTGCCTAGACTTCCTGTATGTCTCGATGAGAACTCAACCGTTATAGAGGTCTTCCACCATTCAGTGCTGAGGCAGCCAGTATGCTCTCCCGCTTTAAGATGCATGTCTTTAGATATTGGTCTCAAATCTGTGCCAGACTAGAGGAAATTGAGCCTGGTCGTGTTCATTGCCACAAGCGGGAAACCCAGGTTTGAATGCCTCGCCAGGGCAAGCCCAAAGAGGTGGGCAGGGGCCTTCTGCCCCTTAGGGAAACTTTAAGGCACTGCAAGAACGCCCTGAACATAACATCAGGACGTCACGCTATGCTGAGCCCATGTTAGCTAGAGAACAGAAGTGAAAGATTTGATCCTAGGGCCACTGGTATTAACTGGGATTATCAGGAACAAAGAGCCAGGTAGTGGGAAGCAGCAGCTGGGAAGCAAGGCGCTGCATTTTGCAGGTACAACTTACAATTGGCCGGCCGACCCAGTCATAGGCGTAGTCAAAGGTGTAGCCTTTCTTTTCAAACAGCTCTGTGAAGATGGTTCGTAAATAATCGTAGTCTGGTCTCTCAAAGAAGTCTAATCGCCGAACATAGCGGAGGTACGTGGCCATCTCCTCTGTTGGAAAAGGGGAAAAAAGCAGCAGCGTCAGTATGAGCTCCAACACTTACGAGCCTCTCAGAGCTGACACACGCACTGGAAATACGCTTTTCATTTAACTCCAATGAGGCTTTCTCATGGCACTAGGTTCAAAGTTGGTGCTTAAAGTTGGGCTGAGGGCCAGAACACCAGTGACGCGAGCTGTCCAGGCTCCGCTAAGTTCAGCTGAGCCATGCGGATTGACAGAAGATGAGGCTATCCAACAAATCTTCACCGTCACTGACCTCTACCTATCAGTTTTTTACTGCTAGATGAATCTCACTCAGCTTTCCAGAGCTCCCCTGCCCTGCCTGAAGTCTAATAATAGTCTGCTTTTATTGTGAATCTTCTGAATGAGTTGTCATAAACCAGGGTCTGTGTTTGAGCGTTGAACATCAGGGAACTGCCTGGGCTGCCGGTGTCACCGCTGGCTTTTCCTATAGAAGTAGTGGGTTTCACTAATCGTCCACAACGCAAATCAATTCCAACACTTCCCAAGCAAAGATGGAAGTCCCATCTCTGTTCCAGAGAGCTGCTGCTCCACCTCAAATCTGAGTTCCACGACGAGTTTTATTCTATACATTTATATAAAAACAAACACTGAAACACACTGTACGACAAACGCCAACTCACTGAACCTGCCAACGGCATGCTCGCGTGCATGTCTGCTCACACAGACATTTAAAATAGCCACAGCAATTCCACCTGCGGAAGGAAAGCAGGAGATGTTGGTGGGCACCCCATGGCACCCCTGAGCTCCAGCAACAACTAGGGCCTGGCTGCCCAGAGCACTGTGCTGCCAACATCATGACAGCCGTCATCGCCTTGACTGTTCAAAACAAGACTTTGAAGGGGAGGTCCCAGTGTTAATTGACCTGGTGCACACAGAACAGTCTTTGGTGTTAAGCTAATTACTTGCTTTCCTGCATCTGGGTCATACTTCGCACGCACAGAGAGCCGAGCCCTGGTAACTCACGCCCTGCCCCTTCCCCGCTCTCCCTTGGCTTACACCCAAGGCAAGGTAGGACGTTTGAGCAGAGCTCGGTACAAGGCACGAGCCTGGACACTGCAGTACGACTGATACACCAGCATGGTTTTTGACTTTAGCTAGCAAAGACAAGAACAGCACTGCTTATCGTTATTTAACTCTGTGGCTTGCAGCTTGCACGTCACATGGAGGCAAAAGAGGAAAAAAAGGAGAAGGAAGGAAGGTAATCCCCTCTTCCTGCAAGTATCTCTGAAGGGTGGAGGACCAACAGGTTTGAGGCAAGCAACAAACAGAAATAAGTTCTCTCGTATCTCTTCAGCCTAGACCTGCGGGTGTGAACAAGCTCCGAGGAAGTAGTAGTGGGGAAAAAGATGAGAACAGCCAACGTGAAGCTGTTCTGCTTGGAACTAGGTGGATTTTGGATGCAAATACGTCTGGAGAATTAGCATGATTTGAGCGAACAGTGCTCCCCTTCCAGGCTTGCTGCTCCTCATGCTGGGAAAGAGCCATGTGACACTACCGTTCCTACAGGAATGGGGCTGGCCGTGGGGACCCCGGTGCTCTCCCTGGTGCCGTGATCCCCACTTCCTAGGCAAAACACCAAACCCGCTCTGTGAAGGCCACACGGTACCTGGGGAGAGGCGACAGGGGGTCTGGGGAGGGCTTTAACTTCATACCCTGCTCTCCTAGGTCCGAGGTGGATTTTTGCTTAACCGGAGGATAAGTGTTGGGCTTAGCCAGAAGCACATCTTTAGTAACGCTCTCCTTAAAACTGTTGTCAGAAGGTGGAATTCAATGACAGACAACATCATCCCGCCTTCTAAGCTGGCTACCTACGGTTTTAACACCTGTAAAACCTTCCGTTTGGAAAAGAATTAACTCAGTAGATCTAACATGGTCGTTTGAGGGAGGTAAAATAACGAGGCCTTCTTTTGGAAGGAAGCCATGAAGCAAAGCAGGAACACCAGGCGATTGAGTACTGTGCAGCCTCCTTGATGAGAAGACTTAAGCCCATTTTAACCCACAGCCAGAAGCTCTCTGGCCCCGCTAATTTATAGCGGCAGCTCCAGTTGTCTGCCAGCTTGAGGAACAACAAAATGGGTACACATCACCCGGATACTTTCTGCCAGAGGAGCTCAGAACCGTCATATTTCACAAAGTACACCCACCTCCAACTGCACTCAAACGGTCCCATCAGAGCTTTACCTGGAAAGTTCTCACAGAGAACTTCAACCGGAGTGTTTCTCTTTGTGTCCCCAATCTTCTGATACCTCTCTTTTAAGGTGTCAGCCTGTAGCGCACAAAGACAAAACAGTTGTGGAGAAAGAGTTCAACCATGTGATAAACGACATGCTGCATGGGAAGAAAAACAAGGCATTTAATACCGATTCTGGATGGTATCAGAAGATGTTACTTGTAACTGAACTGCATCCTGGACTACACTACTAGGAATGCTATCCTACCCCGTTGTCATTCTCTCTATGCGTTTCACGTGCTATCGGCAAAGAATATCCAAGGACACATTCAAAACTTCTTCAGTACTTGAAAGGAAGGACACTTGTTAGTGTCTTACAAAGCTAATTTCTTACCAGCCCAGTCCTGAGGACTGCACAGGGAAGCTTTCACGGGACAAGAAAACAAAGCTGTGTATACGATGATTGCACATCAGCCCTGGGCTTAGAGCCACTGGTAACCTCAGCACCTTCATAAACAACTGTAAAAGCAGATCAATCGCAACGGCTATTTGGGCACGTCGGGATTTTGCTGCGTATCAACCCAACTGCTGCCACACAGATAACTAGTTCACGTCAGTCACACTTCTCCCAAATCCCATGCCGCTCCCATTCTACCACTCCTTTCACCCCCACTGTGTCTATCGCTTAGACAGCACTGATTAAACAGCTGGTCATTAAGAAAATGAAACAATTTTCAGTTACATTTCCCACCTAAATCCCTCTTGAAGCAAAGAACTCTGCTCCAGCTGGCACCCTAAGAACAGGTTTTATTGCCTCCATTTCGAAATATGCCAATTAGACCCGCCAGCAGCATAATTAGAACCATAAGATGTTCTCTCAAGACTTTAGCACTGACAGTACAGACCAAACGTGTAAGCTGAGGACACCTAGAAGAGTGAAGATGCCGTATTCTAGATGAAGCTGAGGAGTCTGCGTTCGTTCTGGAGCTAACGAAATGCAGGACTTCCATGAAGGAGTCAATTAATCTTACCAAGTTCAGCACTGAACTGAGGAAGTGTTGCAGAAGAATCTTGCCTAAATCTGGGATTATTTTAGAATAACTTGCAGGATTAATTTAAAGCAGATGAGTTCAACCAAGCCAGAAACAAGATACGTGATAGAATAACACACACTTACAGAGGTGTGAACTTAAAGTCAGAGAGATTCTGACTTCTTTCGCAATCCCTTTCATGCTCGAAAAACCCTTTCCTTGCTTTTGTTAGTTGTTGCCAGCATTTCTGGCACACGTCTGATAAGGCTAAACTAAGGCTAACTCTGGATCGATGGTGCCAAAGCAGCTTATCAAGGTCTATCACGCAAGCCAGTGCCGCTGACCACAGCAGCGCTCTGCTGAGCAGCTCGCGAGCCAAAAAGCTTGTCGGCTCTTTCCACCAGTACTAACGGGTCTAAGAGACGTTACTGTCTTCATTAATGAACCTTCTCCTAACCTGATCAAATTCGATCCCTTCACTCACTGCAATTCCAAAGCTGAACACGGTAGCTTAATCATCAGGAAAGCGATGGAGACATGAAGACGCAGCTACCAACAGCTTCAGAGCCAGCAAATGACTTACTACTAGATAATTCAGCTGACGGATGTCAGCTGCAGTTGCCATAACTCAACTGCTTGCAGCCCTCCACATTGTACGTGACATTTCATAAACTTCTCAGCACTGAACGTCCAGTGTCTCCAGAGGGAAGCCAAGCTCAATACTCCTGCCAGAAAACCAGTTTTTCAAGCTGAAGTCCATCTGCACACCTAAAATCATCAAACTGCTCCCGTTCTAAAAACGTCTCACAGATGCAGCTGGGGGACTGTGCGCTGTAACTGGAATCCCATTAACAACCGCTCTGTTGCGGTCGCACTCCAGCTCGGGGCAGCATCACGCTACAGCAAAGCTGCTCCAACAGCTCCATCTGGGCTCTCTCATTGCCCCCGCTGTCCCCGCCGCTCATCTGCCTCTGCTGAAACTTCTCTCCAGACTTGCCCCGGTTCAGCCAAGCTAAGGGTAACTTGACGTGACAGGTAACATACTTCTATCGTAAAATCTTTCCTGTAGGTGAAGCCAACGCCTTGTTGTTAGACTTCAAGGACACAGAGGAGAGGACAGCGTTTCTGGCTGGGTTGTGCAAACGTTCCCCCCCATCAGATTCTCATTTGGGCAGAGACCAGACAAAGTTTCAGAGGGCAAAACATAAACCTACCTTCAGACCTTGCCAGGGCAGACTGCCTCGGAGGAAATACATAAACATATGGCCGAGGGCTTCCAAGTCGTCTCGACGACTTTGCTCTGCAACAGAAGAGACAACAAATTATTGCTGCAGCTGCAGAAATGTATCTGAGATCTGATCAGCAGCCACGCTTATTTCCGAGGCAAAGCTATCACAGGGAAGTTCACTTGCTGTCTGTAGCTCAGACCTTGTGCAAAATCACCTAGAACCTGTTACAAAAAACCGTAAAACGTGTAAAGGAAAGATCAGCTAGAAGGCATGAGATCACACAGGAGCTGTAAGACACACTGCCCAGCCTTAAGTTGAATGGGTAAGAGGGGGAAGTACTAATTGCGGCGGAATGAAGCAGTTCCCCAGTTCTTCTCTGGACTGCTGGTGCTGCTGGAGCAACGGTGATGTGGTGCTGGATTATGTTATTTCCTCTGAACTACACGGCAACACGCAGGGGACACGTGCAACCCGCTGCAGGGCACTGCCACGATGCCCAGTGCCAACCCTTTCCCAATCGCTTCTGCAGCTCATCACGTCAGAGCAGATTAAAAAATAGCTCCTTCTAGCACTGCTTCTCCTCGCAAAACACTCGCTGCTGTTGCCATGCAGATGTTACGATTACAACTGAGGGGGAAAAAAGCGGCTTCAAGCCAAAGGAAAAAGCACCCTGAAAATAATCTACCAAAACGTATCAAAAAATCTCAAGGGAGGATACAAGACAGAGCAACAAATCTGGAGCGCAACAGCACGGGACTGCCGCTGTGCTGGGCTGCATCGTGCAGGCTTGGGTTCACTGAGCTCACAAAACAATTCGATGCAACCTCCTCTCCTCCAAACCTCCACCCGCAGGTGCTCCGAAGCCGCAATCTGGAGCAGATCTAGTCATGCAGCCCACACGCCACAGCAAACCGCGCGCGAGCTGTCCCCGATGCCGCATCATCTGCAAGAGGGGAAAAAGGCGGCGCTTTGCCCAGCATGACTCTCCTTCAAAAGCAGCAGCAAATGTAACTCTCAGAAGATGCTGGGGGTGAGAACATTCGGCAGAAGGGAATCAAGATGACAGTTCCTGCAGGTTACCCTGGCACAGCTGTAAAAATGGGAAAGGAAAAAAAAGAGGACGTCCCGGGTAATTTAGTGCAACGATGCAGATGTACTTCTTGTGAGGATGGTTGAGTGCACCTGTCTTTCAGAAGAATTGCGATCAGACTCCTTTATTTTGCTCGGTCCTGAAACGCGAAGGGATCGACTCTGCCTGGGCTGGCCTCACCAGCAACGCGTCAGCCCCGTGAAAACCCTCGTGGCCGAAACAGCCTCCCGCACGGCCGGCAGCCAACCTCCCCATCCTTAAATACACTTGCCCAGAAGCACTCCTTCCCCCGCACAGCCGTGGTGGGAGCTGCAAAACCTGCAGGGAAATGGGTCCTAAAGAAGACACGTGGTGAACTTCAAACGCAAGCGGATCTTTGTTCCGCATCCCCAGCACCAGTAGGCTCCCGAGCCTGCTCCCACTGCGGCTTCTCATTCCTCCATCCCTCCCTGACTCTTCGTCGGGTTTTCCAAAATTAGAAGTTGGGCTCATCTCTTCTTACTCCCCAAAAAGAGCGAGCTCTCCAAGAGACGCGAAAGCCTTGATCTCATAGCTGGGAGGCTACTCAAAGAATATTCCATGACCTTACTGCTCTTACGGGTTTAAGTGAATATAAACATTTAGTAAGTTTTTGTGCCTTTCAGCCACAGGAATGTAATGTTGCGGCATGAAAGAAGGCAGTGAGGAGAGGAGATGAAAGCCAGCTTTAAAATTGGTTAAATCATTAATTTTCTCCAACCGACTGTTACGTCAGGGAACATCCAACTCTCACACCTGAAACTGGAAGGTACTGGTACAGAGCTGTGCTATAAAAACCTGTTTGGTCATCATTTAGTGTGGCAGTTACTGCCCACCCACTTGCCTTTTATCAGCGCAGGGCTGCTACCAGTTATTTAGTTCCTAATAAAAACTATAATCACGAGGCTTCTGACATTTCAGCTGTCTCAATTCCTTAAAAGAAAGCAAAAAAAAAAAAGCCTCACAACTGTAAGCAGCATCACGGCATTGAGGAGTTTACAAGGAGCTCGAAGGGCACGAGAGAGCCGTAAGCCGAGCTGCCACTGGAGGTCTACAGGACTTGGCACGGCAAGCTCCCACCAACGGCACAGACCTTTGCCAAGATGGGTGTTGATGGACATGTATCTCGCCGTTCCAGTCAAGCTCTTGTGTTCCCTGTAAGGTATGTGTTTTTTGGTTTCCTGGTCAATGTACTCCTTCGCCAATCCAAAGTCTATGATGTGAATGACGTGCTCTTTCTTATTGCCTTGCCGGCCAATAAGGAAGTTTTCTGGCTTGACATCTCGGTAGATGAGGTTCTTCGAATGCACGTACTCCATTCGAGATATCTGCAAAACAACGAGGCAAAAGTTATTCGTGAGCAGACCAGCTACCGCGCTCTCCCGGCTAACGAGGCCACGAGGTTTTGTCAGCCCGTCGCCGAGGCTCGGCTCGGTGCTATCTCACGTTTCAGCTCCTCTACGAGAAACGCAACAACAGACGGAGCAAACCGAGGCAGCAGTTATGACTGGAGCTGGGTCACGTCCTCCGAGGCAGAGTTGGAAGAGGAATTTGTCAACCCCTCCTTTCTCCGGCTACTGTACTGTGCTCCCTGACTTTACGCCAACAGAAACTGCAATGGCTGATTCTGAAACGCTACCAACAGGACACAGCTCTTGGAAGGATGCCACAGGGAATTGCAGCAGCCTTTTTGTATTGATTTTAAACATACTAAACCAGTTACCGAGAGCTCTTCCCTTGCCCACAGCCTTCCCGTGTTGCTCTGTGTCTTACCACCTTCCTCCCTCGACCCATATGTCGTCTTAGACGTGCCAGATCCTTCATGGAGGGGGATTTTTGGGCAGGCGAAAGCAAGCCTTACGATCCTCAACGCTGACTAAAAGTAATAGTTAATGTCATCGGTTGTCACCTAGGAATAGCTGGGATGTTTTTCAGCTTTTGACTGACTTTGTTCTGGCAGTACCACTGAGAAGGGAAAGCAAAAGGGCAGGAACCCCGCTTCCAAGGTGATGGAGGGCCCTTTCCCCTCTAACAACGCCTCTTAGTCACATGCTCATCATTAATATAGCTTTTGAAAATAAATATATTGCAGGTGAAGTTCAAACAGGTCGCCGAGCACTTCTCCTTTGGGTTTCTAACTGATTAGATGTTGCAATTGGAAATAATTCACAATTTAATGTATTACCTGTTTTGGTTTTTTTTTTTAATAGGTTTTAAATGAACACACGTGAATTCCCGCTTACAGCCGTCTTGGTCCATGACGGCACGCCCTGCAGCATGGTGGCTTTTTTAAGCAAGATGCTTCTTTGGAAAGGCCGTTTGCGTGCAGGCTTGCGACGCTACAAAACCATCGCAAAGCTCTCGCAAACTCCAAGTTTTGCACTAACGAACGTCAGTCCACAGAGGTCACTGCCGCACCGTTGCAGCAGACCTTGTGGCGCAACGGCATCAGATTTGGGAACATCTAAGGTGAGAGGCACCCAGGCCACCTGCCAGGAAGCTCCTTGTGGGGAGTCACTGGTTTCCAAGTGGTTCTGCACTGGGTTCATACCGGGAGTGCGGCTCTGCACCTCTGGCACAGGGCAGGCTGGAGCATACACCGCTCTGGATCACCAGGCCAGCTTCTCCCCCAGCTGAGCAGCTACCCAGGCAGCAGCGACCCCACGCCAGCCCTTCCGACCACCCTGCTCGCCTCAGCCACGAGCGCCGTCGGGCTGATAGACCCCAACCGCTCTTTGGTTTCTCGTTCTGAATCCAGAGACATCCTCAGCTGGCAAACCCGGATCTCTCTTTGTCTTTACAGATCTTGGATCCACACCTAGCTGAAAGCTCCACACATGCCGTCGCTCCATCCTGCTGCCAGAGGTTTATCAGGTACCTTGTTTTTAAGGAAAATCTGCTGCATTTCCACCACTTGGAAAAAAGTAGCAGGCAGGAGGGGGCAGCACTCCTTATAGAATAAGAAGTGCTGTACAGCAAGGGCAGGGGCCGGGAAGACATTGACTGTCTGTGAATCACTTTTAAAAAACAGGACTTGCTCAAAGGCTTGTCAAAGAAGTTAACAGCACGTGCTGCTGTGTCCCTCCCCTCTAAGCAGTGATTCATTTCAATGCGCTGAGAAAATGGGTTTCACAGCTAACAGCCATTCTCTCTGATCAGTTACAGAACGATGCAGAACAGAGCAGATGCTCTGCACTTCAGCCATTCTTCACGCTTTGAATCACCTACAGGACCCAGCAGCAGGCTGGAAGACAAAACGGTACGTCGGGAGGCGGTTCAGATCAAGATGCAACGCTTAAAACTGGAACAAAGCGTTTCCTCGCCTCCCCGTACGTAAGGAGCTTTCAAACAGAGCCTCTGGGGCTCATTTGATTTGTCTCTGCTACCAGAGAAGCTCGGTTGTTGACATGGCCAACAGCAATCACAGAACCTGAAACAAGCCTATTTTTTTTGATCCTTAAAAACTCACAGCAATTTGCATTGGCCAGGACAACAACCTGGACAGCGGAGATGTCAGATGAACCGATACGCTCCGGCAGCACTTGGAGACACTTATTTACCTGCTTTTTTTGCTCCCACCACCCACACAGATGCTGTTGGGTCTTTCATATTCCTTTTTCTTTACTTCCACCTGCCCGGATGCCTCATGACGTGCTGCTGGAGAGCTGCGCGCAGCCAACAACGGCTGAAAGACACTCTCCAAGTCAGAAGGACTATCTGCGCTGCATCGCCCTTCCACGCTTGCTGTCTGAGAAGAAACGAGCAGTGCCGGTGCAGCGTGACCTCGGCCTAACTCAAACCCATTGAGCAGCTGAAGAGGAGAAGTGGAGTTCCCACTCCAGAAACGTGCTGGATGCAGAGACACGGTGCCCAGCCCTTTGCGTCTGAACTACAAGCTCTAACGTCTGTGCATTAATTCTTCTAAGGACACAGAAACGACTGCAAGGAGCTGGGACTAACTGTTGGAATTGCTTTTACGCCAGAAAAACAGTGACTGTGAAGCAGCGTTAACATCCGCTCTGTTATTTTAACAGCAATAAGAACAGACTATGGCGTTCTGTCATAGGGCACAGGAACACTAGGAGTGGATGGGAGACTCCGCTTGCAAATTAAAGCAGGATTTCCATGGCCACAGCCAGCCAAGTCCATCTTCGGAGCCACAAATCTCCATTTCAGATGTCGGAGAAACCCGTGGGAGGGAAGAGCATCCCCCAGCACACAGCAGGACCTCTGCGCTGCGGCTGAGAAATGAGACGATACTTGTGACATTTAACCAGACGCCAAAGAAACCCATGTTTTTATTTTCCTTTCTCCTGTCAAGGAAGCATGCATAATAAACCCTCTTTCCCCAAAACGGTAATTCTTGAGGATCTGATCTCGCTAGCAATCCTCTCCCTAGGCCCTCCTGATAAATCTGAGCCCTTCTTCCACAAGTCACCTGCTTGAATATAGATCAGATCGCCAGAGAGCAAAAACTGCTCCTGTTTAAAGGCTATTTTGGTGTCTCTTACGCAAGATGATTTTGATGGTCATGAGCAAAAAACTCCACCGTGACGTGGTCCAGATCGCAGTCAGAAGTACACAACAAGACACAACAGGGCTTGTATTTGACAGCAAGAACTCAAAGCAAGGGTGAAAATAACATTTACTCCTGATAAAACCGAGTTGCCTCCCAGACATGTAGCACTGCTTCACCTTTACGTGGCCTTGCTGAGCTAAAAAAACCCAATAATTTGATGATATTTTGGTGAGAATCGAACCGGAGCAGCAGTTTTCTGCAGTGTGCTGAGTTGCCCCTCACTCCCTACATCAGGGCAGGGCGCTCGTCTCTGCTGTCTCGGTGGTACCAGGACATTCACATTTTTGGAAGACTCCCTGGGTATTAGGCTTCGTCAGCAGGTGTGCGAAGCATCAGAGGAGAGAAACACTGGNAAAACCCAATAATTTGATGATATTTTGGTGAGAATCGAACCGGAGCAGCAGTTTTCTGCAGTGTGCTGAGTTGCCCCTCACTCCCTACATCAGGGCAGGGCGCTCGTCTCTGCTGTCTCGGTGGTACCAGGACATTCACATTTTTGGAAGACTCCCTGGGTATTAGGCTTTGTCAGCAGGTGTGCGAAGCATCAGAGGGGAGAAACACTGCCCATGCAGTGCACTGGGTTCTGGCACTGAAGTCTTACGTCTCCTCATGCCTATGGTTAGAATTACAGCAGCTTAAGCAGGCTTTGCTGGTCAAAAGCAAGAGCAAATCGTAATTTATGGAGGCAAACCGACTGAATTTGACAGTGCAACTTTCCTTCTCTGATGCGTCCCTGCCACTGGAGCGTGACACAGTGACCGCAATGATTTAGTGTAAGAACGAAGACAAATCCAAGACAATTTCCCTCAAAGCTTTGTGGCTGGAGCCACAAAGAGTTTTCCTTCCAGTCAAGCAGTAAGTGTCAGCCCCTTCAGAAAACACGTCCCCGAGGGCCGGGCAAGGCCTTCTCGCAGGACATTTCCCAGGGAAGGAGACGGGGCATACCTAAAGATGCTAAATCTGTCTCCTTAAACGCACACACTCCAAGCTGGTAACTCATGTAATCTTCCTGAGAAGATTGGAAAGGTCCTAAAACATCTCCCCACGGGAAAATGGAGCAGCACTGCCCACTCCCTTTGGAGAACATCCACTCCTCCGTCTGCTTTTGGTGTCCCTCTGCATCACCCTAAGCATCTGTTTTTCAAGCCAGTACCAGTGTCTAGACGAGTTGGCAGGCTGTTTGAGGTCACAAGCTCAGCAGATGATGCCAGTGAAGACCCTCCAGGCACAGAGCTAACCTGCAACCCTAAGGCTTGGCAAAAGGCAGACGGACACCGCTGTGACGATCTTGATTTCCGCAGCAGTCTCACAGGAATGAATTTACATCCTGACAAGCAAAAGGTCATACAAGTTATATCCAAGGCTTTGCCATCTGACGCCACTTGATTTAATCAAAACGAATACTATAAATTGGTTTTCCACTGATGAAGGAACACGCAAAGCCAACACAACTAGACCGCTCCGCTGCAGGAGGACAACTTCATGAACCCGATACCAGGCAAGTGCTGTTCAAACTTCCGCATCCGTGACCCCAGTTCTGCTGTGGCAAACTTCAGTTTATTTAGAAACGACTGTATTCCTCACTCCCTTACCGTCTTCTCTGTCCTTCAACGCTTCTATCCACAGATCTGTTAACGTGAATATACAGTTCCACCTCTGCTGTGCCACTTGGCTATCTGCAGACCACGGGCTGAAAACCAGAAAGCCAAACTAAAACGGTAACTGGGCCCTACCAACTTGTGGAAGTTCAGTCACCACATTTAGAACGTTCAGTTTTCACATCGTCCCCTTTTAACGCAAACACAAACCCAAGCTATCAGTTTCAGCTTGGTTTCCTTTCCTTTTCAGGCATAATTAGGGGCTCTGTTGATGCTGCCCACAGATCTACGGTTTTTCAGCTGTTACTCAGTTAAACCCATTGGTCAATTTCGACCCAATCTGACCAAGGCGGAGACCTCGAATGCTGGTATTTTGGCTAAGGAGAGCTCAGCTCCCGTGGCTCTGAGAGATTTCAGTCTACGAGCAGGCTGGTAGCACCAAACCAGTAAAACTGGTAGCAGTGTGGGAGGTTGCTGTGCTCCTTGTGTCCTGGGGAGCGGGTGAGAAACGAGATGTTCTGGGGGATGTCCAGAGGGAGGGAGCTGGGGTAGACAGGGGACAGAGGACACAAGCCCATAGGAATCTAGCTTCGCTGGTTCTGCTACGCAAGAAGAAAGTTTTCTCATAAGCATAATTTGACCTTCCCTTCATAAGCAAGAGTTATTCTCAAACCTGAGAAACTTTCTTTTATGAGAAAGATGGAGACAGACTTTTTACCAGGGCATGCAGTGACAGCACAAGGGGCAACTTTTTTAAACTGGCAGAGGGTAGGTTTAGATTGGACAGAAATGCTTCATTATGGGGGTGGTGAGACACTGGCACAGGTTGCCCAGAGAAGCTGTGGATGCCCCATGACTGGAAGTGTCCAAGCCCAGGTTGACAGGGCTCTGAGCAACCTGGTCTGGTGGAGGATGCCCCTGCCCATGGCATGGGCGTTGGACTAGGTGATCTTTGAAGGTCCCTTCCAACCCAAACTATTCTGTGATTCCACAATGGAAGGAGCTGCTTCTCCAACCAACAGACATTCCTGAACCTCGCACTGTACCGACCCCATCCTTCGGCTAACCCAGGACTGACACAAACACGAGTCAGCATCACGGAGGCTGCTGGGCAGAGCCCTGCCCACCGTTACTCACCAGCTGGATGGCTATCATTAATACCGTCTTCAAAGTGAACGTCCTATCACAGAGGTCAAATAAATCTTCCAAGCTAGGACCAAGCAGCTCTAGTACCATGGCGTTGTACTTTCCACACGGTCCGAAGTAATACACCTGGGGAAGCCCTTCAGCTGGAAGAATATAAAAAGAATTTAAATCAGTCAACGGGATGATGTTAATACCCGTCCTCCTGCGTGTAAATCTTTCGCTGGGCAGAGCCTTTATTTTTACCTCTGGAGTGTCCTTTCTGTTTGATCTTGCCCAGCAAGCAAATAAGTTTCAGCATGCACTGTGAATGAACCGAAGGCCAGATCAGTGCAGGCTTTGCCCAGCTACACCCTTGAATAGACAAATGGATTTCAAAGCAGTAGCACGACCACATGAAAGCATCTAGCTTTGGCAGCTTAAGCACTTGGACTTATGGAACGAGACACGGAGTTCCCTACGTTGCACTAAACACCAGGCAGAGTACAACCCCAAACGTGGGCTGGCACTCATCTGAGCAGTTAGGAAGATGATAGCCCTTGCGGAAAATGAGGCATGTCCAAAAAGGGCTGCGTCTTCAAGCGAGGTAATACATAGCCGTCATTTTTCAGCACAACCTTACACAAAGTTTACTCTTAGCGTACTCATGAGAAAGCAAAGAAGTTTTCCTTTAAAAAAGAGCAAAGATTTAAATTTGGGCCCATCACCGTGTAAAAATAAGCAATCGTAGTCATTAAGTGTACGTGCAAACCATTTTGCTGTAAGTTGCACACAAAACTCTTGACACCCAACTGGCAGGAGCCAGAGCCCACCCTTCCCACCTAACGGCTCAGCAACAGATTTCTCCGCGAGAGTATGCAATACTTATACTCAGCTGACGGCGGCTTTTCGCATGGATTAGCTTTCTGAAAGGCACCAGAAAGGGAAAAATCCAGCCTCAGTGTATGAACGCTCCCTGAGCTGCACAGCGCTCCTTGAAATACCTTTTAGTCAAAAAGAAAAATCAGACCAGCCCGTACGGGGAGGAATTCAGCGCAGGGCTGCTGCAAATTTTTCTAACCAGCATCAGCACAGGCGTCCCAGCACCAGTATCAAGCTGCGTAACACTTTAAAAAAAATAAAAAATTTCCAGTCTACATCTCATAAGCAGTTCCAAAACACAACGGAAGGGGTTTTTGTTTTGAAACACGGGGTTTTGTCCTGTGTCAAAACAACATCTTCGCCTGAACACACAGATACGACGTCCTGCTATTCGGTGTAAAGGCTCAGCATGGGGAGCACTGCTATGTACGCAGACTTTTTTCACAAAGTCACACAGAGGTCTGTGAATTATATAGCACGGGACTTGAAAGCATAGAGATTATAAATTCTACAGCATGTTTGAAGTAAATACACACACACCCCTACGTTTACATAATAGATCAGTATTAAAAATAGCAGAAAACTCCACTAATTATCAGACACCAGAATTACATTGCTTGTGTAACTGCACGGTTTTGTATCTGCTCCGCGGCATGCTCAGGCAGCCTAGCCCAACACAGGTCAAGGCAGTAGAACAGGGAAACCCTAAGGCTGGAGCGTGTAAGCAACGTAATAACTTCATGTCCTACTACAGACTTAGGAAAGCCTCGTTAATCTGCCCAACGGCACTCATCAACTTGCCAGCAATACCGTAAATACGGCACCGAGATTACTAAAGCTTAAAATGTTACAGAACTTACGCTCCCATGTATTCCTCAAAAAGAACAAAATGCAGCTTGACACAGATTACCGCAGGACGGTTTTAATCTCGTTAACAGACATGCTTGGGGAATCACGTTAGGTATCAGTCATCAGGACACACTAATGAGATTTTAGAGAGTACTGCAGGAATTCCCAGTCTAACTGGAGTTCCACGTCCTACGTAAAACATTCACCCAACCTGGTCTTGGGAGGCCACTGCTCCTAACAGAGCTTCGTGTTTTAGGAAGCATTAACAGCCATTAAGTCCTCTAAGGAAACAGGACGGTTTCATGCAGAAGCAATTCTGAAAGTTGAACAACGATGGGATGTGACCCAGGCAGCCCCAAAACATTTTCAAATATCCCCAGACCAACACCAATGACAATTTAAGGCCACCAGCTTAGTGCTGAGGGCTTGAATAATTGCAATAGCTCTTGAAGTAACTCACGGTGAGCTGCCGAGTTTTCAGTAAAATCTGGCGACGGCTTACCTAACGTTACTTCTAATACCAAGATCATAATCTCTACTTTAAAAATAATAATAGAGAATAATAGAAGAGAATACCAGAATATTCTATGGGAAGCTTAGGAGTGAGACCATTACAAAGCCAAGATACATATATACGGTGAGCGCTTCCACCGCAACTCCTGCACCAGGATAACAGTCTTGAAAAGCGCAAATCAGGAAGGAAACCACTCGGACTAGGAGCGTGCTAATTAAGGTATACGGGATAATAAAATCGCAGGAAAGCTCTTAAGAGGAATCCCATTCCCAGAGCAAGGCGAACGGAGCAAACTTACAGCCTTACTTGGTAAAGAGAGAGCATTGCAATTAAAATTAAATTCCCACTGGGCATAAGAACCAGGAAGATAAATTGCAGCAAGACTCTCGAAAGATGGGGATTTCATGTAGGAAAGGAAGCGACACAACTGTCCAGCGCTCTTTGGGGTCTTAACTCCTTGAGTTAGCTTTACCCACTCAAAGCCTTACGAGCCAGGAGCACCCAGGAGCCTAGAGCACCATTCTCAGCTTTAAACCTCAGGAAGGCTCCGCTGTAGGTGGGAGCCTCTGCAAGGTGAAGCTGTAGTGAAGAAAGCATCCTAAGCGCCAACCTACAGAAGAGATTATAACTCTCAGGCATATCTTTCAGGTTCAATTTTTCTCTGAGGGTTTTCAGCAGCAATGTTGCCAGCTCTGCAGTCAAGAGCTTTTCTCTTGGCTTTGCTAGAATGAAACTGCCGTATCGTGTGTCTCATTTTCAGAGCCAGGCTGCATCGCTCACGCATCTTGGACCCGAGGGAGCATCGCTGAGCACCCCTTCAGGGCCTCCTGGCTCAAGCGAGGGCTCCTCACCTCCACACTAGTTACTGAAATAAAGTCACACCGGGCAGAGGGTAACGCGCCCTCAGCTCACTCAAACACAAGTCGACAGTTGGCATCTTTTTAGGAAGGGGCAAAGTTCGAAAGAGAAGTTGTAAGCTTGATGTAAATACTAAATGGCGCCTGTTGCCTGCAGGGTCCAAGCAGGCAGATGAGGCTAGATGATTTCGGGGTGGTTCTCTGCAGACTTGAGGTACAGGCGTCTCTGGACCCATCCTTCTTATGAACAGTAAAAAGGGGCAGCCTAAGAAAATCTGCATATCAACGACGAAGCTTGGCTCTACTTCAGCAGCCAGCAACATGTCCTGGTGCCACCAAGCGCATTGCCACGGCGAGCCACAGGAACTCCACAACTATCACGGGTAGATCCGTAAATACTTCGGAATGTTGCCAACAAAAGAGACTCATTGAGCAAAAAGCATCTTTTGTCTGGGCAGTCGTATTTGAGGTTTTTAACGGCAAGCAACTGTGTTGGCAGAGGACTGGCCAGCTCACACAAAGCCACGGTGCTGTGAAGCAGGTCTGTCCTAGACGAAAAGTCCTGGATTCAGAGTGCGCAGGATGAAAAGCCACAGGCAGGGAAGAGGTCTCACGTTGAGGATTCAAAGGCACAACTCAACGCTTGAAATACAAACCATCATCAGTTCAACGCAATTAACGTACAAAATCACAGCTGAACAAGGAATTGCTCCATGGCATTAAACAAGAACAGCACATTAAGGGACGAAAACCCAGGCGCAACATGTGCGGGTCCTCCTTTGAAGGAAAAGCAGCCTGTTATAGCGGAGGCTGCTGCAAAGCAGAAATAATTTGAATTTGCTTAATGGCTTCAGTCTTGCTGCTGAGTGATTTGGCTTGCCTACACGTAAAAGGCCCCGCTCCACCCTTGCTCTCGTGGAAAGTTAATCACCCCAATAAACACGGACTGATTGCTGCACTGGAATCCACCGGCGAATTCTGCTATTTCAGCAGTGCGATGTCTTGGAAAAAATTCAAGCTGAGCACAGCAAAAACCTTGCACAGCATTTCAGAGATTAAAGCGTCGTGGCTGGAACGAGAGCAAATGCAGACATCAAAGCTCGAAACTCAGACTTCGCTTCCACTGCACTCCTGTGCAGCCATACGACTCTCGCCTCGGCTTTCCCGAGATGCTCAAACCCGCGCTGCTCCGCAGGCTGCCACCAAAAGGGACCGTCCCATCCCCACCCCACCCTCACCCGTCCCACCGCCTCCCTGTACTCATGTGGCCGGGGAATAAGTCGGATCAAGCCCGAAAAGAGCTTGGCGTTTGCTTGAGCTTGAACGCAAGAATGGGAACAGTAACAAACAGCGGGACCGCTGCTCTGGGAGAGAGCTTCATGTGAGCTGGATAAACTCCAGGGAACACCACCTTTCAGCAAATTTCCATCTCAAGATCAAGCACCCTGCCTGATTCGAGTAGTGCTGTCTTGCTGCCACATGCTTTATAGCATGACTAATGGCCCTAATAACTTGTCAGATATCCAGCATACTCCAACAAGCCACGTTAGTGCAGGCATGAGATGCGCAAGTCAAAGCGACAGTCCGAAGACATTTCCAGGACCGGTTATGAAATGGTGACTGGCAGGAAGATGCCAATCAAAGGTTATGCCCAAGGGAAATCTGATTTCGCTGCATCTGTCCCACATGGAAGGCACAGAAAGCGGAAACCATCTGCTGCGGCACAGAATATGTACTGATGCTCTGTCTATAAGCATCATGAGAGGCTATGAATAAACCTCGTGCAACAGCAAGCAGCCCAAAATACACCCGAGAAGAGACGAGGCAGCAAGCGCAGGAAGCTGCAACGTGGCACCCACATCAGCCAAACCCTCGTACATCAAATCACCGGGAGACAACCGCGACTCGTCATAAGTGAACGACACGGGTAGCTTCCGAATCATCGATTTTTTCTGCTCCCACGGGAAATTGGTTTCCACTACCCTTAGATGCAGTGTGGCGGAATAAGGAGAGCCTGACGCCTTCAATTTAAAGAAAAAGAATTACGGAAGAATTTCATAACCTCTCTTCGTGCAGCCTTCAACGCTGAGCTCTGCTGCAGTGGGAAGACACTCCTGAGGAACCCCAAGGCGGGCACCCAAAGACAGAGGGAGGGGGGAGCGATCCAATGTCAAACAAACGGCTGGCGCGCGATGCAAAACCTCGCTCCACGCGAGCAGCAAGAACTACTCTTCACAGAGATGGA
Source organism: Steatornis caripensis (assembly GCA_013398225.1). Classification (NCBI taxonomy): domain Eukaryota; kingdom Metazoa; phylum Chordata; class Aves; order Caprimulgiformes; family Steatornithidae; genus Steatornis; species Steatornis caripensis. Next base: position 166,323 of record VZSC01019220.1, on the reverse strand, counting down.
TGCAGACGCACGACAGCCGCGTTAGCGCACGAAACGTTCTGTGTGATTTTAAAGCAGCACTGATGAATGGGATGTAGATTGTCACAAAATTCTCATTCAGCGCAGAAAGTTTATTTTTACAAATCGCACAACACAAAATTACACGATAAACAGCATAAACAGCAACTGCGCGAGAGCTCAACATCCACAGCCAAAATTAAACATGTTCCAAACAAATTAAACAAATTGCTTTAGAGTAGTCAAGCCATTTAAGCTGATTACACTAATGAGGATCTACCCTTCTCTTAATTTTCAAATCGGAATAAAATCCTGGCTGAAACAGACGCTTTGCTATCAGCATCGACTGGGCCAAGATCTCATCACCCCATAGTGGTGGGTTTAAATCTACCCAAGTACATGGCTTAACAGGTTACATCTATGAGCTGGAGTTACACAACCTGTTTCCGACCTTCAGGTTACTGAATGATCTGTTTCAAAAACAGAAAGAGGGGAGAAAAGTTTAGACAGGCCTGTTACTTGGAATAAAGTTAGCCTAAAGGTCTCCCAAATATTCGATTGCACACGTTTCAGAGATGTCTTCTTTCAAAGCAGGACCGCAGAAGCTTTGCACGCTTCACCTGCACCCTTAACTGGAGGAGTTTGGGGAAGGACACGCGTTTTGGGTGATTGATAATATTTTCCCTTATTACAGGAAAACATTCAGCAGTTGAGGTGCGAAGGAAAATGAGCAGAAAATGCAATCTCTGACTCCAGCACCAACTCACTTGCAGCTGCGCTGCGGGCAGAAAAGGGGGTGATGGCACGAGGTCTGCCACCGCCTTGCCAGCCGCTCAAAGACTTTACAAACCTTGAACCAGCATCAGATTAGGGAAACAACCTAACCCAGCAAGCTGATCCAACACGCGCACAAACCCACCAACGTACACAAGTGGGCTAGAGCACCGCCACGACTCGGTGGTGACTGCAGCCAGAGGACGGGCAGGCGCTGCGGCAGCCTCCTGCCCACCCCTGACGGAGATCTCGGAGATGACCACCCTGCTTGGGAACCACAAGTGTTTTCAGCCCGCCTTATGACTGTAAAGCTCCTGGGTAAGTTCCTTGCTCTCGTGAGCTTTGGTACTCTGGTTTCAGAGCCCGCCGTTTACCTTTAGCTCTCTCTCATTCATCCCAACAGGGTGAAGAGCAACTGGACCCATCCAGAGCGTCTGGCAGCATCCCACCGTCTCCTGCTTGCTCCCCCGCGACGCTGCCTGGCAGGCAGCCGGGTCACCGCTGGCTTTGGCTCCTCGTGGAGCAGGGGCACGCAGCAGAGCATCGCTTAGGAAGAACCAGTCCCAGCTGCTCCTCTCCCTTGCCCAGAGCCCAGGAAGGAAAGCAGCAGAGAGGGCTGATGCAGCAGCCACCTCCTAAACTTCAACTGGCCGTTGTGCTGGCTTCCTCTGCTCCCAAGCCCGTTTATTCTAGGTATCTCCTCTGTAACTGCTCACCCCGTTCCAGATGGCGTCTCAGCAGCCCTTTCACAGCATCATTATGAGCTCCTCTTATTCATGCTCGCCCCGAACACCCTCCTGCTCTGTTTGCTCCAACTGCTGCCAGACACTCGGCTCTCTGCTGCCAGCTTCTCACATCTTTTTCCTGCTTCGGTTGGGCAATGCATCATCTCCCTCCTGGCAAATGCTAAATGCTCCGGCGTCGCTGCCCAGCAGCAGTAGCTGCGGCAGGCCTTTCCGCTCAAGCCCGTCAGCGGGCGAGAAGGCCGCAGAGCCACGGCTGAGAGGGAGCAGAGGCAGAGCAAGGCGCTTCCCCTGCCCTCGGACGTGGAAGAGGCTCAGCTCAAACACCCTCCGAACCCAGGAGGCGCTCGGAAACAAAGCAAGGGAGAACGTCACAAGCTGGATCAATACCTTCTCCCCTAATGACTGCTGAGCAAGCTGAGCTTTTAACGGCACGAGATGACACTCGGCACACAAGGGTACAACAGTTGTGATGAGCCACGAGGAAACAGAGCTACTCTCATCTCTAACGAGTTTGCACGTGAAGCGTGGCTTCCACGCAGACTCCACTCTCGAAACCCAGCATATTTTGCGCATCTTCTCAGGACACGCAGGATGTCTTGAATCCCTGCTGTGTTTTGAGTAGCTTGTTAGTATTTCAATCTACAAAAAAAAAAAAAGTACATGAAAAGGAACTGAAGAAAAACAGACATGGGAAGGACAGAAGGAAGAACATATTTGTTCTTGCTGCTGGTAAAAATCCAAATGACTTGATTTTTACTTCAGTTGCAGAAAAACAATCTTCACCATCGTTGTGTTATTAAAACGGGGTGGCATTTCGTTCGCCTTGAGTTGTACAAGCTGGTTTCCTGATAGCGTGGCTTGACTCTGTCAAACGACTCTTCACATACACGCAGAAAGAAGCAGTTTCAGAGAGGGTACCAAGAGGACGCTCGCATTTGTATTCATAAAAATAAAAAAAGACCGGGAAGGGAATCAGCCCTGACTGGAAAGGCTAAGCTGTGGGAAGACTTTAAAAACCTGGGGAACTGACCCAGAAACACCCATTCACAGGCAGTTTTTTAGCTGTAGCGAGTAACCCACAGTCAAGTGAAATTGTTTCAATTCTTGACAAAGACGAAAGAATAAAGCACAACACAGTAAATTGCTTTTTTGGCAAGTTTCAGGAGCCTGAATTCCCATTTTGAGGGCTCAAGGGAAATGATTGCACTCAAATCTCCACATTACCGTTGGATTTTACATCTCTCGTTCCAGTGGCGATGGCAGCTGGCACACAAGACAACACCTTAAGAGAAGGATCAAAACAGGATACAATTTTAGCACAGTTATTTTAAACGACCCCAAAAAGTTCTAGCTTAAGTTCTAGCTGGAATTATCTCTCTTTTCCCACACATCCGCAATACAAGGACAAGGGTGGAAGAAAATATCACAAGGTTTCGCTTCCCGTAATTATTCCTGCTTTGCTTTCTGGGTTTCTCGGTGCGCTCAGCAGAGCCCGTGTTTTCGCTGAAAGGTGAGAGAAGCTGCGGTGCTGCAGCTTTTTTAACTTCTTGAGGGTGAAGTTCAGCAACTTACTTAAGGCAATGGCATTTGCCCCGAAAGCTCTCACATAATTAAAACACAGCCACATTGGGAACCAGCTCCCCAGGCTGCTTTTCCCAGCTCGGCTTCACGGTTTGAAGGCGCACGTCGCTCCACGCTGTTCAACCAGCCAGGAGCTATCAGCAGCCTTCACAGCTGGGATCGTGGCTCCGGCGTGACGGATCCAGCAAGAAAGACGTGGCCTCCTCCTCCTCCCGCTACGCTGCAGGTCACCGCGCCAGGTGAGTTCTGCCGGTCGGTGCAAAGCCAGATCGCTTCTGAGATGGCCAACTCCGTTCTGCTGGTTAATACCAGAGAGAAATTGCTTCCCGTTCAGTCTTCCTTGGCTGTGCAGTTCTGGCCTTGGGTCAGCTCTACTTGCTGAAAGGGAATTAAGCAGCACGTTTTGGCTTCTTTGTTTTAACCAGGTAACGGAGAAGTTGAGATGACTACAGGTATGCTCTGTGATCGCATTCTTCTTCTTTGAGCCTAAGTTATCCATGTTAATTGCATTACAGGTATAATCTACAGGATGCTTAAGAAAAATGAACACCAGAACTTCTCGGTTGCGAGAGAGCGCACGCGAATTTAACTCCGGCAGCAGTGCCAAGGGAGAGGCTACTTCTTGGCAGACGAAAAATGCTAAGAAAGCAGCAATAATACAAGACTGCTGAATTGCTCCTCTGCTGTCCAGAGGTACATTTTGATTTGATCACGGCACGTCCCAGGAGGCCCCTGCCCTTCGTCAGCTCATCTGCACTGGAGACTGTCGGCTGGAGGCAGAGCTCTTACCGGCTCCCTACTTCCTCATCTTCCACACGCCAAAAATCCCTAGCGCGAGTTAAGTGATGCTTTAAGCTTACGGCGTGCCGGCCAGCTGCAAACTAGAGGGAAACTGCTACGATGATAATGCAGAGGGAATCTGACAGCTTGAATTACAGCTCAGCTGCAACCCACGTCCTCCACAGAGTGACCAGGAGTCGTTCTAGCCAGGACGGCACAGCACATAAGGCAAAACCGGCACATACAAGCGGGATTTGTCATTGATCCAACAGCACTTGGGTCTTGGATGACAGATCAGACTGGTCCAATGCAGCTGGGTAAAGCAGGCAACGGTATCAGACGTGCAGCCCCTGCTTTGGCACTCCGGAGCAAGATGATGCTTGGCCACGCTCGGGCGGCTGAGGTTGGCCAGCTTCTGCACGCCAGACCGCGGTGGGACAATCCGGGAGGCGTTTCTGCAGCGCAGCCCCCCTGCGAGCCATCCCCCCGCTGTGCTGAGACCTGCTTGCAAAGCCGTGGGCTCAGCTCAGCCCCACAACGCTCACGCTGGTCCTACCGGGAGGGCGGCTTGTTCGCCGGAGTGCTTTGCGCTGCCATCAAAGCTGCGTTAGCATCAGCACCAGACCCAACAGCAGGACCGATGAAAAAGCCACGAGATGGACATTCGCGCCTGCAATAGCATCAAAGTAAGTGATAGATGCTGAGAGTCAAACACGTGTGAACTCTCCGCAACAAGTCAAGAGATTGGCGTTCATCAGCCCCGTAACTATTGCAGTTTTTGAGGGAAAGAGAGACTTTTCAGCTGAGTAGGAAAGCGTTACCCACACGGTCCCTCAAGCCTGATGGAAAAGCTCCCACTCCCTCTTGTCACAGGAGAACCTCCTGCAAAACGGAAGTTTGGAGGTGTTAAATAAGATACTGACTCCAGATATCATGTTTGTTTCTCCTTAAGGTAGCTGAGTACGAGCAGGCAGGAACGGAGTTTTAAAGGAAAAACTGCCACTTTCAGACAGAGAAGTTATTACAAAACTGCGAGTCTCCACTCGCAGCAGAGCTTGCTGAAAAGTTCTCCTGGCACAGCTGGATCCATTACAGATTCAGGGGCAGAGTGTATGCCTTATCTGCCAGTGATGGGAGGAGGTTTTTGAATAGCAGGCAGGGCACAGCTCAGAAATGCAAACTCCAAACCCATTTAATAGCTGGCCTGGGCGGCAGGCAGCCCTGCCTACCAGAACTTCACTTGCGTCAAACCTCCCTGGCACAGCTCGAGCATTTCTCTGTTTAAGGCGAGGAGCACCTGAAGAACTTTCGGCACACAGAGGATGCTTCTGGTGCTTAGGAAGCACAGACATGAAAGGGATCCCACTCAATCGGGCACCCACCTTCCAAAAGGGAATCCGCCTCGTTTGAATCGAGGCAGTACTCAACCCCCGAGACATCACCCCTCCAGAACATGAATCCACTTTTATAGCTCTGGACCTCAGCTAGCTTCTAAGTGCAGCATCCCGACAGCTTGAACAATTCTCACAAAAGGGCTAGGAAAGGGGGACAAGCAGAAGAGCAAGGCTAACCGGTTCCTACATCCTTATTAATTATCGTGGCCCTGACTGCCATTCGGGGTTTTCCATTCAACGCAAATATAAATTCCAAAGTTTATCTTCAAACATTCAGCATTTTCATCTCCTCACTCCAACGGCTGAGGCACTCAAAGCCCTAAGCACAACCCGGGCTGCTAGCAAGCACGAGATATTTCAGCTCAGAGTTTGCTAGAAAGCACCAGAAGCAGCACGGAGACCTTCACGAGTAAACGGCCCGTCGCCCTCCTCAAGCCCAGCCAGCTCCTTACAGCAGGCGGGCCAGCGGCACGTCGCACAACCTGCTTTTAGCAGACACTGCTGCCTATCAGAAGAACCCAACGAGGCATCTAGGACGGCTCAGATGAGTCCGACTGCTACAGATTTACGACCGCCGCTGCAGGGCACGTGAGGCTTCAAGGAAAAGTGTCTGCAGGAAAGGCACTTTTCAGCGTCCCAGCACCCTGCTGTTCCCCTCCGCACGCTGCGCGGTGTCGCCGGTTTTGATTTGTGATCACTGCAACGAATACCGGAAGAGTAAGAGATGCACGAGGACTTTTTGAAATATAAAAAGGAAACTGCCCTAATCTCATGTTCAAATATTAATGGCTTTGCTTTAAAAGCATCTGAGAGCTTCCAATTGACAAAGCCTAAATTTAGCCCAAGGAAGGCAAAACTTCTGATGTTAAGCGATGCTGAAATGTGCACACTCAGGAAGCCCTTCCTAACACGGGAACTGCCACGTTAAAAAAACCCCCACGTATTTTTAGATGGTAAAATATCACTCTCCAGAGATCAACAGCGAGGCAGCTCTGAAAGCAGGCAGGCTTTAACTGGGCGCGTTACAGTAATCCACGACATTTTATTTCGCAATTCAAAATCTCCGAAGTCAGAGATCCCTCAAGTTCACTGGACTACCCCGACTTCATAAGGAAGCTACTGATCGCCATTCCTTAAGGGTGCAGCTAAGCGTGAGCGACCTCCACACGAGTTGCACTTTTTGTTTAAAAAGGCCGTTTTCAGATGAATGAAACCACGTCCCCTCGCTGAGGCGCCTCAGACCCATTGCCGACGGCACGCTTCTTTGCAAGGTTTGAGAACGAAGGGAAAAGTTTCTCCTCACTGTTCGAAAATTAACCCGACAGCTTAAAATGAGCGCTAGGGTCTGTCCCAGGGACCTGAAGTAGGGAAATGATTAAACACGAGAGGGGACTCAAAGGAGCAAGTCGCTTTCCACTCAAATGGATGTAACTTTTGTATCATCTCGCGCAGGTAAGTCACTTACAGGAACTGAACACTCACATTCTAAAATACTCCAAATATTTCAAACGAGGAGGCTGCAGTGCTCATTCAGAACGTTGTAGCGCGACAGCTATGAATAAACCTTTCCGTACACCGAAGCGGGACGCAAACGCGCTGCGGGTGACGGCCACGCGTCGCTCCACACCAGCATAAATCCACTTTGGGGCGCAGAGGGACAATCCCCACCCAGCTCCGCACCGTGGGGTGATCTTCTGCTGGCTCAACTCCCAGCCACGGCAATGTTTCCATCAAGGTGGCAAATAAGAGTGTGATTTTTGAAGATGAAAGCGACCACAGCAACGGCTAATGCGTATGTTTGCGCTCCTTAATTAAACAGGGGTGTAGACATCTTGCACCAACCCTCATTTACGTGGCCTCGGAGTTACTCCAGCTCCCTTGGGGAAAAGCGTCGTGCACAGGGAGTTCCCCGCAAAATAGCTGATATTGGCAGCGCGCTCCACCACGGTGACTTGTTTACATCCATCCGCACAACAAGCCTTACCGAAATGACCTCTACCTAATTGCTACGTGCATTGTGCAACCGGGATGGAAAGAATTTCTGTATAAAGGACACCGGTACGTCCAAAGCATGCAGCAGGTCACGAGTAAAGCAAGAGCAACACAGAATGAAAACAAACATGCTCAACGTAGGCAATCCCAAAAAGCTAACTTAATACGCAGTAGGGAGTAGCAGACAGCTCAGCTACATTGAAAAAATATATATGCAAATACTGGCGAGAGTATGTAAAAGGCTCAGTTATTTATACCACCTTCATTTTCCTCGGTCCTACTTCCTGACAAGTAAACAGACTGCTTCGCTCCAGCGAGTTGTGCAACAGAAAGAGGTCCAAAAGTAAACACGCAGACTCCATACCTCATTAGAGGTGAACTTGTTTACAGAGCAAGAATTAAAACAAAACCACAGAATCCGTCGATATTCTATATGTAACGACATATCCCTCCCTGACTCAGTGTATTCTGCTGGTACGCTGTGACTCATCTATCGCGTGGGCTGGGGAGAGCAGAGATCTCGGTTTCCCGGGATTCTCCAGCGTTATCAGACTCCTCTCCTGCTTTCCACCACGACACGCTGCGTTTGACATCCAGTTGCCAATGTCACCTCCCCGTCCTGGGGAAGAGCGCTGGCTACAGAGCTATTGCATGAAACGCAACGCGTGTTGACGCCGGACTGCCATGAATCACGTGTGCCAGGGTGGGATTGCGAGGGAGAGGGGGAAGGTGTGACTCATCTGCCAGCTGATATAAAAATAAGCTACTACTGAATCAAAAACGCATGACTTCTTCACACTATGCGCACAGGCAGAAGCTGTCACTATGCAGGAACTCGATCGCCAGCTCGACGCAGCCAAAAGAAACCTGAAAATAAGCAGTACTCCATTTTACCTCCCAACGGCAGAGCTTACAGGGAAGGCATTATGTACGGCGTTATCCACCACAGGGGAGAGATGCCAGAGATGCTTTGAAATGAAGTAACAATAGAAATTCATTCCTCTACACCTACTGGCCACTGCTGGAAGGTCAATACTTCCCAGGACCACAGCGAGTTGTTTATTCATGTGGAAGCGTGAGATTAAAGACCAGTTCCCTGATTGCGTGGAGATGTTTTTCAGCCACGGTCGCGTCCTGAGAGGTTGGACCTGGGCTCAGAGCGACACAGTGATGGTCACGCAGCAGTGGGCTCCCTGTCCTCGAGAAAAGGCTTAGAGTTCGGGGGACCAGCATACTCTGGGAAAAAAAATCATTAAGTATACATCACTGCAGCAACGTTTGCCTCAACTTCTCAGCAAAGCAGGGCTTATAGAAAGAGGGAAGTCTTTTTTTCCCCCCTCCAACCAGCATAGCTGGAGAGGAACAAAAAAGCTTTAGGACAACGCTCATCTTAAAGTCTCAGCGTCATGCTTCCGTTTCCATTGGGAGGCTCTGCAGACACAGACGCGTGAGCTCCATTGGGTAAGACAGCAGCTGGACGAGGGGAGGCATCAGCTTTAGGGCTGCCCAGGCAGGCGCCTGCAGCACGCAGCCACCCTCCCGCAGCACGTTAAGGGACGCGGAGCGGCTCCGTGGGCTCTGCTGCTGCGCCAGGAGACGGGGCAGCCCCGTGTCGCGGTGCGCAGCCGGCTTTGTCACACTTCTCCTCCCTAGAACGCAACAGCTTTCTAGAAGTGTTCACGAACGGCGTCTTCAGCTTCCCCTTGGCAAACACTTAGCAGCCGAGAGACGTCCTTGTGGCACTGAGTAAGGGTACAGAGGTTCCTACAGCAAGAAACATAGCAGTGTCTTAAGTTTACAAGGCTTCACAAACATAAAACACATTTAAAGTGTTTTCTACTAGAGCTGAGAGCGGTAGGACCCACCTTTGACGCTACAGGCTCGAGCAGCACTGCGCCCAGCCCCCATCGCCGCCCCGCATCCTGATCAGAGCGGTCAGTCAACGGGAGAGGCCGGCACCTCCGTGCGCAACTCAAACCAGCTGGATGGAAACACCAGCGCGTGCAAAAGGACGTGCGGGAGCCGCGGCAGACTGCAGCCAAAAATCCAAACGACGGGACGGGCAGAGGTAAAAGCGTGGCCGCGTAGTCCTGCATGTCCACAATACGCACGGGAAAGGGCAGCTCAAGCCAAAGGCTGCTGAAGAGCGAGAGCCAGAGACTGGGAAGTACAGGCACTGCTTGCAGATAAAAGATGAGTTTCCAATAAAATCTTTGGAAGAAATGTTTCCCCTGTGAAGTCTGTAGCAGAGTTTAACCTGAAGGAAAGGTGAGAATCTGGAACCAGCCTTAAGACAAGAAGACCATTCCTGCTGAAGGTCCTCAAACCAGGTCAATAAGCAAAAGGAGCCCACACGACAAAGCCAATGCAGTCACAAGACCTTAGCGTGCCGCCGGCAGGATCCAGCCGCTGAAGGTGGCCCAACGGGCCTGGCAGGACTCCTGTAAGCTGCACGAACTGGTTTGTTCACCCAAACCAAGCAGGAAGGTCCTGGGATGCTGCTGGGCGAGTAAGGGGCAGCTCGAGCAAAGCAAAAGCTTTGCCTTTAGGTACACGGCCCAGGAAACACAACCATCTCGAGAGCTGGGTCTGATTGACCATGGCCAGACCGGACACTCAAACGCCAGCCTGTGGCGGGGATGGAGCTCCTCCACTCATCATCCTGCAAACAATTATTCAAGATTTTTTGTGAATGATAAGAAGCCAAGCCTTCGCTCCATGAACTTCAAGTACAGAAGACACAAATTACACGCTCAAGTGCCTGATCCAACACTGGAAACACACCGAAGTCTTGACTTGCTTCTGGCAGCCCTTGGAGACGTAAAAGCATCCAGTTGAGTCCGAGGGGGAGCTCTTCTCATCCCCGAGGCATGAAAGCAGCAGATTTAAGTCGCTGTATGAAGCCTCAGTGCAAGAGGAAGGCTGGCAGTCAAGGCACCAGCCTTGAGGGAGGAGGGGAACGCCTGGAACAGCCAGTCCTCGGAAAGAGGTTTATAGAACAAGAGCCTAATTTGGGGGAATACCCATCACTCTGGGACCTCCTGTGGATAGCTGTGCTCACATTCATAAGCAGACAGGTACTAGCCAGCAAGAAAAACAACTCAGGACTGACTGTGCCACCACCAGTAAAGCGAGATCCTGGGGACAGCCCAGGATGAACCTTCTGCGTCAGGATGTTTGTGCATGCTCGCGTGGAGTTTACAACAAAGAGCAACCACGAAGCAGTTCAGTATGACACCAGCATCTTACAGGACAGATGACAGAGTAACACAACTGGTGTGCAAAGGGATTGTCAGAACTATCCCAATCGCCTTGGTCAGCAAACGGATAGTATCCCAGACTGCCTAAAGGAATTCTCATTCTTTCCTGAGACACCCTACGGACCGACCATGAGGTCTTTGACTCCGTGCCTGTCGTTTGCTTTTTTTTGTTTCACTGCCTACATTAAGGCAAAGCAGTCATACACTATTTTAGGTTATTAAATATTTAATTCCACAGTGAGACAGAAGAAGCCAGCAGATGGTCACTGTGCAGCAGGCCCTTGCCTCTTCTTTTGGGGGGGGGGCAGAAAAGTTCAAGGAAGAATAATGAAAACCCATTTCTATAAGCAAACATCCCTTCATTTAGAGGGGCAAGGAAATTACAGGGGAGCTATCGGCTTCCCTTACTACAGGGAGGCATCGAAACATCAGAGATGCTTGTTAGTTGGTTCTTCTGACCTAGGAGTATGTCTGTTAGCTACTTCGGAATCCATTGGATACATCCACCGGTACCGAGCTATTCTGTGAAGCACCACACAGAGCTACGCTCACACAGTTCAGATGCTTTTATCAAACTTCACTGCCCCAGCGTACCTTAATCTAATGTGAAACAGGTCTTAAGATGTACGAGACACAAGAAATCCGGTCTTCTCCGAAGCTAATCCAAGCTGACTAGTGATCTTCAGCTGAGTCACGTGGCAGATGCAGAAGCTGGTGCTGACGGGAGGTAACAGATGCAACTTCTGTGCCTTGTCAGAAAGTCTTGAAACGTCGATGCCGATGGAGCACGTGGCACAGGAAGCCACAGCGTTGCAAAAGGAAGAGGCAGCTATCGCACAACTGCGCTGCTTCCTCCGTTCACGTGGAAGCTCATCCCAGGAATTAACTTTTGACAGAGTCATGGATTATTGGATTATTTGCTACTCTGTTTAACTACACCAAGGAAAACACAAAACCAGACTGAATAGCTTAAAAAAAAAAAAGACTAATTGCACCAGTTTTTGATAATGGCAACAAGTAAAGCAGCTAACAGATACAGACATACAGCCTTCGAGCATTGAACTGTGGAGCTGTCCTAAAATTTTGGGGCAAAAGCCCCCCAAAGTATTCTGTGCCGTATACTGCAGGACCAGACTCCAAAGTCAGCATTACAAAGCTAGCTGCAAATTTCTCTCCAACAGCAACACTTGTCGTACCAGCGTGACTGAGCCCGTCATGCCTCCTTAACAACAGAGGCTGGGGGCTCCTGCAGGGGGTTTGATGCATAAAACCTTTAAGCCCCTGAGTTTGGAGGCTGTGCTTATCGATCTGGTACGTTGCAAGCGAGTCACGGCCAAATTTTCTGCAGTCGATTCTCTTGGAAGGCCGTGCGCCGCAGAACACTTCCCACTAGGCTAGACCCAACTTCACGTGGACGCATCCAGTCACGTACTAGAGATGAAATATCTTTTTCTACACACACAAAGCTATCCTAACAAGAAGGTTCCTACTTGACCCATGGCCAAGCCGGCTGGTCCCTTCCAACCTAAGTTTTCCTACAATTAGTATCGAAGAGTAATACACTTTAAAAATGTTATTCCGAACATCCGGGACAAAGGAAATCACCATTAAAATTCTTCTCGTGAGGAAAAAACCCCATTTTTCTCCAAATGCCGCAGGTGACGACAATTTTAACTTCTCATTGAGACGCTGCTCACTGAGACCATCTGGTCGTACGTGCAGTTGAACGCAGCAGTTGCACTAACAAGAGGACCACGCTGCTACTGCGGCGTTACAGCAATGCTTTTACTAGTCCCTCTTTTTAGGCTAACGGTGGGAGGTTCACAGTCAGCCACATAATTTGGCAAGATTAATTGGCTAATTTATTGAACAGTATGTCACATGCAACACTACTGTTGTTCTCCTCTGAGTCACACACACCATGGGTTTGGACACTTTCAGTCTTCATTTGGCGAGTCTACGATAATTTCAAGGAACCAGTCCTGCTTACTGGAAGTTCAAGGCTGTCTGTTTGAGCAGCTGAAGTTTTTAAGCAAGGACCATTAAGGGGAGCCTAGTGTTAACGACATCATTAAGAACAGACCCATCTATTTCCCCAAAGTCGGCACATACTCAGCACCAACCTGTTTGTACAGACAGACAGTCTTCCCCAAATCTCAGTGTGCTGTGCAGGCACCAAGTTAAGGCTCCCTGGTCCTGGCAGTCTGACTCCACCAAAGCTTATTTTGTTCACCTTCCAAGTTTCATGGAGAGACCAGAGATGTGGTTCACATTCTCCACCCGAGCTCCTGGCCTGTTTCCACTTGTTTTAGCAGACCTGTAGCACAAGAGCTTCTAATGGCGTTCAACGGATGACCAGAGCTGGGTTTGCAATGCCCGTGGGACCACACAGAGGTAGAAATAAAAGTCATGCTGTCCATGAGGCTTCTCAACAGTCTCTTGACAAATACTGGCAAAAAGGTTTGAGACGACAGACAGTCCCCGACCCCGGAATGAAGGGAAGAGTGATCTCGAAGGCAAGATCTCCATGTCCGATGGCAGCATATTCGGAAATACTTCCATTAGCGTGCAGTGTGTCATCCCGGGCAGAAAGGCCCTTTGTGGGTGAGTGTTGCAGGATGAAAAGTTTTGATTCATTAGGAACAGGATAAAACCCATTAAAAATACTTAATCTAACCAAAATAAAGCCGAGTCCCCAGCATTTGATCAGTTTTTAACTTCCTCAGTAACATCTTTAAAGAGTGGTAGAAAGCTGATGGGTATAGAAAAAGCAGATTGGGATTCACTCACACGTCACGAGAGACATTCGCTATCACAGAGACAGCAAGCATCAGCCGAACTTAAAGAGGGGGCGAGGAGCAGAATTAAGTGGCTTAGTTATTCTGTGAACCTACATTTGGTTTATTTACTACACAGACTTCAGCAGAAATGCCCAAAGTCTCAAAAGCACAGATAACTGGAATTAAGTGACGACATTAACCTATCAGGAACTTTGTGCACAGTACCAGATGCTACCACCAGAACACAAAAGACATAGAAAAGAGCATCTTACTTCAGTGGACAAGTCCTGTTTAAAAAAAAAAAAAAAAATCAAACTATTTTAGTGTTTCTAATACTGACAATTTGGTTCCCACATCCCAGATTTTGCATCCTGTAAGGAGCAAAGAAGCTACAAAACATTGAGTACAATAGCACCCAGTCTCCAGAGGACGTGCTACACCAAGTTAAGGAAACTGAGTAGAAAAATTAATTGCAACAAGTAAAAAGGAAAAAAATGCACGATGACTGCTCAGGTACTGTGTATTGTGAGCTCAGAGTAGATATACCTTCCACTCTGTGGTATTTTGGTAATGAGAGCACATCCTCTGCAAGTAGAAGCTACGTCCATCCAGAGAAAATATAAAAAATAAAATCAGAAGAAAGTGTAAAAAAAAATTACAGTAAATTAGGAAACTTGCCAAACCCCCAAGTCCATATATGATCAAGGCACAGAAGGAGCAGAGAAAGTCTCTGCTTCAGAGAGACTTCCTCGCGCAGTGGGCAGTCAAGGCTGCGGAAATCCTTGGCACGGGAGACAGCACGTGCTAGAAATTTATATAGGTTTAAAAAGTAACCATAAATTCAGGGAAGAAAAATCCAAACACTATTAGACACAAGCTGAAGCTTGCCAAAAAAAAAAAGATAATAAAAGCCACCTTTGGCTTAACCTGTGATGTTCTTCTCATATTTGCTATAGACTACTGTCACGCAGAGGATACTGAACTCAGGGCCTTTTGGACACTCTTATGATTTAGTAAATGTCAACGAAATCAGTATTCCAGGTTTTTATTAGAAAAGCTCTATGCTTCTTACGCAATTTCCTAGATTTTAAGAGACTTTGCGTCACCTTTTTGAAATCTGTCATTCTATACATCGACAACTCTCCCTCCATCAAAGGTTCCTACGTTTTACAAACACGCTTCCCTGGGTATTTCCCTTCTCAAGCCTCACTAACTCGAGTTTCTAGGTCCGCATAATTACCCAGTATCGTTATGATGTTATTCTGACCAAATCTCCTCCAAAACTTGTGTGGGGCTGAAAGAACTCACCCAGATCAGCAAGTTCAAGTCAGAGTTACGCAACAAATGTGGTGGTGATGTTTGATTTAACAAACAAATCACAAGCTTTCTATAAGCTTAAGGTAGGTTTACTTACCTGCACTTCCAAGTTGTTTATAAAATCTGTATTCTAAATGAAGCTGTGGTGCACGTGATTTTATTGGTTCCTAAAACAGAAGTTAAAAAAAATTGGTTAAAATAACTTTGAAAAAAGTTCTATCCTATACTCGAAGATTTGTGACTGTATGTAACGCGTCAAGTTTCAAGGTAAAACACCCTGGGGACTGAAAAGTCTAACAACAGACTTCACCGTTAGACGTCATTTAAATAAGCAGAGAACAGAAAGACTCGCAATATGCACTCTGGAGGAGAAATAGCTTCCTCATTTAACTACAAAGCTCATTCACGGCAGTGAAATTCGAGAATCAAACAAAGCTCCTGGTCCTTGAAGAATGACCCTGGACACCGGCAGGAGGAAAGTCAAACCTGCAAAAGATCAAGTCCCAAGTTCAGTTTGTGGCCTGTGGTTGCCCACAGTATCTTTGTTCATCACTAGCCTGTATTTTTGAAAAATGTTGAGTCATATACTTGTGTTTTAAGTCAGACCACAGTTGCATAAACCTACAACCTTGCTTGCAGCAAGCGCTACAGTGCAGCCAGGTATCCAGTAGCACTGCAGGAAGAAGCCTCCGCCTTCAGCAGCGGGTGTCAGTCAAACGTCTCAAAGCACTCAGGAATATTCTATTTTTATAGACAGAATGAAAAAAAAAAAAAAGGCTAAGTCTGCAATGCACCTAAAACATTACATTTCCCAACTGTTACTCATCCGCACTTTACACACAAAACTTAATGCCTACGGTCCATAAAGGCATTAACACGCAAGATTACAAAGCTTCTAAAAATATTAACATGGAGAGGATTAAGAGACTTGAGCAATTACATTTTCAATAAAACCATGCACTTGGGATAGAGAGTAACGTGGGACAGACACCAACTGCCCAGACACCTTTGAAATGGAAGTTAATACTGGCTCAATTTTTGTTTGGGTGGTGCTTAGTTCCTGCTTTTGAGAAAAGAAACGCTCCATGCTCAAAACAAGGCAAAATTCGTAGCACGGCACCAAAACCAGTCTGAAGTTCAAGAACCTGCTAAATAGCCCTCTGTTGGATGAACTCATCATCTTGAAGTTTGCCTACAAAGGAGCCTCCTAAGACCAACACAAAAAGTCCTTTTCGTGTTTCACGCCAGCTCCTGTGAGTCAGACCAAGAGCATCCAACGGAGGCTCAACAGAGAGTTTCAGCTAACGTCTTTTGGATCGGTGGAATAACTCTTCCGTCCGCAGGGGAAGAACTGAAGGCTTTAGCTGATCCACTTGTCTTGCTTCCCCTTTGCCATTGTCCACATCTGGCATGAGCTCCACGTTAAAGACTTCTTTTTAAGTCAGAAGGACGATTTTTGTGCAGGAATTCAGGCAATTCGACTTCCAGCCGAGCTGTTCGTCACCAGCTCAAGTCATCCCCTCCATTTGCCAGCAAGGGGTACAAACGCTCCTGGTTTGCCTCTCAACTTCCTGACACTTAAAAGCTTCAGAAGTCAAATACGACCAACAACTTAGAAATCAATGGTAAAAAATATTCTGAAGGCAAAACTGAACCTCTGCTGAAGGCAAATCTAAAACAACACAAAACCGAGTTTGTTATATAAGCTGCATTTAAATTAAGGTAATTGTTGATGGTGGCTTGAGGGAGAGTCCATAGACACCTGCACAGCAAAGCAACTTCGAGCAATAGGAACTCAGCCTGTTCGGCGAATAGTTTATTTATCCAAATAAACTGTTTGGATAAAGGTAAAAGGATTAACGTATCAGGATGTGAGGCTGCTTGCGACAAAACCAGGCAGAGCAAGCCTAAGCCACTTCTTCATCAGGAGCCGCAGGAGCCTGAGCTCTGGACGCTTTGCCAGAGCCGTGGCAGCTTCCGAGAAAACCATACCGGAACAGATGGTTGTCCTGTAGGCCAAGAGCTTAAGGAGGCTGGCAGATGTTGCATTCGTAGTGAAAAATAGCTGAATTGCTACTGCCTGACGTCCAAGATCCAGAGCTTGAACCAACGGGCACCACGATCGCTACGAGAGGGTTCAGCTTGGTACCTGCGCTCACACTAAGCCTGTATGTTAAACGGGCAGGGAAGAAATTCCTACTCTGTGCAACTCGGCATTAAAAACTCTCAGAAGATTAAACCAGTAAATACGGCCAAGGCATTTCAGAAGACAAACTCCTGCGTGAACTAGACGCCCTTCAGCAAGTAACGTTCAGCTGAAGAGCGGGACGAGGAGCTGTACGGTGACACCACACAAGCCAGAAGACAGGCAGTGTTTTCCACCGCCAGCAATTTTCCAAGAGGCAGGACAAGCCTCACCCGCAAAGAGAAACCATGAGACATCAGCACTGAATTTCACAGCACTTTCTGATCAGCATTTTGGCATCCACCACACAATTCTCTAATTTTCCAGCTTTAACATCATGACAGGAGGCAAGAATAGCTGAGACAGCAGGGTTGCAGTGGCAGAAGCCGATCTCGCACAGCTAGGAGGACTCGGAGCACCGTTTTGACTTGGTCCAATGACGCAATCAAAGAAAACGTTGCTTTCAAGTACATTGAATGCGGCTGCTCTATCACTAGTCTGCAAACTATTCAAAGGATAAAGAAAATTACAGTTGAGTACACATGTTAAGAGAAGCACATTTGCTGCTGAGCAGGCTGAGTAGTTCTTACTCCTGGGGAACACGGTCTAAAATTAGGAGACCAAAAAAATCCCATCTCCGCTCCTTCGTTAATCTTCTCAAAAACGGAGTAGGTATGCAAATGCCTGGATGGCCACCGGATGGCAATTCCAGTCCTTCAGACGTGAAGGACGAGATTTTTAAGCACGAATCACCACAGGGCAAACAAAACCCCAGCGTGTTGCGGAGTATCTGCTTTAGCACTCAGATGTTTGTTTTTCGGGGGGGTGGGGGCAGGGAAAGAAAGAATGCTAGCGGAAAAAATACGTAAGATTAAGGTAGCAGCAAAGGTAATGCCATTCAGCTACGCCACGCGGCTGTTGAAAAGTTTCAGGTTACTGGGGGGTGTCACTGTTTTGAGAGAAACAAGCACCCTCTGGACTAATACAGCTGTGTTTTTTCTGTATTATTACTGCCGTACGCCTTCCAACGCTGTAACTCTGTGGGCTTATCCTTGAAAGCAAATTAGAACCTTTACTGTTTCCATAAAACACCTCGTCTGTGTACGCAGCGCATTTTCTATTCTCGCATCTGCCTAAAAAGCGAGCTACTCGACATGCACCAGCCCTCCTTCGTGATGTGGATCCATATCAAGGACACCCTAAGCTCCACTGAAGTTATTTACCTATTTTAGGGAATGTCTTCTGACATTTGCCAAGAGGCTTGACAACAAGTCCCTCCTGCAAAGCCATAATTATTTTTCATCTACTATGCATCAAATAAGGAGAATGCTAGAGATATAAAATCTGTGGCGCTTGAACGTGATCAGAACTAACGCACCAAGTCCATCTTGATCTTCTGCAACCGCAACGACTCCTGTCATTTTGTCAGACTACATCGCCTGGGCAAACAGCCGTGTTTGCTGCTAATATCAAACGACCGCGACAACTTTAACTTCAGGTTCTAGGCTTGGGGTCTGCGATTACAGAGCATCCGGATGAGAAAAGAGCATCGTCAGCTGAAGACTGAAAACACCAAGAGACTAATGTAAGTCTTAGTTTACAGACAGGAGAAGTTAAGGTATAAACACAAACTGCTGGGCTGTGAGTTTATAAAGCCAGGAGAGCTACAAGTCAGAGGGCTTCCCCATCCCCTAGATTCCTACTTCAAACCACCGCAGACCACAGCGCCTTTCGTGCCCTGAAGCAGTCTTCGGAAGACGACTTTTTACCTGGATCACTCGCTGGTCCAGGTATAAGAAACATGGCAGCTGTCACCGCGTGCCCCTGGGGAGGGCTATGTAGACCGCGGGGCAGAAGATAACCCGAAAACCAGTACTGAGGCTCGTAATAGCGGATGAGAAGAGAGCTGTGACCGAAACTGCTCGCACAAGTTCTGAAGTTCATTACTGTTGGGGCTTGGGTTTTTTAATGCAACTCCTGCAATGCTTTGGTGAGCAGCTTTGATTCATTTTCACCATCCTGTGACGTAAAAGACAACAATCATTCTGCAGATGCTGCGGCTATATAACCTCGGCCACCCAAACCAGCTAGAGGAAAGACCGACCTTCGCTGAACGGGCTCTCGTTCCGCCGGTTGCGCCTGCAGTCTCTCAGCATCGTACGAGACTGAGTTGTGCTATTCTCCCCTAAGGGAACTTTAACGATCGAAACGCCCTCTTCCCTGCCTCTTGACCCTAAAAACATGGAGCAGCAGGCTGCACAGTGCCACGCGCCCGACCGAACGCTCTGACAACAGCCCATCTAGACAGAGGTAAGGGTCTGCACAATCAAGAGAGTGCTGAACAGAAAGGCTCGACCCAGGGGAGCGGGACGCAGTGGCAAGCCCGCCATCACTGCCGTTCCCGGGGACTGGGCAGCCGGCCTGGAAAGAGGAACAACGCTCTCGCTGGTTTGAGACAACTACAGACTCTTTAGGTACCAAAAACGTTCACCAGGTGGAGGGACGGCCTCTTTCCTCGTTTTTAGTGCTCTCAAGAATTTTTTCTTAAAGTAAGTTATTCTAGCTGAAGGCGAGAGCAGCGTTAAGCCCGAAGTGAGAAAGCTGCTTTTTGCCTGAATTTTTAACATTAAGTACAAGTCATTTAAAAACAACCCAAAGCTTCTACTTACCAGTTTGATCGCTACATATTCATTGGTGTAGAGATTTTTACCTGCGAAGGAAAAAGAAAAAATCTTTCAGTTCCACAGTGAACACTCGCACCTATAGACACAAGGCGGGAGAGCGTCACCGACGGCAAAGAGCGGTCTTTTTGCAATTCCCCACTGAAGTTCATGCCTTTAACAAAGCTTAAGTCTCTAAATAACAAGTTGCAGCAGCTCACCAGGGCAGGCAAACCCTATCTTCCATTCAGTACAAGGTAATGGTGTTTTATGGTAGCACTTAACGCTCAATGCAAGCATTCGAGGAGGTATCCCAGACACATGAGCTTTTATTACCCACATCATGCCAAAAAAGTCTGGGCAACAAAAAATGAAGAGTCAGAGCATCATTTCTTTCAGAAACATTTTGAATCTGCTGGACACTGACCTGTTTTATCCTATGATCTACAGGGAGCTTCACTAGCTTAATCAATCGTGCTACACATCAAAGCGACTACTGCAAGGAGGCCTACGAAAACAACCGTTGTACCAACACACAGCTTTGCCTTCTCCCTCTACGAACAGGCACGCAGCGTGTATAAAATGCCTTCTGCACGCAGCGGCACAAAAGGCAATCCTCGTAATCTAATAAGGCTGGGAACTCTCAGTTGCAATATCGTGCCAATGATGTAAAAAAAAAATACACTAAAAGAACGAAACCCCTTCTCAGGATCCCAAACCACGGAGCGGTGTCGAGTCTCGTAACAGCTCTGGTAAGCACGAAGGGCGAGAGCCTAGGCTGCAGCCAGCTGCCGGTTTATTGCGGCTCCACGACTCCGAGCCAGACTCGGTACCCGTGTGTGCTACAGCTGGAGGTGAATTGTTTCCTCCAGGAACCTGGCTGCTGTTTGAACCAAGCCCTCGGCCTCCTCAGCGACCCGTGGCAGAGATGCACAGCTACATGTGTCGAGGAGCATCTCCCTGCGTGTTCTGAAGCTGTCAGTTACTGTATCGCGCAATGTTCTCCAGTGCCTCCGGCAGGTAATTTGAGCAATCACTCCCCCTTCACCTTCTCCCCGTTGTTCGTGATTGACAGAGGTATCGCTGGGGCAGGATGCGCAGGCAGCCCTGGTACCTGACCTGCCCCACCAGCCTGACATCTCGGCTACCTTTCTGAGCTCCTCTAGCTCCTCCGTACGCTTCGAGGAGGGCAGCCTCCGCCACACACAGCTCCCCACGGTTTTATACGGGGAAGCGCCGACCTTCTTTGCTCATCACCGCTAGCACCGCTACAGCACACACCATGCTTTCCTTGAGCGACAGTGTAGCTCCAAAATTCAATAGCGATCCATACTGGAAGTTATCAGCGCTCGTTTCTAGCACCAGCTTTGCCCAGCGCTATTAGATATTTACTTCCCAGTTCCTGCAGCAGATACTGATGCTTGGAACAGACCAGCTATTGAGAAAGTCCAGGACGAGGAGCGACACACCTCGGAGCAGGCAGGAGTCCGGGCAGCTCTAGCATGACACCGTTAACGAAACACGCCGCGCCGTCCCTTGCATACAGATACTTTTTGCACGCAGCAGCAGCATGAGAAGCCTCAATAGAATTAAAGGCATTATGAACACGAGAGAAGACAAACAGTCATCCTTAAATCTTGAAATATTTATCAGGGGAAATTCCTCATTTATTTTACTTTGTAACAGCTTCTTATCAACTTCTTTTGATACCATGCCTGCTATGTGTATCGGTGTAGGTCTGGCCCCCCGGGCACTCCCAGTTCAGGTCCTGCACAGAGCAGATTGCTTAACACGCATCGGGAAGTGAAAAAAAATTATTGAAAGCTTCAACCTGTTAGGGTAAGCGGCAGCGCTGTTTAACACAGAGCAGGTATTGAAATGCGAGGTTAAATATCCTCGGAGGAAGTGTTTCATGCCAGCAGCTGTGTAAGCTGAGCTCCGGCATTAACGCTTGCAACACAGGGTTGTTCGAATCTATTTCTTTAGATCTTCCAATAAAAGCTGTTGTGTCCAGTCTGCAAATGAAGGGTAGAAAGCAGGTTTTGCAGTCACGCCAGGAAACGCTCAGACACTGGAAAGTGGCTTCAAAGCACCGAAAGAGCTGCAAGGCCCAATCAGCGGAAGAGCGCGTGGCAGGATAAACTGCTGCACCCTTTGAGACAGATAAGGGCTCCAGCCCGACGCTATCCAACGCTGGTGGGGGGGAGAACGTGCAAGGACACAAAGGGAAGGCAGCCTAAGTACACTTCAATTATCTGCTCCGTATTAGCTACCAGCAAATGAGTCACACCGGCAGCTCCAGCGGCAGCTCGCCCACCGGCACGTCCTCCTCCCCTCCCTCGACAGGGACCCAACTCCTATCAAGACGCTCAGTTTGAGGACGCCGAGCTAGACTAAGGGAAGCTCCGGCCCAAACACATGAGAAAGTTAGATGCTTTAAACCGCAAAAAACCCAAGAGAGCTTTCGGTGCTGTCCCCTACGGGTCCCACACACCGCGTGCAAGGGCCTCCATCGCAGCCTTGGAGACACACCACCGCAAGGTAGTTTGGGGCTCCACGGCAGGGTGTAACTCCATCCAGGGAGTGACGACCCACACGCCTTCTAGCAACGCTTACGCTCTCCCATCGATGTAGGGCAATGATGTTGGGGAAACAGCGCTCTTCCAAGCTGGTTTCAAAGCAGAGGACATTGCTGGTGCCCCTCCATGTACTGGAGCCATAATCCAGCCTGGTATGGTCTGGTTCATAAGGCTGAGGACTAGACAGGCGACAATTTTGGTAATGAAATTCCTCAGTTGAAAAACTGGGATTGGCAAAACACTAGTCTGAGATGTGGGGTCAGCAGCCAAAGGTAAATTGCCCCTCCAGCTCACGACTTTCAGAGCACACAATGGGGACTCTGAACGTAAGTGGGTGCGAATGGGTCCAGTTTCTGAACGCCAAGCTCTTCCTAAAGCTGAGGGAAGGGCTGCGATGGTAAAGCAAATCCCCCAGATCTCTCCGTTGACTTGCTCCAGGCTGAGACCTGCCCCTGGGTTTTGCTCTCACACTGTCCAAGGTGTAACGGTTTCTTCTTCCTCCTTCTACAAGGCAGCACTGGTATTAAAATGCAAGAGTAGAGGCAGTAGTGCTCACAGGAGAAAGTGAATCCGCAGGGTAAAATAAGCCAGGAATAGAAGCTGCATCTTATCTTAGTTAAAGACAAAAGATCCGTAATACAGCTGAGATGATATAACTGTGCTAACAAATGCCTTTCAAGTTCAGGCAAAGCTTTTCACGGAGCAGCGATTAAGTTCATGCCTCAGTTCTGGGTAGTTCCACTGACAATTATGAACTACATACTCTGAAGCGACGCATTAAGTCACCGGCATTCACACGGGAAACCTATCAGAGTGGATTTCTCAGGCCCCGGCAGTACGGCGTACTGAACACACGGGCAGACTGCAGACCACAGGGGAGCACAGACCGACCTGTCTCTCACATGCACCGTTCCGCAGGTCAAAGTTAAGAGCCACAAGTACAAACTTCTCCTGAATGACAAGAAGCAAAAACGCTTTGACGCCTCCTTCCAGCTCGTCACTATACGGACGGTACATTTTGATGACAGACCAGGGCCGGGTAACGGAGCAACCATCCAACAACCGCCCTAAAGACCAAGCAGAGCTCACCCCAGACGGCACGGCATCTGCGGAGATCAGCTCCCGCGGGCAGCCGGAACATGAGTTCACATCGATTTTGTGGTGCCGCATTTGCTGGCCCTTCTAGAGCACGCGTCTCCGAGTAACGGCTCCTAGAGCGGATCCTACACAGGATCTACTCTTACCCACGCCCTCCACACCTAGTGTTATTCCAGCCCGATATTCACATGATGGTTTTTGTTATTTGGGAAGCGGAGACAAAACCAGCCCCGACATCACACGCTATTATCATCTTTGTTTTAAAGCAGAGCTCCTGGCTTCAAACCGCAGCCTAGGAGCCAGCTGGGCGGTTCTCGCTTTTGGGGGGCACCTTCCCGGATCTGATCGACCTGCTCTGACCTGGCAACGCACAAACGAGCGGCTTTTCTTCTAGTTTGGGGCTTGCTGCTGAGATGCACTGAATCTTCACGAGACCCATGCGTAAACCACGCCGACGTCTGACTCCTGGACACTACGTAATTTCTCTGGCAGCACATGAAAACAGACTTCTCCAAAAATCCCTTTGGCGCAGTAGCCTGTGAGGGGAAGATACAAGCAATGTAGAGGATCTAGCCCCCCATATACTTTCTTTCCCCTTCACACATAGAGAAAAGCTGCATTAATCGTCGTTTTTAAATGATAACTGAACGCACTGTTTTGAAAATGCCAGATAATGTTTGCATTAGAGCAAAAAGATTCAGGCTCCAGTCTACAGCTCTGCATTAAAACAAGCCCCTGGTCTATCCAGAACTTAATGCTTACTTTAGAAAACCCTCCAACCTACCAAAACTGGAATAACTTTACATTAGTACCTATTTAATTGCTTTACTAAACAAGGGTGCCAAACACTGGGAAAAATGAGACGTTTGAAACGGCTTATTTACCCCTAACATGTCTCGTGGTTCAGGATTTCAGGTAAATACAGGAAATACCCACTGCGTAAGTCCACGAGTCGATGTAAGGAGGCGGTTCGTAGGCTCAGCTGGTGATATCTTTTCCACGGTCAAGTTTACAGCCACGGCTTATCGCAGCACTAGATTTAACAGGTTAAATCCCATTTTTCCTGGGCAGCGAGCACTTACGGACGTCACACGATTCTACAGCCCAGCGAGCCTGTTCTCAGGCTGGTTTACAAAACCATGGTTCTCCTGTCAGCTTGGGGTGGAGACACAGGACCTTGTAACAGCAGAAGCCACGCTGTAAAACTTGAGGTGTGCTCCAGCTCTCAAGTTCTCAAGAGAATTAACTTGGCAGATAACCGGGAGCTGCACGACAGGGCTTGGCGCTGCACGAAAGGCGACGAAACCCTGTAAGCACGCAGAGCCCGGCCCAGGGACGGCAAGCAAGACCCCTTGCTCTTTGCTGGCACCCTGCCCCTGCTAGTAGGTTGAGCTGCTTCAGAAACCAGAGCTCTCACAGACCACCGAATCTGCAGCCTGTCCAAAGAAACAGCATCCAGCCGACCCCGTTTCATCTCCTTACTCTGGGCCAGATGCTGAGTTTTGCATTCGTCTTCCCATTTCAGCTTGTCCGCAGGCTGGACTCCCACTGCGTTGCTCCCACGTGTTTCAAAAATAAAAAAATATCCCCAGGGCTATCTGCATTTGCAGCAAGAAAGATCAACACTAAGCAGCGAGCTTGATATTCGCAGCATCGGCTCCCGTACATACACGCCATCTCCTCCCTGAGCAATCAGCCCTCTGTCTCGCACTGGAGTGGGATACACGAGCGGCTTCGAGTGAAAACACGACACCTGAAAAAACATAAATTCTTTGGGGAATTGGAAAAATATACTTTCCCTTTGTTTGTCAGCGTGTGACTTTGTTCTTCCTGTGGTTACTGAAAGCATTAACTGGTGCTTAACTTCTCCGAAACCACGTAAAAAGCCAAAAAGCAGAGGGCATGCCATTCACCTCTGCAGGACAAAGCTGTTACCAGAGGCACGTTTGCTGTATTTCAGACCTGCTGCTTCTCCTTCCCCCCAGCACAATTCAGTGATAATTAGCATCACATCTGTGCAATAGAAACATCTGATGTTTGAGCAAACAGGAGTTCTTAAAGCTATAGCGACTGCAAAAAGCCATTACATGGCATTACAGCTTCTATAAGGACCTTACACCTCATTGCCGTTATCGGTACTCGTGGCCCGCTGCCCGAGTACAGTGCGCTACCTAGTTAACCAGTATCAGAAAAACATTTACCAACGTACCAAAAGAGACAACCAAAGAGCCACTCAATTCACAGCCGTTGCTTTCTCCGTAGTCAACACTGATTATCTCTGCAAACCGACTTTTTCAGAAGTGAAATCTCTCGTGTAGCATCCATGCTTTGAAACAATACCTCAGTCAGAAATCCAATGCCACCAAAATTTTGAGAAAGGTGAAAAAGACGACCCATGGAAACAGGATCAGCATTTGGGCACCAGCCTAAGAGACACAAGTGCCATTTACCTGGAGGGATCCACCGCAGCTGCTGAATCTCAAAAGCAGAGCTTGGATTACAAAGCACCTCAACATCTCCGTGGGGATCCTGCTACCGTGATGACTGGGGGTGTGGGGGGGTGCCTTTGAAAATGCCATGCAGCTATTTGTGTTATGTTACTGTAAGGATCCAAACTTATCTTCAGCTGCCAATACTGCTCGTGTTCCTGAAGGTGGGATTTTTTGTCCCTGCCCTTGGTTTCTCTCCACCTTTGGAGCATTCTCTCTGCTTCTGCAAATCAATAAAACTTCTCTGATGTAATGCTGAAACCAAACCCACCCATTTACTGAGGCAGATCGTAAGCAGGCTGGTTAGTCACCGTGGAGAAGTGGCACATCACACAAACGCAATAACCAAACCTTAGAATGAAAGATCACATAGATGAATCTAAGATGACGTAGAGTCTGAGCAGGAAGATACCATCAGTAGTTACGCGTTACAATCCTTTGGCTACCTGATGCAATTTCCCGATTGAGGTACTTATCGTCCCTTCTGCCTGAGGCACAAACGATTTCAATTTCATTCTAAATACATACCGAGTTTTGGGAAAACAGTGCTTATGTCAGCCAACCTGCCTTCAGCACCCTCAAGTTCATCAGCCCCGAGATCCAACTCGCTCCGCAGAAGAGAAATGCAACGGTTCTAAGTCACAGTCAAGACCACCACAAACTGCCGCTTCTGACCTACATCAACTACCCCAAAACCATGTACTGGGAGCTCAGGGCATGTAATTAAAACCACCGGCTGCTTCCCCTGCCTCATTTAAAAAAAACCACCCATCGTTTGTTTAGGTTGACTTAAGAGCCCAACGCACTACGCTGCAGCGCACTGGGCTCTCGAGTCGTCCTAAACAAACGATGCATTAGTGTAGCCATCTGTTTGGGTGACCAGCTGCAAGACACACGGTTAGGAGACCAACGGACCACGAAAAATCATGGGCTGCTGGGCCGGTTCAGCAGCTGAGAGGCAGCAGCCAGATGGCCAGTCGGCGCACCCTCCCCTTCACCAGCCGGCGAGCCAAGCACATGCGACAGAGCAGGGAGCGGGTGAGGGGGCTGAAACTAGGGCACTGAGGCTAGTGAGGGACGTGGAATAGAGAAGATGTGGCCGAGTGCTGGGAAAAGGCCTCACCCATGACTTTAATAGGGCACCCTAGCTTATGAACAAGACATTGGGAGCAAGATCGAGCAATCCAGGCAGTTAAGATGACTTTTTTTCACCTTAGGCAAGACATTCAGTGCTGAGAACAGTCTTCATTGTTGGGATTGTTCAAAATTTGCATCTTTGGTCTCTCCAGTGTATTCACTTTGACTTTATGCAAATAAAAATAATGCTAACAGTTACATCTTCTGAGTCAGAAGCTTCAGGTAAGGCAGCTCGACACTTGGGAAACAAGACAAGGAGACACATTTCTCAAGCCAGGGTAAGCTTTTATGTATTTACATTCCCGTGGTGAAATGCTAATCTGGATAATGCAGGCCACTAAAACAGTTACGTCTTACCTAGTCTGAGTTCTCCAAAGTTCCCACACCCAATCTTCTTGCCCACTCTGAAGTTGGGTCCCACCATAAGAACGCCAGAAGATGCTGATGAGCTTGGTCGAGAACCGTGCCCGCTCCTTCCCGGCATTCCTTTCGTCGTTCGCTGCCTTTCATCCTTTTCCCTATTAGGATGGTCCATGATCTTAGTGAAAGAGCTCTGCCAGCAAGCTGGCAGAAAGGAATTGGAGTACGCGCTCTTCTCCTTAGAATAGAAATATATATCCAAAAGTATCTGAGTCAGGGTCCAAGAGAGTCATGGAAACGCATGGGGTTCTTTTGGCACTGTATCCAGTTTCCTAATGCATCTTGATAATGTACCAAGGGGTCGATTACGTTCTTGAGAACTCAACAAAGGCAGGTTGCTTTTGGTTTCTTACCTGGGGAAAACAAAAAGGATATATGAAATAAAAATCATTATTTTAAAATACCAAGCAAGAAATGTACAAGACCAATGTCCGGAACTTCCCCAGCCTCAAGGAATTCAACACCTATTTGGGAACTTAACCATTTTCTTACCAATTTTCTGATAAAAAGCCCCGATGTCGCAAAGAGATACAAATGCTGTTCATCTACTGCTTGCTACTGAGCTATCAGGGCTCCCGCCGCACATACTAACAACAGCAACTTCAATCACACCAGCACGTCAGGTGGGAACTGCAAGGAGATCGCATCCCATCTTCAAAGCAACTGTGAAGGGTAAAGTTTGTTTTCTCCTCACTTTGTACATTTATGAAGTACTACACAAAAGCCAGACAAAAAATAAGAAGTGGCAAGTGAAAGGTGCCAAGAGAATAAAATATTGAAGCACTTAGGAAGTCAAAGTCTCCTTCATTTCACATCTTTTAAAGCTGACCTCAGACGTATTTGCTAATTGAAACTGTTATCTTAGAGAAATGACCAAAATTAGTGACCACAGCAAGATTGATTATTTAAAAGCAGCTAGAAATTTCCTGAAAGCTGTATCAACATACGGTTCACGTTACGAACACATCCATCGTCTCCGATTTAGTCACCAAGAAAAGAGGTTTTGGAAAAAGAGAGGTTGTACTGGGGCTGGCTGAGGGACTCAAGGGCCAAGATGTTCTCCAGCAGCCGGCATTCGTGACAGGCAAACGACAGCCTGGCAGTTCTCCCAGAGAAACCGAAGCACCCCTTCCTCCCACGCGTCCACACCTGTCACCACCACAACCCCAACTCTGGCCCTCTCCAGACAACGCACCGGTGCGTCTCATGAGCATCAGTCTGCTGACCCTGTCAAAGGAGGACAAGAAATAGATGCTTCTCAACCCATGTGGGCCAAGCGGTTCCTCTGTGCCCAAGACCAGTCTGAAAAAAAGACGGGCAGGAGCTGTATGGACCCCCTGCTCCGTAAGTGCCGTCCAGGGAGCGCACGGAACACCGACATCTCGCTGCGAGACCTTTCCCAGGACGTGAACTCACACTGGATCGTGAGCGCAGCCGAGTGCTTCAGCTCAGCCCCACCGTGGTCAGAAGAAATTCCTGCCACTCGGACACGAAACTCCGAAGCCTCTGTAGCAACAGACGATTGCGGCCTGGTGGGACGGTCTGGGGCACCAGTGGTGGTGGTCGAGCTCCCCCTCACCTCCCAAGCAATCAGCAGAGCCAAGGGAAAGGCTGCAGCGTGCTTTGTCTGTACAGACGCTGCATCGCGAGCTGGCATTAATCGGCAGTTGTGGACACTCTGGAGATGCTTGTGGCACAGTTCTTAGGCAAGAACTAGAACAAACATACACGGAGCTATGCCCTCCATCCCAGGACCTATGCGTGCTGGACCGTACTCCTTTAGGGCACGCTTGCATTCACAATTTTCCAGATGTGAATGGAAGACCGCCTGAATGATTTTACAAACAAGATTCGCATCCTACTGCAGAAGTTTCAATGTTTGCATGGAAGTTAGCAAATACCTCCAAAGTCAGCCGAGAAGTGCCAAATTAAACCACCCGCGCGAAAGTCAACACGGAAGGACATCAGCAATTGAACGCTATCGGACGTGCCCGAAAATACGACCATATTCGCGAGGGTTCAGAGGTCACTAAGGCAGTTGGCTCAGTCCTCCGCTAGCAAGACTTAGCAAGGCTTTCTTCTGCGCGTGTCATGAGATGATGAGGCCAACCTACCTACTTCCAGTTATCCCAAAATAAAAGACACGAACTATTACCCCTCCACAAACCAGTGGCACAGAACAGAAGCATTAGCCCTTTCGAAATACAAGCATGCCTCCAGAGCCTTCAACTGCGATATACCTTTATTTCTGGAAACTTTTGTTTTGACCTAAGGTGTCTGTATACAAGGCAGAAGTCATCCACACTAGATCCAGAAAATGCAAGCAGCTACCAGTTGGCAATTCCAGTTTCTGAATATTGAACTAGTCTTTAGCACAACTCTGACCCTTTCTGTCCGTGTCCGTTTGCAGTTCCGCGTGTTGGCACAAAAGAGGGCACAGTTCTCCCCAGCCTGAGCTTCCTCCCTGGATTTTTTCTTTAAACACTTCCGCAATAAAAAGCAAAGATTAAATACAGACAACGCACAACTTTAACAGCACTTTGCAATTACTTTTGTTCATATATTACTGCAGGATTCTGTATCAGACAGGGACTCCACAGGACTCTAAACAGACTCCATCTTCCCAGGAGGGACGCGGTCCCCCCACTGTGCATCAGGAAGACCCTGAGGAACTAATAATACCGTAAAGAAACATCCATACCTGCGCATGCATGTTTCATGCAACGTAACAATCTCACAAACCCACCCACCTTTAACAGCTCGTGCTAATGCTAAGGACCTAGCTCAGGCTGCGCTGGTTACAACCCACAGGATGATGCTTCACCCAGCCCGCGGCTCAGCAGCCCTCCTTTCCAGAGCGAAAAGCAGGTGACTTCTTGTTTCTTTGCGCAAAGGTGGATCTGTGCGGAAAGCACCATACAGCACGTCTGCAGCAAACCCAGGAGGTCTGAAAATCATCAGGTCACCCGAGAACCACTGTATCGTGTCCGTGCTACCAGTGTGGCCACACCAACCCAGAAGCTGCAGCGTCAGGCTCCCGACGCGGTACTGAGCAACGTGTGAAACGCCACTCGTGATTAAGCATCGCTGGCCCAGCTAGACAGAGACGAGTTGGAAACGGTCACGTACAAAAACCTCAGTATTTAGCACTACCAAGATTTACTTGTACCTCAAATTAATTCCAGGTTTAATACTCAAAACTGAATATGCATTAGCAGGAAGCACCCGTTACAGGCAAACGGGACAAACTGGTTTTCCACCGCAGCCGTCCTCAGCTACCTTCCGCGGCAGCATTCTTTTGGAGGGGGTGAGTTAGCACTGTTTCTCAAAGCCGTGCGCGCAGACGCAAGCACAGTTGTATTTGCTTTGTGAAACCGGCTCGCAGAAGCAATGACGATGCTTTATCAGATATCAGAAGAGCACTCTGGCCCCCACCCCGGCCTGTGCTGGGAGGAGAGGCTTGCTTCAAAACAAACAACGTAAAAAAAGGACAGGCGCCGAAACCAAGGAAGTCTATCGCTGAACAGAAATCGAACGTGAGGAGGATGATGGGAGCGTTTCTAGGGCTGGATCGCTAAGAAAGATGAGCAGAACAGAGGAATTCTATGGAGAAAAAAAGCAGCACTTTGGAAAACACACTTGGTCCCACCAAAGCCCGCGAGGAGGATTTGTTTCCCCTGGAGATCAAAGTCATTATTTTCATCAAGGTTGGATAATCCACGGGCAACAACTACAGACCTCACGAAAGGGCAACAGAAAGAAGCCTCTAGCAAGAACACCAACCACCCATGCCCAGTTTACTCTTGGAAAAAACAACGCAGAGCATTGTGTGAGATACGAAGGGCAGCGCGGCTCTGTAGACTGAGGAGATACTGCTACGAAGGACTACACGGAAAAGGGGCTAAAAACCCGGAAAGGAAGAGCAAAAATCTGCACGATGGGGACGGATTACAGCACAGCAAGGAGGAATGACACAATTTTTAGAAAGCTTCAAATAGATATTTTTCCCCCCCTTGCTCATTCAGCTAGCAGCTATACGGCCAGCAGAGAGTATAAGAACAGCCAATACAAGCTAAAACCACCAGAAAGGATTTCTAAACTACCCTGATGAATGTGATGCGGACTGCGAAGAGACAGGCTGTTTAAGAACGCACTACGATGTTTTCCTGCGTGATGCCAGAAGCCGCTTAAGCTTCCTTCTGCCACGAAGTACTACCAGCTTTCGACCTGCAGAGCAGACAGATCCAGACAGCGAGGTGGTTTTGCAGCAGAACCTGAAGCCTTAGGTGCAGATCTTTTCAAAGTTGTTTGGCTACCTGCTGGCACAAGCATCGTTACAGAAAAGCATTTTGCTAGCTATAAAAAGAAAAAAGGAGGAGAATTTATCATGTTTCAGTCGGTTGATACGAGTTGGCCGTGATCTTCAGCGATTGCAGGGCAGGCAGTGCTCCGCCGGTGCCCGATGACACAAGTACATCACTCCTCTAAGGGCTCCTCAAGCCTCTGGCAAGCACAAGCCCTCTCGAGCCTTGATACAGCTTCTTCCTCCTCCAGACTAAAGTCTGAACTCGGCTCAAGCCCTGCGTGCCAAGTTTCAGATCTGACGTCAGAAACACACTGCTTGGTTTGACACTTACACCATCTTGCTCAGTGCATCTCAGATGGGACAAGGAATTCCATTCTTCTCAGACAGATTAAGTACAGAGCTTCACCACACATTTTCTGGCTGGTGAAATAAGATGTTAACAGTTACAAGCTACTACGCCTCCATCCTGCCCCCGTTCCCCATCTGTACAAGGTCTCCCCAGGGAGAAGGATGGAAAGGTCACGCCTGACAGTCTGCAAACACTAAACATCCTCTCCCTCAGCTGAAAGCTTCCTGCAAACAGGAATTCAGATCAGCAACGAATGAGTGAACCAAGTGTTTGACGACCTCTACTATGGCCAACGCTACGAGAGGATCCCAGCCGCTGGAACACCGAATTGTGCAAAGATCTTTCGCTATTGCTACCGCATACAGAAACAACTGTAGGAAACACGGCATCAAATATGGCTTTTGAGGACGAACAAAGCGCTTGGCTTTGGAAGGGGAGCGGCAGAAGAACGAAGACCAGGCTGTAATCTGAAGTCAGTCACATTAATATTTAAAGACTACTCAGAACGCCAGGACTACTTCCTGCCACAATTCAAACTTTTTCATAACGATTTTCCTGCCTACCTTTCCACCCACTCAGCAAGATTGCTCCTGAAAGTTACTTTCATTTAAACGAAGCTGCATGAAGATATTTCCCTAATGGTGACTCAGTCCAATTCCAATATTCATTTCACTACAATATAGTTGGAGACACGGGAACAGTTACTTAATGAAAGACACAAGCTTGAAAGGAAATTACTTAAAGCACAGTTAGCGAAATAAAAAAACCAAACTTTGCATACCACTTACTCCAAAACACTTAGGACCCAAGACCTAAATCAGCACCTCTCCTCCATCAATAAAACCACAGCGCCAGAGCTACAAACCACCTTCCAGGCAGTGTTAACGGCAGCTGCTGTTTGCGTTGTGATCCGTAGCACGGTCTAGTGTGAAGGAAGGTTTATTGCCTACTGAGCGCTCATTACGGCACGGAGACATTGCTCACAGCCATCCCGTTTTCTCAATGACGTTCTTACGTCTGAAAGCAGCAGCAGTAACGGACAGTGCAAACAAGAGACCGGCGTAAAGAAGCCAAAGCCATCCTTATTCATACCCTTCAAAGGAAAAGCTCGCTTCCCTTGCGCTGAAAACTTCTTTGACCTACTTGAGATACTCTGGAGACCCTTCCAAGACAAGAACAAGAGCTGTCAAAGTCTTGGTTCGTGGCACAATTTCAGAAAATCCAATTGAAACTGCCAATGAATCCTCCTTTCTTCAAATCAAATCAAGTATACCTCATCCAGGTCTGCGTGTGTTTTTGATTCATGAAGGAGTCAATATATGCTAGAAATCAAACTGCAAATGCTTGGCGGATGGATCAACACCCTAACAAGCAAAAACAGTTCAGTCCCACAATTCCTTTTTTCTTCTTTTAAGAAGAGACCTTCAAGAAAGTCCCATTTGCTGTTGGGACACTCATCCCACTCTTTAGAGGAACAGGAACTCAATCTCTCAAAGCAACTCCAAGATCACTGATTTAGGACAAGGCACGTGCCTTCTCAACGGATTGTCCAATATGCACCCCATGTGCCTGTGTAATACTTCCGGTAAGTCTCTTGGATCTGGAGAATGCTTCCCAGACAAGATCTGCTGCTTGCCATGTGACTTCAAAGACTATGAAATCCTTCAGGGCTCTCAACTGACATGTTACAAACATATGGATACGAGATCGTCAGCTTCCACCCTCATCCTGCCTAAAAAGTAGAGCCTTCAGCAGCAGAAAACTTTGCTCGCTTTGACACAGATTGGGACAAACCGTTCACCCTCTGGAAAAAGCACACAGCAGCCAGGATGCAGGTAACGAGGAATATTTTAAAACTAGGACATATACGATGTGTTCACTCCCGTTCTCAGCATCTGCCAGCTCATTTTATTAGCGTACACCCTTAAGTCTAGAGGAACTAGCCAGCTTGGCGTCCTCTGCTTCACTCATACGTTAACAGCTCCCCTAGGTGTCAATGCTCTTCCTATATCAAAACGTGATTAGTAAACCTTTCACTCACAGCTTTGCTCTCTTCTATGTGGCCACACATCTCCATTGGCTTCAAGTCCCTTCATCATTCCTCATCCCATCGCCTCATCTCTTCCCTTCCATGATGTTCCATTTCTTGTCCCGCTTCTGCCCAAAGCTACCTTCCAACTGGCCCCAACAAAAAGGTTTTCCAAAGCCACTCCATCATGCACTTCTGGCAAAGTCGCCATTCTACTAATGAGAAAACAAGAGAGTTAAGAGATCTGCCCTGTTCCTAAGGAGAAAAATCAACAGATAACCAAATACCCTATCTTGGTCTGACCCGGAAGAGGATCCTGCTCTGGTGCCTGGCTACCTACACAAGCAGGCAGGAAGGGAGGATGCAGAGGCGGAATGCTTTCTCCACTCAACCATGGGAAATATGTCTTTTTCTTTTTTTCTTTTCTTTTTCTCTCTCACTCGAGAACCTTCTGGTTACCTGGAGGGTCTTCTACTATGAGATACTCCCCCAATAAGGCTCCTATTATGGGAGTGTACTTCAACTACCTGCCTGTATCCCGGCAGTACCTCCACACNTCTCATCCCACTCTTTAGAGGAACAGGAACTCAATCTCTCAAAGCAACTCCAAGATCGCTGATTTAGGACAAGGCACGTGCCTTCTCAACGGATTGTCCAATATGCACCCCATGTGCCTGTGTAATACTTCCGGTAAGTCTCTTGGATCTGGAGAATGCTTCCCAGACAAGATCTGCTGCTTGCCATGTGACTTCAAAGACTATGAAATCCTTCAGGGCTCTCAACTGACATGTTACAAACATATGGATACGAGATCATCAGCTTCCACCCTCATCCTGCCTAAAAAGTAGAGCCTTCAGCAGCAGAAAACTTTGCTCGCTTTGACACAGATTGGGACAAACGGTTCACCCTCTGGAAAAAGCACACAGCAGCCAGGATGCAGGTAACGAGGAATATTTTAAAACTAGGACATATACGATGTGTTCACTCCCGTTCTCAGCATCTGCCAGCTCATTTTATTAGCGTACACCCTTAAGTCTAGAGGAACTAGCCAGCTTGGCGTCCTCTGCTTCACTCATACGTTAACAGCTCCCCTAGGTGTCAATGCTCTTCCTATATCAAAACGTGATTAGTAAACCTTTCACTCACAGCTTTGCTCTCTTCTATGTGGCCACACATCTCCATTGGCTTCAAGTCCCTTCATCATTCCTCATCCCATCGCCTCATCTCTTCCCTTCCATGATGTTCCATTTCTTGTCCCGCTTCTGCCCAAAGCTACCTTCCAACTGGCCCCAACAAAAAGGTTTTCCAAAGCCACTCCATCATGCACTTCTGGCAAAGTCGCCATTCTACTAATGAGAAAACAAGAGAGTTAAGAGATCTGCCCTGTTCCTAAGGAGAAAAATCAACAGATAACCAAATACCCTATCTTGGTCTGACCCGGAAGAGGATCCTGCTCTGGTGCCTGGCTACCTACACAAGCAGGCAGGAAGGGAGGATGCAGAGGCGGAATGCTTTCTCCACTCAACCATGGGAAATATGTCTTTTTCTTTTTTTCTTTTCTTTTTCTCTCTCACTCGAGAACCTTCTGGTTACCTGGAGGGTCTTCTACTATGAGATACTCCCCCAATAAGGCTCCTATTATGGGAGTGTACTTCAACTACCTGCCTGTATCCCGGCAGTACCTCCACACACAGGAGATCAGCATGTATCTATGCTTTCCCAAACAGCACTACACTGACCTGGTTTCAGCACCCTCAATGTTGTGCAAAACAACAGGAAAACTGAAAAAGTAGGTCAAAATTCTCTGCTGCAGTTTAAAGCTGGTAACAGCATTGCCAAAGCTGGCTGCAGATTATGGCAACCAGGTGCGCGTCATGTCAGATGTCCCACGCTTGGAAGATTCTTTCCAACCTGGAAAGCTACAGATCCCCTTCAAACACCACGAGTAGCTTCTGTTGAATCATTTGACCCAACAATTTAATCTTCAGCTTGTGCAGCTAGTTTTGTTCAGCGCTTCACAGGCGGAAAAAATGCCTTACAAGATGTGGTATACAAACAGTATTTAAGTCTAAATTGCTGGGAAGGGAGAAAGATGGACAACTGAGGATCCCCACGCTCATGCGTTACTCGTGAACGCACAGCACTGTCAAGACGACATCCTACAATTACAGTTTTTACAGGAAGGGACGAGCCCAAATGAACTCACACCATTTTCCATCCGAGGGAAGTGAACTTCCACAAAGTCTTTTCCTCAAAGACCTTGTGAATGTTCTGAAACACATTAACGGTATAATCCTCAAGGAAATGTGTCGGCAAGTTACTTTTCCAAATGAGCCTCGGTTCATCATTTCACCAAGAGCAATCCAAGCGCCCATTCCTGAACTTTGTTCTCAGGGCCCTCTACACAAGCTCAGCACGAAAGCCAAGAATGCTAGGGAGACGAAAAGCCGTTTAGTTAGTAATTTAGTTCTTCCACACAAAGAGAGTCAAAACAAAGAATAGCCCCTTTTTCATGGAAGCGGTTTGTGTGATGCAAGCTAGATTCATTGACTTCTCTTCCCTACTCGAGTTCAAGCCAAACACACGCCAGCAGCCATGCATGCATACTCCTAAATATGTAACAAAGCACTACAGACCATAATCTGTCAGAAAAAGAGGGTTAGTGCTCCTTATGAAGAGTTGAATTACGCTGGAACAGCTAAATGAACAGTTGAACACTGAAAAAAATCCCCTAATGAAACCCGAGCTCTGCATACTTTAGGATTTTTTTAGGCTGGGAAAAGAAAAGACAAAAGCAACAGCCAGATCCGCTCCCCTCCACCTTCTGAGGCTTGCTGCAGAAGTCAGACACACATCCCTCTGCATAAAAGCCTGACAGAGTGCCAAAGCTCCGTTTGTCAGCAGCAAGCACCGCGGAACAACGCAGGTGTTCAGCCCACATACAGCTGTCTGCACACCACCAGCCCCAACGCCGCAGCCCCTGCTGCGCCAGGAGGGAACCGTCACGTTGGCAAAGTTTTTGAGATTTACCTCCTGATATTACAGAACCGAACCCAGCTTTAAAATCCAGCGTTTCACAGAATCCCAGCGTGGCAGGGCCCCCTGGAGATCTCCCATCACCCCCCCCGCCAAAGCAGGTGCCCCCAGCGCAGGGGGCACAGGGACGCG
>VZSC01019220.1:117184-128645 GCA_013398225.1 Steatornis caripensis | reverse complement strand
CTGCTGAGGGTACGCTCTGTCCCTTCATCCAGGTCGTTGGTGACTGTGTTGGACAGGGCTGGACCCAGCACCGACTGCTGAGAACACGGCTGATCGCAGGCCTCCAGCCAGACTGCGCTGCTGATCACAGCCCGCTGAGCTCTGCCATTGAAAGGCTTCTCAAAGACAAGCAAAAAGCATGACGTTTGGGATACCATCTCTGCTTGCAAAACAGGCTGCGTAAGGCCATGTAAGATGAGTTTCCAGCAGAAATAGATATTTATGAGGATGCTGCAAAGGAAAGAAGCAAAAACCCGGCAGTAGCAAAGGGTCTGCAACAGACCCAGGGCAGGATGAGAACCCTGCAGATATTCTCTTCTCCAATATCCAGGCATCACATACACTTGCATTTTTTTCATCTTAAAATACCAGGTTGCTTAAGAGCCAAAAGAGATCCTCAGATATACCTACAGCACCCCCTTCCTTTTGGGCAATGGATTTGAAGAAGAAAGGGGCAAAGCCTACCAAAGAAGAGACGACTTCCGGACAGCTATGCACATCTGCAAGGACTAACCCTCATCAGGCAGGTTCAGATGCCTCCACTGCGGCTGATGCACGTAGTCTGCAGTCACTGGTATCAATGATGAGCGAAGTCCTCGAGAACACCACCACCGAGGCCTGGGCTCTGGAGCAGGCTTGGATCACGGGCAGCAACATCGCTTTTGTAGATTTATAGCATAATTTAACACAGATGCACCTCAACAGCCTATGACTGTTTTACCTGTGCACCGCCTGGCAAGGAAACAAAGCCTGGAGGATGAATCGCAGATAGGCTCAGGGAGTTTGAGAAGACTGGTAAAATTTGGCAGTTAAACACACAAAAAAACCCCCTTTTGCACTATCCAAACCATGAAGTGCTTTTTTCTGCTTTCAGAAAGGAATGCAAGTATCAAGCACAGCGCCAACACAGCTTTCACAGCGTGCACGTGTGGGGAAAGCCTCTTCCTAGAAGAAAAGTCCGCGGAACTTGAACAGACTGGGTCAAAGAAAACTGAAGACCCGTTGATAGCAAGGGGCAGGAGAAGCTGCATTAGCAAAACCCAGCTCGAGCTGACAGGCGGCCCCAACTGATTCAAAGAGGTGCTGAGAAGTATTTGGCCGTGCATCAAGACCAACAGGAGCACCCGTCAGGTTCGCGTTTCTCCTGTGGAAGAACACATTCATGTCGGGTGCCACCCAGTATCACTAAAAACAGTGTCATTACAAAGCAGTAATGAAGCCAGATTCACCTGTAGGCTCTCTGTACCCCAAGTGCAGAAGAGAGCTCCGGGTCCCCAAACTCGGCTCTGACTGCCTCACGGGAGCAGGCTGCCTCTCCTCCGTCCCACCAACACCCAGAACTGCCTCAAAAAGCTGAGGACACACAAGCAGACCGGTTTCTTGGTTGCCTCGGATCAGAGGACACCAAACCTCTGCCAAGGTTCGTGTCGGCTCCTAAAAAGAGCTTCTGAAACCACTGGTCAAGATTCAGGATCTCGGCCTCTGAAACCAGGTTAAGTAGAGACTGGGATGATGCTTGCAAGTGGTCTGGAGCAGCAGTGCACCCTTCCGCTTGGTATTAATCAGCAAATAATATGATGTCCAGTACACAGCCTCAAAGGTCAAAAGGCTGCTAGTCAGGGAAGAGAACATGTGCTGTGCCTTGTCGGTGTAGTAGCAAAGCCTTAGAGAAAATACCACTTCCACGCAAAAGGAATGAAGTTATGGAGGTGCATGCAAAATAGGTGCCTTCAGAAAGGCAGCTTCATGCAAGCATCTAATTCAGGGCAATGATTTAGGCACTGAGCACCTACACGCACCATAAATCGGGCAAGATTCATCCCAGCTTAGGCGTGTCCTCCAAGGATAAACACCAGGGACCGGCCAAAGCACGTTTCACTGTAGGAGAGACTACGTGCTTTCATGTCCTGCTGCGGGACAATATTCGGCATCACGGAAACTGAAGAAGTTGCTCTTCACCACCGCACGGCCTCATACGAACAGAGGACGAAAAGAGAAACCTGTAAGGGGACGTGACCCAAAACAACAGTTTACGTGGGTAAAAGTCAGAAGCGTACTCTGTGCAGCCTGCGCAGCTACACTTGGCCTGGCAGGCAAAGCCCATACAGCCCACAGAAAACGGGGAAGCAGACGACCCTGCCGAGTCCGCGTGACTCCATCCCACAGACACTCGACATTGCCCAACAGACTTGACGTGGCGCCTGTCTCCAGGCTGCTCATCACCAGAAACTCCTTGTAAGGGACAGCTAACAAATTGGAAACACAGTGACGTAAGAGACGGTGAGCCAGAGTATCAGCATCTCTTAAAAAAAATAAATAGTAACGGTGATGCCGAAAGGAGAGACAAGCAGTGTATTAAGAGGAAACACAAGAAAATTCGATACTTAATGATTTAACGTATATTATGTTTTCATTTTAATGCCCAAACGTCACCTTGTCCTTACTTGAAGATAACCACCTTTTCCGGCAGTCACGGGACAAAGGATCAGAGCATGCTGTCA
Organism: Steatornis caripensis; assembly: GCA_013398225.1. Taxonomy (NCBI): domain Eukaryota; kingdom Metazoa; phylum Chordata; class Aves; order Caprimulgiformes; family Steatornithidae; genus Steatornis; species Steatornis caripensis. The sequence continues at coordinate 126,105 of VZSC01019220.1, read as the reverse complement.
CTTCATATAATTAGACGTTTGGCACGAATTCAACTGACACTACCTACATATTTTGCTTGCAACTAAGCTATGTCTCAAAGAGGAAACTATGCACCTGAGACCTATATACAGAGAAAAATCTCCCCCAGCCTTTAACGTGCTGTTTATTTGGAGGTGAAGTGCTGTCAAACAAGGATGATTAACCTCTGCACGTTGTTGTGAGGTTTAAGAGCACAAGGGAGCTGAAAAGGTAAGAACCAAGACTCCTGGTTAATAAATCCTGCTTGTTTGGGCTTAATAAACACATTGCTTCAGCCGAAGCAAACAAATCTCAAAGCTGCTACCAAGAAGGGACAGCGGCGGCCAGCGCCCCAATTCCCTGCCATCGCCTCATCCTCTCCCACCCCTCTAGTTTTTGTAGGGTAAGGTTTTTACTGGTATAGCTCACTTCTGTTAAAAACTGATGGAGCTTAATAGTAAAGGCACAGTTACACTGAAAGCCTGAAATCTGCTGCAGCCATTTGTCTTCCCTTCCCGTTACGGGATGATGAAAACTCCACGAAGTCCGCGCTGGAGCTGTGCTACAGCCCCAAAGCAAGCTGTCAAAGAAACCCTGCCTATCCTACGGCGTAGCGTCCTTACGGCATATAAAGAACAACCTTTTCCTTTCTCTGAGATTGAAGATCCCCTTTTCACAGATCTCCCAACTGCGTACCCTTACGAAGCAGTTCAGCTGTCAGAAGAGATTGATCCGGATAGCCTACGCGATCGAAAGATGCCAAGAATTACACGCAGACCAAGCAAAACACCCGCAGGAGAAGTACAGCTCCCTTGCAGGAGGGCCAAGAGACGCTTAGGAGCTCTGTGAAATAATCCTGTCTCTTGCCTTTTTTTATTTATTTATTTATTTATTTATTTATTTCTAAACAAAGCAAAGGTCACTCCTTTGGCTCGCAGCAACGAGCTGTCTCTCCTCCCCGGTGCAAGGTACTGGCTTGGTTGCTGGTCTTGTTCTGTGCCCGCGAGTGGCAAGTTAGGCTACACCCACGCAAACATCATAAGCTCCATAAAACCCTGCACTTCCTCAGCGGAGCAATTAGGCACAGTAATCCCAAGATACACAGTTAGACAGTTGCATTTGTTCACAGAAAGTAAATGTTTGTGCCCAGTTATTTCCTTGATACGGCAAGGAAGTGGCCCGTATCACCAGCCCGCCGTGGAAAGCCAAGCAGAAGCCATCGATACTCCAGAAGGCAAGCTACACGGCTTTCAAAAACTGGGATACTCAAAGGTTCCTGTTCTTCGTTGGTTTTGTGGGGTTTCTTCTTCCTCAGATCCAAAGGTAGCAAGTTGACAGCAGCTTAAAAGTCTTCATGTTCTGGATGGGTGTTCTAGCTTCTTCCAGATTTATTAGCAAGCACCGTCCCACGCCCGACATTTTTCTACCCACGCTTCACAAGATGCAGCTGCTTTGTAAAGGTCACCCGCACTGCTCGCCGAGATGAGGTCCACGTGCTACGTCAGGTAGAGCAGCCTCAGCAGAGGCACCCCCTGTAAAACCAGCCAGCACGCCGGGACGCATATGAGTGGCACGAGCAGTGTAAGAGATGGCAACAAACAATCCCTGGTTTCTCACAGTGACAGCCTTGAGATAAGTTCTGGAGGTTTCTTTTGACTGCACCCACCCAGCTGACAGCATTTGCCTTCCTGCACCGTCAAGCTCATCACATTTCCCCCCTGAAGTACACAGTAATCAGACAAATTTAAATTTGCAAAGGATCAGCCTGGTTACGGGACATCACCCGTCCCTTCCTCGTTCACGCGCCTTCGCGCTGGCTCACGGAGAATGTGCCCAAGACGCGAGAGGCTGTTAATGCCAGCGAGGACACCCGGCAACCCTCAAAATCCCTGCATACCAAGAAAAAGAACATAGTCCTCTGCCTCCACAAAAAGGCAGCCTGAATGGGGGCAGTGACTGCGTCTCCCCCGCCCCGAGACCAGCCCCACGCTCCTGGCCACTCCGTGACCCTGCACTCGCGAAGCAGCCCCGTTTTTCAGCTGCACACAGTAGGTCCAAAGCGATATCCAGCTTCCGCAGCATGGGTATTTTCATTATCAAAGCCACGGGTACTCAGTGATGCCGCTGTACTAAGGTCATTGAGGTGGATTTAATTCACGCCAACCTCTGCTGCTGATACCAATAACCCTCTGTCTGCACCTCAGCACCGTCCCACCACCTAATGCTTACTTCTCAGGTCAAGAAATACTACTTAGGCAGGAAGCGAACACCTCAGCTACCAGGTCATCTTGGCGTTTCGGTTACTGCCATTCAGATTTGAACTTCCCAGTGCCAGGAGAGGATCACCGCTGAAGTTATTCAACACGCAGAACGAGGATACTGCACGCGCACCTACAGCACGTTTGGGTTCGGCTGCGAGCAGCAGGAACGAGCAGCGCTGACACAACCGAGCTCACGTTGCGTTTCACGGAGCAATGTCAGCTTAAGGAGACGGCATGCAAGCCAGCAGGGGAAATAAGCTGAAGGAGATGCTTCAGTTTCAGAGAGGTAATTTTACATGACAACTTTTCCTAGTTCTCTCCTTTCCCTTGCATTAAGGACTTTGCACAGCTCACGGCCCAGCTCCTCTGTTTGCTGTAAACTTGAGATGTGCCTATGTAAAGCGAATATTGTGCCAAAGCAAACAAATCTTCCACCCACCTGCGGCCCAGCAATCTATTAGGAAGGAAAGGCAGGGCACATACCATTAAAACTATAAATACCACCTAGCACGAACAAGAGTGAAGTCTTGCGGTTAACAAAAAGAAATATTCTGCTCTATTCCTCAAGGAATTATTGCACGTTGGCCTTAGCTGTGCTGGTATCCCTGTTTTCCAAGCTTCTAACCCGTTCATGTGTTTCAATCCCATTTGACAAAGACGACAAAGACCTTAAATTTCTCCAGCTACTATGATAAAGCCAGCGGAGAGCAATCCACGCGTTCACTCCGCGAGGCAAATAGCGAAGCACAAGCCCAGTTACGCCGCAGCGCAGCACAAAGGAACGCACACAGGAGAGGAGTCGCTCATCCCTGCCCACAAGAAAAGCTTCACAACTTATCAGATACTGGATTATCCAGACACTGAAACCACACTTCCTAAGCTGTTCCCAAAGTCATTTACCCCCTCCGTCGCAGGATCAGCATTCAAGAGACGTCGGGGCAAAGCACGGGTATTTACGTCTCAGCTAAGGCGTCCTGGTGGGTGCAGTCTTCCTCCCGAAGCACACAGTTCCAGCTAGCTTTGCTGTTGTTCTTCGTATATAAAATAAAACACACCGGTAACCACATAAGCTTGCTTGCTATTCAACGAGTAAGCGAGAGCGAGCGTTTGGCAGATATTTCGGACTGAAGCTGGCTAGCAAGCACGTAAATGAAGGTTTAAGGACACAAGGAAACAGAAGAAGGTATAGTTCAGCGAAGCTCGTGCTACTCTATTTCCCATCCTATAATGACTTAAAAACCAGTGATGCTGCAGAGAGAAGCCTAAAGATTTCTCAAGAACCAAAACCAGTCCCTGGGATAAAATTAAGGCAACTCAGATGAGTTTGGTACAAAGAGATTAGAAGATACATTATGGCTTCCCCTGGATTAGCAACAGGGAGAAACCGAAGCCAGCCCCCAGCACAGACATCAACAGTGAGCAAGGAGCAACTAGCAGAAGTCGTCTTTGGTTCCTGAAGTTAGAGGAGAAAGTTCTACCCTTTCACACCCATCTATGCCTAAGAATTAAGTGTCCCTTTTAAAATGAAGTAGAGACGCAACACAGGTACCTGCAGAGGGTGGCTGCCCTGGCCTCGTCACGGCTGGCAGATTTCTTCCCTTTGAGCTTTAGCATTTACTTCACAAGCACCAACCTCGGGGAGCAGAGGCGACACCTTATTGCACCCTATTAGCTTTAAAAATCACGACTCAAAACAGGAAGCCGGGGGTTTTCTGTCCCATGCAGAGACTTACCTCCTAACCACGGGAGAAGTCAGAGTACTCATGCTGCCAGGTGTCTCTGCGACCTCTGAAAGGCACCAACCTCCCATCCAAATCCTTCCCCACGGCCAAAACTTCACTTAAACAAAGAGACAGCTGAGCCTCTAAGAATATATTGCCGAAACCCTGCCTTCTGCAACTACAGATCACCTTTAGGCGCTATCCTAGAACTGTATTTTCAAGATTGATTACTTCATTACAGCGCCCGTTCTCCTCTCATGCAAACAGCACAACCTTGAGAAAGCTGAAACACCAAGGCCGGTTCCCTAGCCCACAAGGCCGTTCTTCCACAGGGAAAGACAGCGCCTCTTGAGAGCGTCTACATACAACACCCAGTTACCCGCCTGTACACGAGGCACTTCTCAGAAGCCATCTTTTGTGGTTTGAAGCCTGAAAACGGCTCCCTATTCAGCTACAAAATACCCCTTCGAACACCACACGCGAAAGGCAATCCACGCCATTCACAGCTTAGTCTTCTCAGTCGGATCAGGAAAACCGGCAGGTGGCACAAGGCCATCTAAGATTTTCCAGAAGACATCCATACCACGGAAGCGCAGGTGCAATCAGAGCACGAGCAAACACACCGAGACGCACAAAGGATGCGTTTGGCACAGTAACCCATTTTGGGTGGCCGGCAGCAGCACCTAGCCAAGGCCACCGGAGCACGGGAAACACGCAGCGATCTGTGCTGGAGCTAAAGGCCTGAAGGCCGTTTCATGGCCTGCAGTGATACTACTGCGACGCTGCTGGACTGATTTTCCCCACTTGAATGAAGTTGTCCTGCTTCTTTCTGAATCCGTGTAGCCTCCCGGTACCCACGGCTCACGGGACAGTGCTCTGCAGCTTGCATCAAGTGAGGTATCTCATCTTGGTTTTGAACCTGCAGCCTTCAGAGTTCACTTGAGGTGAAACAGCATCCTTGTTCCCAGGAGCAGCACTACGTTCCCAAAGAGAGCACCCCCAAAAAAAAAAAAAATTAAAGTTTGATGCGCTTTCAGCATGGCCAACTTAAATCATCTACATCAGAAAGTGTTCTCTTTTTCTAAGTGACATTTGTATTCACATGTGAGAACGAGAACTGGAAGAACACTGCTTCGTCACAAAACTGCACCGATTTGATTCTCGTTCAGTTGGAGAGGAAAGTTTAGGAGAGAAGGACACTGAGGTCAATCCGACATCTGCTGCCTGTTAAAGGAAATGCTAAAAATCGACCTTTCTGGCATCTGAAGACTCAACATTAAAACGGAAAATAAACTCTTTACCTTGGTGGTCTGGCCATCATCCCTCCACAAGACGTATCTCAGGACAAGGTGAAGCTGCATGCAGAAAAGGGGACAGCCTCCCTAAATACACCCAAACCCTTGTTTGTGATGGATCATTGCCTGACCACATCTCTGAAGTACCAGNAATCCACGCCATTCACAGCTTAGTCTTCTCAGTCGGATCAGGAAAACCGGCAGGTGGCACAAGGCCATCTAAGATTTTCCAGAAGACATCCATACCACGGAAGCGCAGGTGCAATCAGAGCACGAGCAAACACACCGAGACGCACAAAGGATGCGTTTGGCACAGTAACCCATTTTGGGTGGCCGGCAGCAGCACCTAGCCAAGGCCACCGGAGCACGGGAAACACGCAGCGATCTGTGCTGGAGCTAAAGGCCTGAAGGCCGTTTCATGGCCTGCAGTGATACTACTGCGACGCTGCTGGACTGATTTTCCCCACTTGAATGAAGTTGTCCTGCTTCTTTCTGAATCCGTGTAGCCTCCCGGTACCCACGGCTCACGGGACAGTGCTCTGCAGCTTGCATCAAGTGAGGTATCTCATCTTGGTTTTGAACCTGCAGCCTTCAGAGTTCATTTGAGGTGAAACAGCATCCTTGTTCCCAGGAGCAGCACTACGTTCCCAAAGAGAGCAGACCCCAAAAAAAAAAATTAAAGTTTGACGCGCTTTCAGCATGGCCAACTTAGAGAACACTTTCTGATGTAGATGATTTTTTTCTAAGTGACATTTGTATTCACATGTGAGAACGAGAACTGGAAGAACACTGCTTCGTCACAAAACTGCACCGATTTGATTCTCGTTCAGTTGGAGAGGAAAGTTTAGGAGAGAAGGACACTGAGGTCAATCCGACATCTGCTGCCTGTTAAAGGAAATGCTAAAAATCGACCTTTCTGGCATCTGAAGACTCAACATTAAAACGGAAAATAAACTCTTTACCTTGGTGGTCTGGCCATCATCCCTCCACAAGACGTATCTCAGGACAAGGTGAAGCTGCATGCAGAAAAGGGGACAGCCTCCCTAAATACACCCAAACCCTTGTTTGTGATGGATCATTGCCTGACCACATCTCTGAAGTACCAGTCAGATGTCCAACAGCTGCCACAGCCTCCCCAGGAGACCTCGCTTCATTACCTGCGCTCTCTAATGTCATTTACGACAACACTGCAGGCCTCTGCTGCTGCCTGAGAAAAGGAAGATGACAGCAACCATGTACTTGTCTTTAGAAATCGCTTACCATTACCTGTCAGCTGGCGAGGGGGCAAGTAGGACAGCCCCTAGCTGAAGCTTATCCGCTCTTCTTCCACAGGGCACACGTGCAAATGCAGCAGAGCACAGCCTGGGACGTCTCACACCAAAGGATTTCGGACAGGAAACAGAAGACACCAGTCCCAGGAACGGTTTACCTGAGCACAGACACGCTGCAGCCCGGTGCTCGTTAGTGGGGCTGTTCAACGCCGATTCAGCCGCACAGGAGCTAGCTTAATCACTGCGCGGACTCTTTCGGCTTCCCCCAAAACGGTACCAAATATCAGTGACAACGCCCACACCTCCTCTGGCCTTTCTTACGCACTCACACGTTGAGAAAATAAAAGCATTAAGATTTTACAGCCTTTTACAGGAATTATTTCCTGGATTACTGTGGCAGGCGTGTGTTAGTCGTGGGGTTTGGGTTGTTTTAAGGAAAGGTCAGTACGATGATTCTTCCAATTCTCGTATATGTATAAGAAAGAAACTTATACCTGATCTGTACGGTGATCAGATACGTATCGTATCAATTCATAAGCTTTCGTTTTCCTGGTGGTGGGATTTTTTTTCCAGGAAAGCAATCAGTGAGACTAAGCACCCGTGCATCGCTCAAAAACAGCTTTCACAGATCTATTTACGACAGCACAACCACAGAGTTTGGGTGCGAGTCAAAGCTCCATATGTACTCTGCTTCTGGTTTTGATCTTACAGTAGCTCAGATACATGGTGACATGTTTAATAGTCAATCAACTGCAAGCGCTGAAGCACAGAAAGAGGGTTCAAGGTGATGGGAAATACCTTCAAAACCTTACAAGTGAAACAATTAAGCATTTACCTGCAGGTTTCTCATGACCCGAGGGAAGTCGACAGCAAGCAAACCTTTCTCAGCCAGCCATCCGTTCATCCCAGTAACATTGTCTATCCGCTTCCCATGCTCTTCCTAGCGGCGACCTTCAGGTGAATCCCCAAATGGCTCCACAGCTCCTCTACAGCACCCCACGAGTCCAAAATGCTGCTTCCACATCACAGAGCGGTTCAGACTCCTCCACCCCATCCCCAGGGATGCAAGAGACCACGATTCGTCTAGACTACAGCAGCCTTAATAGTTTAGCAGTCAGGCCGAGACAGGCTGAAAACTGAAATAAAGCAAAGACAAGGCAATTCCAGCCCAAAGGAGCCTCCCAGAGCCGGCAGCCGTAGGTCGGGGTCACGGCTCTTCAACTACAGCGCGACACCCTGCCCGTAAGGTACAAGACAGCTTCACAAACGGTAGCAGCAGCACACTGGCATGCTACAACCTGGGGAGCACAGGACAGACAAGCAATGGGAAGCACCGAGTCCAAGTACTCCCAAGCCTGGTGCTGGGTAGGACGTAGAGATTTATACCCTGTCCCCCTAGAGATGGGTCAGGCAGAACAGGGCCCGAGCGTACCAGCACCTCCCTGCTGCCACGCACCTCGTCCGGACCTTGCGTGGTCCCAGCTTCCTACTCCGCACTTGTCCTAGGTACAAGGAGGAACGGAGTGGGAGTCCAAGTCAGGCTTTGGGGGTCTCCTGGGGGCTGAAGGAGACAGAGCTGAGCTGGTTAGAAGAGCTGAGCAGCCCCTAGGTTAGCAGAGCAGCCCATGCCTGGTACATACACGTCAGATGGCTTATCCCGTTTAACATCCAGCTACCCTAAATCGCATCTTCCTGCCCCTCCACCCCTCAAACCTCTCCATTTCACCGGCTCCAGCGCTCATTTGGCCTCTCAGCGAGCCAACCACAGAACCGCACAGATTTCCATCACGTTCCCGAGCTGAATCCCCACTGAACAGTTAAAGAAAGCCTCAGAGACACGCGAGGAAAGGTACAGGTACGTGGTATCATCCTTTGCAGCACCAGCAGGCTGTCACACGCTGTTGTTCCATTAAACGGACAGCTAGGGAACTTGCTGACAACTGGACATTTACGATTCCTCCAGCACCTCACCATAAATGCACGTACGTGAGGCGTTCTGCTTCCCCTGTCGTTTGGTCATTTTCAGCAGCTCTTTTCGTATCCCGCGTAATAGCGGAACGCCGAGGACATAAAGGCTTTCACTTGTGCTAACTGCAGTACCAACAGCTTTCACCGAAAACACAGCCACATCGCCCACCCTCACACGTTTCTGCAACGCTGGGACGCAGCACGGCCTCCCTCCCTCCCCACCTGGAGAAAACAGGACAGGAAATGTTGAATTCCAAAACCAGCAGATACTTAGTAGGCAAAATAATTTTGAAAAGGAGTTATCTGGCATGTACTTACGGGAGAAACACATGCAACTTGTTGTGCGAGGACGACAAGAGCCGGTAAATGCAGTAAAACCCAGCTAGCGGCCAGCGAGCACGTGGCCC
>VZSC01019220.1:105139-116268 GCA_013398225.1 Steatornis caripensis | reverse complement strand
ATCTGGCTTTTCATGTCTCCTTATCCTACTCTGCTTTGATTGGTAACCGATTAAATTGAATATTTTTTCCCCAAGTTGAGTCTGGTTTTGCCCATGCCTGTAACTGGCGAGTGGCCCCTCCCTGTCCGCGTCCCAACACACCACATTTCGTTACAGTTCTTTGCTGCTCAAACCACAACAGCTCACTTCAGCAAGGCCTTTCTGTAAGTATCCCCACACACTAGTTTTGAAAATTACTGAAAACGCAAACCTGATGCAAGCGGCACAAGGAAAGGGCGTTTGAGGTACTGCTTCGAGCACCAGTCTCACACCTTACTGGAAGAAAAGGATGTGCAAGTGACCTCCCGCTTAAGCAACGCCAAATTTTTGTGGGCAGGCATCTAGGACTTCTTAAAAAGCACCAAAATGAAGGCTAACACGTACCAAAATCCCCAATTGTGAAGACTGGAGCATCCGCGCTGTGTCCTGAAGCATTTCCAGCACTAGGTAAGGATTATTTCCAGCACAAGCATCTCTAACCTAAACCAGCAGATACTTTGACCTCCGAAACCTTGAAGCCATTTGCCAAGCCGCACTTCTCTACCCAATCCATGCTTTTCAAGTACAGACCTGTCACCAGCACGCCCAGCTAAGGGCCAATAAATTTATTCTTGAAGATTATCTGTGCAGCTTTTCATGCGTCCAGCTTCTTAAAAGCTGCACTGTACCCGCACCAACAACACTGCTCGGAGGCCGACTGACGGTCCACCCAGGAGACCCCTGTTCCAGCCACCTCGGCTGTCCAGGACGCACACCTTCACATCCAAACTGCACAACAACAGGAAGCGCAACGGCATCTGGAGCAAGATAGCCTGTGGGGAAGAGAGGGGAAACGGCGCTTTGATTTACCGAGTCTCTGCGGACCCAGAGGAGAAACCGACAGACCCAAAAATCCAGGTACCAGATCATACGGCCGCAGCAGAGGAGCTCCCGTGCAGTCTTCTCCCGTGCAGAGCAGTCTCGGAGGAACAGTGCCACTCGAAGCCCTAGAATGGGGATGTTTCAGAGACAAGTGCTGCTTGGACCTCCTCGCAGTCACCACCAGGACTACTCCACCCCACGACCCCCAGTAAAACACTGGGGCACTCTTTTCACCCAAGACGGGAGTTAGGTTTCCCATGGAAATACGAAACAGTCAGTCCAGCAAAGCACAAGGAGTGATCACAGAAGACCTACCGGTAGGTAAGAAGCCTAGCTGGCAACCAGAACCCATAGCAGCACCAGCACGGTGGCATACCCGCCAGACAGACTTAGCCCATACAGCGCTAATTGCCCAAGTAATGCTAATTCTCGTAAGACAGCTTGATCCCCTTCCACGCTCCCAACAGTACATTTATGGAAACATTAAAAACCATGGAAAAGGCCGCATAGCGCACCACAACAAGTACGGATCCATCGTTGCTCAAACGAAACTGCAAGGCTTGCACTGGGATTTTAGCAAGGAAATGGAAATCACGCTGACACACAATTGTTCCACCCCCGTGTTCGCCTTCACACATTTCTTACAGGTCAATTTTAAAGAATTAAAGTCTTGTTCGGCTAAACATCTGGTGGCTGTTGCTAGAGGAAACAGACTATCTGCAACATTTGAGTAAAAATAATGAGTTACATAAAAGCCAGACTGCATAAGCAAGAACAAGCGTTTTGCCAGTCTGTGAATCTCAAACACAACATGAAACCTCGCGCTTAATTTTGGGGTTAGAATACAATGAAGTGAACCCGTACACACTACAAATGCCACAAAGATTCGAGTTTTCTCTAAGTTTATGAGAATATAATCATACGGTATTGTAATTAACCTTCCGGCTAGCAGCTGCCCTAAAGATTTTCCTTGACCAGCAGACAGAGGTGAATTACAGCTTAAAAATGGACCCGTTCAGCTCTAGGCATTTTCAGACTTTGATCAAGTCCGTACAAGTTGAAGAGTTCTAGAAGATGGTTGTGGTCTGAGTTGGGGGCTCCACCATGCCTACCGCAAGAATGTTTTTCCTTAATGACACAAAGCACCTTTTTGGTCACTGTCTCCGTTTCCTCAGGGCTTATCAATGTTTGGAGACCCAGACCCAACAGCTGAAGCTGCAGTAAACAGGGAGCATGATTTTGTGGGAAAAGGTGAGAAGGAGCTCTAGTGGCATCACCATTTGAGTCCCTCAGACCAACCGGAAGCCTCGTAAGATTAGAGATTTCCGACGCGGGCTTTACAGATCATGAAGCCCCACAACAGGAGAGGCAGCATTCCTGAGAACATCTCAAGCAGGGTAGCTTTAATATACTGGAACGGCACTTCACATTATGTACCTTTCTACAAATAGATATTGCTGCTCTTTGAGGAGAGCTTCAGCACTTAAATAATCCAGAAGCCTGATGGATGACTAATACAACTAGAAAGCTCCACGTACAGAAGGATATTTTAGCTACCCCATATCATCAGGATCACTCTCAATACACAGCCAAAGAACAGTGGAGGCACCTACGGCTTTCACCGCTGTCTCCCTTTCTTTGACACAGGCTCCAAGACCGTGGTCCCCGCTAGCTTCCTCCAGCGCCGCCCGGACAAGTCCATTCTGCAGCCTACCCCAATCGCTCAGACAGCACGGTGTTCTCCTGCGCAAGCCTCCATTTGTCCAGGTCTACCACAACACCGCTATGTACCCTATCTACTACTATGCAGAAAGCCATTCCAACGCACTACCGCGTCAGCAACTGTTTAAGACAAGAATTTAACCATTTAACCAGCAGCCGTTGCTGCTCTTGCTCATTTATGCCATCCAGGAAACAACCTGCTCCTAAAGCCAGACTCTTCAAGCCGGACGTGGTTCACCGAGCACACTGGAGAGCATCACGGCAGAGCCGAGAGCTAACCCCTCGCTCACGTGAACAACGCCTGTTTCCGCAGCACAGAGGCAGGACGNCTACCACAACACCGCTATGTACCCTATCTACTACTATGCAGAAAGCCATTCCAACGCACTACCGCGTCAGCAACTGTTTAAGACAAGAATTTAACCATTTAACCAGCAGCCGTTGCTGCTCTTGCTCATTTATGCCATCCAGGAAACAACCTGCTCCTAAAGCCAGACTCTTCAAGCCGGACGTGGTTCACCGAGCACACTGGAGAGCACCACGGCAGAGCCAAGAGCTAACCCCTCACTCACGTGAACAATGCCTGTTTCTGCAGCACAGAGGCAGGACGGGTAGCACCTGGCACTGGCTTCACCGGAGCTGGGAAGAAGTCAGGGCAGCGCAGCTCTGCTTGGGGATGCTGAGGCAGTGAACATACAGATGAAGACACAAAGGCTCCTTGAAGGAGTAACGACATGAGTCGGGGTGCTAGCTGATAGAGGAGTATGGGTGAGTAGAAGTCATGAAATGGGAAAACGAGAGCTTCTTTAAATACTAAATTTAAATATACAGAAAGATAAAAGCAGGCAGGAACGGGAATCGAGTGCAGGCAGCTTGGGAGCAAGATCCACAGCTGAGGCAGCAGCACTTTCCAGTGTCTCAGAGCCAATAAAGAATTTCAGTGATGCATTATCAACTTCTACTGTATTAAAAAAAAAGACAAGAGGGTCTCCTTGTTGTATCATTTACCACTTGCACTTCCTAGCAGTCTGTGCTAAGAATCCACATCCTCGGGTGTAAGTGGCCGAACAGAAAGTGAGAGGGGGAACAAGTTAAGACATCGTGAGCCGGGTAGAAGCTTCATGCAAGGGAAAAAGCACGCCACGATCCCAAACTCCATGGAAGAAGGTTGATCTGATTAAAAAAAAAGTTCCCAAGATCCCAGACATCTTATAGGCAGGATGAATTAAAACAAACCAGTGACTTCAGTCACAAAAGAAACCCTCCACAACATCACATCCACGAAGCTTTAGACTCCAAGGGCTTATCTTTAAGACAAAACAATCTAAAAGCGAAGCATATTCACGTGACTACAGTCTCCGTAGCACTCATACGAAGGTATTAAAAGCACTGTACTGCACCAGCCTGAATTGCTCAAACCGAAGACTTTTCAAACAACTAATGGCACTCCTACTACTGGCACCAAAAAAAGATAAATCGGGTTTAGCGGATGAAGCTGCAAAATAATTTGTGATACAATATCAAGCAAAACTGAAAACAGATTTCTCCTCCAGGCTGGAAGCTACTGAAAGCACAAAACTGTTGTGCATCCATCTGCCCCGCCTCAGCTGAAATTACCAAAAGGCAAGAGCTTATCAAGCTTTCTACGTAGAAAATTCAAAATGGAAATTACAATTTAGAAGGAATTTGTTTTGTCACCGTCATTCTGTCCAGAAGTAGAAACAGTACCCGTGAAGGATGACACCCAATTATGGCCCTAAACAAAATGCCCCAACTACTTCATCAGTATCGCTTAGTCTGCACTGGCGCTTATGTCTGAACAGAAAAATAGTTTGTTGCTCGCTCGCTCTCTCTCTGTACGTTTTTTCTGAAGTCCAGAAAGGAAAATCTAGTGCCAGTTTCACTCCTGCGGTACTCATTACGTACAGCCAAAACAACCCCCACCTCCTGCCAAGCAGAGACTCGCACTGCTCTCAAGGTCATCACTTTTATCAAATCAAAACACTTGCTTTTTTTTTTTTTATTTACTTTCATCACTATTGCCTGTTTCATGAAATCAAGGGATCTATCCACACTGGAGTCAGTCAAACACTCTCACCTACAAATGGTATTTCCTTTGATTTTTCCGTTCTGGAGAGGAAAGTTTTCCTCAACACCTTCAGTTTTGCATTTTCTGCTCGTTTCATAGGTCAGCTGTCACAGCATAGGCAGCCTAGCCCATATTTTACTTGTCACACTGGAACAAACACTTACCCACAGAGCCCATCAACTCTCCTCCCAGTAACAAAGTTAAAGCACCTTTAGAGAAGCTTCAGCTCACCACGAAAGACTTTGGACTCTCCCTGCCCTTAATCCTACCCAATTTCCTCGTTGGAGATATTCATCACTGACAAGCAGCATTGCAGCTACCTACTTCTCAGCTCAACACGTATGTTTCTAAAAATAGAGTCAGGGAGAGCAGATCAGGGATGCAAGTTCCCAGAGAAGTTACTTCAGATGAAAAACCCTGACAAAATTGAGAGGGGAAAAAAAATTAAAACAGAAATACGGAATAAGAATTGAAAACTTGCATTCGGGTCTCTAAGCATCCTTCCACAGGCTTGACAGATATTTCACGTACCCTGGTTATAAATTACTGGATTTTACAGTGTCTTCCCTTCTATAAGGTTGGTTTGGGTTTTTTTTTAGGAAGGAATATTTGAGTTGCATGCGAAGACACTCCAGAATATCAATATATATCACCGCACGTTTTGTAACTCACTTCTTATGTTTGTTAGCTGAAATCACAGGGCAGCAAGCGCTGGGGCACAGGAGCAGCGGAGCGGCCAGCCAGTCATATCTGTGGGGAATCTGGAAAAGAAGACAGGACATTTTAGAAAGCCTCGACGCAACAGCTCGTACTAGCAGCTTCCAATCTGGCTTTATTCTTGCGGGGGAAAAAAAAAAATAAAGCATTGTTTGCAGTTTTCAGTCTAATACATCAGCTTCCACGTATACTGTGGATGAGAGAGCGCCAAACACCACTTCTTATAGGAAAATCCAGTTGTTTCTCCTTACCCCATGCCAGGGCAAACTAAGCTTTCTGTGCAATAACACCAACTTTAGCTCAGAAGATGACAGTGTTTTCTTAAAATATAGCTGGTTCTGGCTCTTTAATAATTTTGGGGTTTGATAAATTGTTTCCCCACCTTGGGAAACAGGTTCCCAAACCTGAACTCCGATGATGCAGCATCCCCGGGCTGGCTCCATCTCCTGTAACGCTCCGGGCACTTGGGTCAGAAGGAAGCACCAGGGTGGGGTTTTTTTTTTTTTCATTTGTGCCTTTTCCCCCTTAAACACCACCGTCCAGAGCACGTAGCCCATAGGGCAGAGCAGGGTTCAAATGCTGATCTCCAAGCGGGAGTGCGCTGTAGCAGCGGTGTGGAGGTTGGACCAAAATTAAACTATTTCTGGAAGACTTTGCCCTGGCTGATCAGCGACGTGCTGCTCTGTTCTGCATTCAAAGCTCGGGCATTTCACTTACTTTGGAAGGAAATGCATAAATTGTTCTAACAAAAATGAAGATTTTAAAAAGCAACTTTAAGTTCTGAGAAGCTCTGACCGTCATCTAGAANAACTATTTCTGGAAGACTTTGCCCTGGCTGATCAGCGACGTGCTGCTCTGTTCTGCATTCAAAGCTCGGGCATTTCACTTACTTTGGAAGGAAATGCATAAATTGTTCTAACAAAAATGAAGATTTTAAAAAGCAACTTTAAGTTCTGAGAAGCTCTGACCATCATCTAGAAGACAGGTTCTTCTGGCGCGCTGAAGTACCACGTCAGACTCCCTCCCACGCAATGCTCTGCAATGGGCTGTAAGGCTCCCCAGTGCCTACCGGCAATCAAAGCCTGTGCCTAAGCTAGCACTTTTAGCCTTATTTTCCTAACTATTACAGCAAGGGTAGAAGTTTGAGGGTCCATACTAACCTCGCCAACTGCTTGTTCGGCGCACGGGGGGAAGAAAATGGTCACTCTTTACCCTGACCATAGCAGAAGGAAACCCTGCACCAGAGAGTATTTTCGCTTTCTCTGACATCCACCAAGTCCAAGACAGACCAAAGAGCCCATCACCGCATTGCCAAGAGACGCCGCTTTGACTGAAGCACGCAGGAATTTGGTCTACCTCTGCCCTGTACTTTCGTAAGCTTGTTGTCAGTCCAGTCCAAGTCACACAAGCGCTCTTCCAATGTCGTTCATGATTTCTGTCCTCAAGAAGCTACAAGGATTGCTCAATGGCGTTGTACGAGACTTCAAAAGCCTCCACGAACTCACAACAGCCGTCACTAATTATTCCTCGTCTACAATTACCCCAGCACCGACTCCTAAATGAAGTCAACCGCTGGGGCAAGGAACACACACCACCGCTCCACAGCTTCAGCGTACGCGTGGTGAGCGACATCCATTCCTCTAAAATGAAAAGGCATCAGCTGGTTGGCTATATCCCCCAATATTAAGTTTATTGCAAAGCACTCGAGGCAAGCTTTTGTTCTACTTGACGCTAAAGTTGTTCCAAGCGTTTGACCGGGTCAAAGGCCGCAGCAAGGAAGAACCAGCCAAACTTGTACCAAACTAGGCCCTACACGAAAGGGAAAACGCGGGCGCCTATACTACACTCCCAGGGAAAGAGAGACTGCGGCTTTATTTAGTTTCTTGACGCTGCAATCCGACCACCACTCTTGCGCAAAGAACAGGAGTACTCCATTAACATGACGCTCCCCAAATTTAAACGCTGAACACCCTTTAACCCAGTGAAGTTTGCTCTTTTGTCACCCTGAACACGTCCCAGTTAAAGTTGGAAGGAAAAACAAAACTTGGGCATAAAAATTCCAAACAGGGTTGGTCATTGACCAGAAACTGCCTCAGTTGCACAAACACCAAACTCTACTAAGAAGTGTCATCTCCAAACACGGAAGCTAAACAGAAGGACTATTTATAACTTGCTTCATGGTACAACAATTTACTTTAGGAATAAAAGTAAATAAATCATCTCATGCTATCCTAAGGTTCAGGTTCGAACCAGGGGCGAGACGTTACTCTCGTTCTGCTCAAAGAACGAGAAGACAGGCGTGTTATGGAGGAGTCAAAGCATAATGTGAGAAAATCCCCCGCGCCGGTCAGCCTCTGCCACTTCCTACTGGCGATGGCAGGCGACAAAAACCCGTCCCCTCCTCACACAAGCCATTCACTCACAGATCTTTTGACCTGCAGCACAGCAAACACGACTCCTCCCATGTTCACACAGACAGGGCTCCAGCATCTTGAGAGCACCTGAGGTTCAAAAGGCAGAGCTCATTTTCCGTCCTTCGCCAGCTGTACGCCACCCGTGCTGGGCTCACCTAGAAATCCTGCCCGGTAGCAAGATGGCTCAAGCGACGTGCAGAGGAGCCCAGAGTAACAAGAGGGTTCAGCTCATGACTGCAGCGCATGTCAAACCCAGCCAAGAAACCAGGAACCTCGTTTAGCTGCAAGCACGGCATGATACAGAAAGCCACCTCTCACAGCAAGAAAAAAAAAAACAATGGTTAACAAGCCAAAACATGTGGACAACCTGGCTGGAGCACCAGTTTGTCATGGTAACGAGCTCCAGTCTCTCCTTTTCTAGAAAGCCTAACGTTCGGAAGGACCCAGGAAATCACGTCCCTTCTTGAAGGGAAGACTGAGGCAGCTGAAAGAGCTGCTACGGAAAGAAGAATGACAATGAAAGGGGCAGTCCAAAACGACACACAGCAAGAGGGGCCTTTTCTCGTTTCTGACAGATAATTAAACTTCTCTTGTGTTTAATTAGTACCTCCAGGCACCAAGCCCTTCTCCTCTGACATCTCCTTGATGGCACTAGCTAGGCCCTAAGCTTGGAGTGAGGCACCTCAGCTTGAACTCAATAGACCCTGGCTTCGTACGACCACGCAGAAGCAACGCGGAATCCTTCAATGAGGATGCTCTGCTTCCCGCTGGGCAACTTGCTTCAAGAGGAAGAATAATTTATTTTACAGACTGCCGAAATCAGACAGATACGAAGCATTCGGGGGTGCAGAGCTGGGCACGGACGGGTCCCATGCACCTGTATTCAGGACACACTCCTCTGCATCGCTCGACATAACCACGGCAAAGCCGCCGCTTCTCAGCACATTGCCAACACTCAGCATTTCTGTCCAGCCCGCAAAGGCCACAATATTCAGATGAACACCATCACGTTGGCTGGAGAAGCCCCACAGACCCCCCAAAACCTCTTCCAGCTGTCAGTGAAAGAGAACAGGGCCACCCCTTTAAGCTTTTGGCCTTGCTAGATGCTTTCCCCCATTACTTTTCAAAGCAAAGATCAGATGAGGAGCTTGTTTCAGTTCCAGAGTAAAAACTAAGGCCCCTGGAGGCAGCTCATGAAGAGATGGTATTTGCTACCTTAGAGGACACAAGGAGGTCTTTCACCTCCTCTGGGGGCCGAGGAAGTCTGGGCCAGTCTGAACTGGAGAGACAAGGCACAGCGCTTGAAAGTCTGGGGCATACTGCAGACACTTTTCGGCTGCCGGAGGAGGACTTCGCTTTTGACACAGCAAGGAAGTTGACTCCACAAACCTATCCCTTACTAGTTCTCTTGGGAAGCTGGTACACAAGACAGTTTTTGGATCTTTTGGACTTCAACTCATTATTATTATGCTATAACCAGTTAGCAGCACAAAACTCCGGGTAATACTTAAAAAAAGCTTGTCATCTTTAGGCTTGAGGCATTTATGGTGTTACCAAATTAAAGCATGGCAACAATATTCAAATTCCAACCTAATGGACACTGCCCTACTCCAAAGTCTTCAGGCCATCCAACATGGCCAAAAAGGTCAGATGGCTCCCGACAGCATCAGATGACGCAAGAAAACCTCAAGAGCAAAGACGACGCTCCAGCGCTCACACTGAGCTCAAACAGCGAAAACGTTCCTTAGCAGTGCACAGGATGCTTAGTTCTCCAGAAACAAGTGCCTTATTTGAAAGGCGACCCATCAGACCTGGGTCAGCGTACGTTCAGGTGAGCAGATTTTCAACCAAAGCGTTCCATGCCCATATGGAAAAAATAAAGTCTCCGTAGACCATTGCTGGTGTGCAGGAAAGCACATTCAGGAGGCCTCAACGCCGCCAGACAGTTTCAGCAAAAAGGTTCTAACATATATTTCTGTTCCGAGTCAAATACATGAGCATTCAAAAGCCTTGTCTAGATAAAGGCTTGCCTTCCCTCTTAGGAGGCATAATTTTTCTGAAGGATAGAAGCATGCAAACAAACGCAGGGGGAACACTGTGTTCTTCAGCTTCATTTCACAGCTCAGTATTTTGTTCTTCTCTCATGCAGACCTTTAGCCAGAGCTGTTGAAAGAAAACCTGGAACGCTTAACACAGCAAAAACAAACCCCAAAATATAAACACAGTTTCCAAATGTCAAGAGGCACTAACCTTTTTAGAGACTCCACAGGTAACACCTTCCGTGGCTGGGGGGGAACTAGCAAGAGCATCTTTATACGTTAAAGCCTTACCTCAAACAAGCAGAGAAAAGTTTGCCTAATGGTTAAAACCATTAAACAGATGGGTTCATAGCATGAAATACCCCTCTCCTATTCTGCCAATGTGCAAGGAACAGCTCTTTGGGAGTGATAAAGATACGAGGAGGTCTGGCAAATTTAAGCTGCATGTTGCAAGAAAGTAAGAGGAAGGAGCGAGCCCCCCTTTTTAAGTTCCATCGGCCAAAAGCACGTGCACCTCCAACCATATACTACTGCTTGGTTGCTTAACAGTTACAGAACGCATTAACAGGTACGGCTCAGGGGACAGCAGCAAAACACCTAAAGCCGTGTCCTCCGAGAGCCAAAGAGGTGAACCGAAGAGTACGACCCTTCTAAGCTCATCCTCCCGCCTAAAACGGCAGCCACAAGCAGATGCCTGGCAGAGGGAAAGGAGAGGGAAGCACACACAACCTCTCCGTGAGCTCCTCCACCTCCACTGGTTTTCATTTCAGGGCCTTCCCAGGTCAGTTTGGGCCGCCGGGTCTTCAGCAACACTTCGCGCAGCGTCTTTATGAGCTCGTCCAGTTCCTCTCCGAAGTCGCCCAAACCTTTTGTAGCCACAACAGCCCTTGGCTAGCTCAACAAGTCTGCTGTTTGCTGCCTGAGAAACGTCCTCCTGCTGCTTTTGAACCTGCCGCCTGTTAGCTCCACCTGATCCTCCCCGAACCTCCGAGCAGCAGCAGACCATCCTCCCACACGCACCACTGATGATCTCGTTCACCTGACCTAACCCGCTGCCAACCCTTTAATGTCAGCTAGGTATAAATAATCACTTCTTGTCAAAGGGAAAGAGTAAGACGCTAACTTCGACTGCCCCAGAATAAGCAAGCAGCCTTAAGTGCCAACTAGCTGTGAATAAATAAGCGGTATTATTTGCTAATTATTCGTAGATATTAAAAACATACGCCTAGCGGACAGGGGAGCAGCAGT
>VZSC01019220.1:85580-105104 GCA_013398225.1 Steatornis caripensis | reverse complement strand
AAAAAAAAAAAAGACAGACCTCAACTTTGCGTTTACAAAAGCAGAATAGGAAAAAACCCTGAGTTACGTAGCAGCATGCCGAGCTGCGATCTCTGCGTGCGTGACGGCTCGATATGCCCAGCAAGCTGCTGAAACCCACGTGTCCTTCCCATGCGTAACGGGAAGCCTACGTTTTGTTAACAGCAAAATACTGAAACTTCAAAACTGATGCCAAGGGTCTTTGTGATGAAAGGGAAGTGAAGGGTGCCTCGAATGAGACAAGGAGACTACGAAACCTTGAGAAAACACGTGGCTAAGTACGGATAGAGTCTACTTGCATGAATATCATGAAATTAAACTCTCTAAATCTTTTGACTCATCTGGAACAGAGCCCTGCTTATTCTCAATTTCATTATGTGAACTTTTCACTGCTTTTAACTTGCTTGAGATATTCCCGACAGGGAGCCAGACTACGTGTTTCCAGCGGTAAGCCATCATTACGTGGCTCAGCGACATCTCAGCCCGAGCGCGCAGAGATGTTACGGCCCCGTGGAGGATGCTCACGAATATAACTGCATCTTATCCTTTCACTACCAGCCTCCGCTCCTGAAACCGTGACCTGTTCCATACAGCCTCCAAAGCTTGGAACTCATGCTGGGAAAGCCCACCCACGGAGTATTTCACTTTTCACTTCCAGATGATTTAACCTTTCCCCCCCACCCCAACAGCTGCAGATGGTGTACAAGAAACAGTAGCCTGGAAGAAAAACAGCGTGTGGCTCTGGGAAAAACAAGTACACATCTTAACAAAAACCATCTGCTTTT
The DNA here is from genome assembly GCA_013398225.1 of Steatornis caripensis. Taxonomy (NCBI): domain Eukaryota; kingdom Metazoa; phylum Chordata; class Aves; order Caprimulgiformes; family Steatornithidae; genus Steatornis; species Steatornis caripensis. The sequence continues at coordinate 104,301 of VZSC01019220.1, read as the reverse complement.
TACCCTTTTTTTGCCGCTGAGCAAAGAAAGAGAGCTGCCCTTTAGGCTTCCTCCGAACCAAGAGCAGAGGGTACCCACGGAACCAGCGCCGAGGAGCGGTCTGGGTGCCACGAGTTCACAGAAGACTGACACGGAGCATCCACCTTGATTAAACATTGAGTTAATATAAATGTTTTAAAGTGGGATTTTGAACTCTCACTATCTTATCAAGAGAGGCTTTAAGGAACACCCTGATCACAATGTGTCTTAAGTGCCTCCACACAGCTCACCTTACGTCTTCCTCCGAAACACACAGCACCTGGATCACACGCTGGCTATTACCATTATCACGGCGCACTTTCCTCGTATTTCGGATTTCCGCTCCCCCCTCCTGCCCCTTTCTTTTCCAAGGATCCCTTTATGGGTTACATGAGTCACACTGTTGATATTTTTTTAGCGTCTGCACAAGGAAAGCTTCTACTGCCAGCCCCTCCGGGAGGAGAGCTAAACCGCTCCCAAGCCGAGTCTGAACGCAGTCGTCCCAAACGGCATTTGCGTTGGTGGACACAGCCGAGTTCACACTCCCTGGTTTCAATCCCAGCCTGGATCATGCACTAACGCTTGAATAAAAAACAAGAAAAAAAATCCCATCTAGTCCGAAAAGTTTTCTTGCACAATCTCTTTGATTCGCATGTGAAGATGACTTTCTTTGGTTCTTTACATGCTTTTGAAGAAAATGGTAACCAAGCTCTGTTATCTCCCGGTCTTCGCAGCAAAGATGATTTGCTCGACATTCCCCCACTTACTACACTGGTTTACTGAATCATTAACAGACTCTCAGCCTAATGCTCTTTAGAACAGCCTGCTCGGCTGACACTTCTCCTCAACTCTAAGCACGAGCCAGGAACCCACATGCAGGTATTTGTGATCCTTTTTCCCGGACAGGCTCAGAAAGCTTGCCGCATATTCAGACGACGCCACTGGCCCTCTAAAAGAGAAGAGGTGACACATTGCAAGAAAAGCCCACCCGTCGCCATTCATCAAGGCCTCAGGTGCTCCTCAAGAGCTTTTGCAGACTTTAGCTTCTTCGCAGCTTCCGGTTATCCCTTGCGGTTCTCCTCCTCCATGTGTGAATCCCATTTAGGAGAGACCAACAATGCACACGTGCCCCAAAATCTGGGAAGATGCCTGCAGCCTGGCACCTGCACCTGCATGAAAAAGATCTTTGAAGGAAAACCTAAGCGTGTTCTCCATAAGACGGAGCAACCAAAGAGCCGCAGCGACCCCCAGCAAGAACTCCTGCTGGTTTCTCCCCTGCCTGTGCTTATCAGGCCCATTCACAAACAAGTCTAACTCATTACAGTACCAGGAGAAAACCAACCAGACGATACCTGGGGAGCTTTGTGCCCGGCTGGAGAGCCAGGAACAGGTCTGACGAGTGCCAGCTCGTACACGGGAAGGGCAGGACCAAAACCTCCCCTTTCGGGCACAGCAGTTACCACCGCAGCCTCGCCAGCTTTGAACGCTCCACGACAACACGTTTCAATACCAAGCAAGGTACTGAAACACCAAGTTTCGTGTTTAGGTACAAACTACGACATCAATAGCTCCTCAAACGTGCTAAAAAGACTAAAAAAGTGCTAAAAAGTCCGATTTCTGATTAAAACTAGATTTCTAGCAAGCATGGGGTCAGCAAGCCAAGGAAATGAAAAAAGCAATCCGCAGTTGGTCAGCCACGACGCGAGCAAAACAGCTCCAGGGAAGCACTGCAGTCATCACTACACATACTTCACGTAATTAGTATGACACAGAGCAGGACATTAATGTGCGCATGCTTCACGCGTCGTCGTCCATGCCCCGTTCCGGGCTATCAGCCGATCACCGCCTGCAAGGAACACCCGACTGCCTGCTGGTCACGATCCCACACCAGGAAAGCTGAAGAGAAGCATTATGCACACCTCCTCCCACTTTCTGCATAAAATGGTGGAATTTCAAGAATTTTTCCCTTTTAAAGGGACCGAGAACTTAATATTCAATTACTTTCCTCATTCCCTATTTCTGACTTTTATTTGCCTGCTTTCACTTTCTACCTATCGCACCTTGAAACGCTTCCACGCCCAAATCACTGCACGTTGTCCAGTGAACTGCTTTACATATTTACAGCACGGGAGACCTGCGAGTACGTACAGCATGCTGAGAAACGGCTCGAGGCTTCCCCTCCTCTAAGTATCGGTAAGCCATCGTCCAGAGCTCTTCAGAAATAACGCCACCTCACCCTGCCTCAATATTCTGGAAAGGCAGGGAGTTCATGAAGTCGGAATAATCGAAACGAGAAATGCCCTCCTGGTACTCTGCCTCCACCCACCATGACCGCAGATGGAGCAGGGAGCTGCTGCAGCCTGCTCCAGCACCCACAGCCGCTCGATGGCAGATGTCAATACGGACACGCCGGCCCAGTCCTACCAGCATTCGTTTTACGGACCTGCTGACCACAGCTTTGTCTGACCACTTTTTGAATGCATCTAAACCATCAGCTTCCACAAACCCCTAGAACAACAAGATCCAGAAGTTTGTTGCCTGCTTTTTAAAGAAATCCTGCCAATCCTAAGACTCTCAGACCTTTCACACTCCCCACGTGGGGCAGCTGCTCCTCTGCCTTCAACTCAACTGCCGTTCTCCATAGGTTTTCCAGCTCTGCTGAAGATGCAACGACCAGAAACGCACAACGCAATAGATTTAGTCAGACATTCATGTATTGAAATTCACTCGGCGTATTACTCAACGACTCTACTCCTTAATCAGATTAGTATTTCAGCCCTCCAAAACATAAAACAATGCGTACTATGTGTAGCAAGCAAGAGACCAGCGTGCCAACAATAACCAAGCCAATGCCAGGGAGATAAATCCCGACGGTCCCAACTGGCAAGCCGTGCCCATGCCAAATAATAAGGGGTTTGCCCATTCACCTGCAAAAAAGTTTCTTTCACAAGCCAAGGAAACCACACCACTCACTGCACTCCTGAACACAAGCAAGCACAGCAGGGCACTTGAAAATCCTGTTCAACTTCCCAGCAATGACTTTTCCCATTCAGCTGGCAGCGTGCTACCAACTTCAGAGAGGATCGGTGTTTCTCAAGGATGGCAGAAGAGTTCCAGAAGCCTGATCACACGCTGAAGGCATCTTCTTCGTTACGCTCGTAGGATGAATTACGTATTCAATCAGAAGCAGCCTTAAAGAAAAGCTGCTAGAGCTGAACACGGAGGACAAGTCTCACTTCACCCAAGGAGGCAGACCCACGCGATACAGCAGATGCCAGAACCGTCCACCTCTGTGCACCATCATCTCACACACACTAAAAGCTTCTCCCAGAAGCTGGAGTAAAGCGCTGTTTTCTACAGGTAAACTCAACGTTACCTCGAAGGCAAACGTTTGCACCCAGAGTTAGGAAATTGCATCTGTAAGAAGCCACTTTGATTCAACTTCCGCTTTCAATCCCTAATCTTCAGTGTCGCTGTCAATTAGAAACATTCATCACCAGGTAATCTGCTCTACACACCAAGGGGCACCTGTCTTCCTTGAAGCCTTCATACCCACCGGCGAGGATCGCTTTGTACAAGCAGATCACTCGTAGACCCTTTGCACCCAGGCACGGAGTGAACCGCTGCCAACAGCGGCACTGGAAGCGCCAGCTGATGTTGCAACACAAAAAGCTTTCTGACATCACCAAGCCCCCAAAGCTCTGTCCACCGCAGGAAAACAGCCTTTATGTCTTGATACAAGTAGAAAAAGTCCTTGTAACGCAAGGTCATACCTAGCTTGCTAGAAGACTAAATTTAGCCGCCTGTGCCTCAGGCGAGTCAATTAGTTAGTGGAAGCTCGGATACTGGTGTCGAGCACCGGTCCAAGGGTAAACCCCTTGGAAGACCTGGCTCCGTTTAATTGCAAGTGATCTCAAAGCTATGCACAGGGAACTCGATCTCAAATCGTCGAAGAGGAGACGTATCTGAACACCACACAAAGTCAGCATCAGGACACTGCAATGCCGTTTTAAGGCTGGCTTGCTCGAGTGGTGTAAACTATTACTACGTTCAGTGTTAGAGTCAGTAAGAGAGGCGCTCAAGAAGATTTAACAGATGGCGTTTCAGCACAAGTGTATTTTAAAACACCTCCTTAGCAAGCATATTTCCTCCTCTAACATGCGTCGCGCTACAGTTATAACACGCCACAGAGGAATGGATCAACGAGAACACAGGGATTATTCCAAGCTTTTGTAAATGTTAGCAGAGATCGATTGAACAGTTTGTGAAGACAAGCCCCGGTTTACCAAAAGGTGTCACAGCGAACAGCTTTGTCAAACATTTAATAATTTTCCAAGCCAAAAAGACGGCGATGACTCAGATTCCTCAGCTACGTTGGGTCTTAGGATCAGTACCAGCCATGAGCCCACAGGAGGATCACAGCACTGAACTGAGGTTCGACGTGCAGGATTGCTGCCAGCGTTCAACAGAATCAACCCGCAGGGAGGAAAAAAAAAAAGTTAAAGAACTTGGTTTCAAGACACCGCTGGGGAATATCTACATCATCTGCCTCAGCCCTGCAGGCCTTCAGAGACCCCAAAGAACCTATTTTCAAGGAAGAAACCCAAACAGGAGCATTAGCTCAATCACACAAACAAAACCAGGATTACCGAGATGACTGCGCCAAGTCCAAATGAGCACAAGGTTTCTTACGGCAGATGTTCAGCATATATGGTCCAACTAGACAGCTCTAGGTCCCACTCCATCGCCTCGAGTCTCTGCAAACAAACCGTAACACAGAAGTAACGCTGCCTGAACATCCGACGTTCACACACACCCCCCCCCCACCGCTGCTCTTGCATCCGAANCACAAGGTTTCTTACGGCAGATGTTCAGCATATATGGTCCAACTAGACAGCTCTAGGTCCCACTCCATCGCCTCGAGTCTCTGCAAACAAACCGTAACACAGAAGTAACGCTGCCTGAACATCCGACGTTCACACACACCCCCCCCCACCGCTGCTCTTGCATCCGAACCTGCCTCTGCAGCATCCCCAGCCAGGAGGATGCCAAGACGCTCAAGTCCCCCAAAGGGACTTTGCTGCGAGCCGAAACCCTGAGCTATTGCCGCAGCAGCCAACAAGCTACCTCCAAAACCCGGCCTTTGAGCACGTCGCCGCACTCTGTTTTCTGCAGAGACCAGAAAGAACAGAACAAATGGTTCCAAAACACCATGCTCCAAATCATAGATCTTGACAAGCGAAAGCACTCTGGCAGGCGCAGCAACTACTAACATTTAGAAATGATGAAAAACACCGAGTACCACTGCTGTATCCAGTAAATCTAGACAAAAACGAAGGACTGCGTACTGGTTGGGAGTCTAACACCAGTTTTGGATCTTCACCACTGAATAACATAAATTGCAGCAGAGATATTCTTCCCGCTGAAGCGGAGCACAGCCGAACTAAGATTCACCATCGCTGGTGTTGCATCTATCACCAGTAAAACTGAAGCCTCAGGGCTGCCAACACCGCACAGAGCTTCTTCAGAATCAGAAACCTGTCAAAACCTTTCCAAACAGAGGACAGCTGGGAAGCAGTATCAGATGCCGAAGTGGCTGCAGGCCTGATCTCAGCTGCAGGATGATCACCCAGAGAACGCGAGGACCTCCAAACCATCTAACCTGGCACTGATGCGAAGCCAACTACGGCAGTCCGTGGCTAGCAAAATGGGACTGCAACCACAGGGCAAGCACGGTTTCAAGGTGGGGAAGGACCTCACTACCTGGTGAGGTAGGAACACACATAGCACGCATGTATGCACGCATCGCACGTATTTTGGAAACGTTTATTTCCACCTGAGAAGTTACTTAACACATAAGATTTAGGAAATAAAACACAGCTGTAGGAACTAGCCTTGCACGTTAGAAAGGAAGACGGTTACAAGGCACCTAGGACAGCCAGACTACCCCAAACCACGGTTGCTACAGCCCTTAAGTAAGCAACTTGTACCAAACTTCATAAAAGATGAATTCCAGAATCCCAGACTCCCAGCACAGCAGGGGCTGGCAGGGCCCTTTGGAGACCCCCCAGCGTCCCCCCACCCCCGCCAAAGCAGGTGCCCCCAGCGCAGGGGGCACAGGGACGCATCCAGCGGGGTTGAATCTCTCCGCAGAAGGAGACTCCACAGCCTCCCTGGGCAGCCTGGGCCAGGGCTCGGGCACCCTCACCCCAAACAAGTTCTCCCCCACGCTCAGGGGGAACTGCCCGGGCTCCAGTGTGTGCCCGGTGCCCCTCGTCCTGGCGCTGGGCACCACCGAACAGAGCCTGGCCCCGTCCCCTGCACACCCGCCCTTTGGATATCGATGAGCACTGAGGAGATCCCCTGCCAGCCTTCTCCTCCCCAGGCTGAACAGCCCCAGGGCTCTCAGCCTCTCCTCACAGCACAGATGCCCCACTCCCCTCCCCACCCTCGCTGCCCTCCGCTGGGCTCTCCCCAGCCGTTCCCCGTCTCTCCTGAACTGGGGAGCCCAGCCCTGGACACAGTACTCAGTGAAACAGAGTTGTTTCATTACACTTGCCAGAATTGGCTCTGTCAATGGAACAATAGTACAAGCCATATTTGCATGGACTTCCTCTCATTTGTTTTTAAAAGACCCAAATAAGCAGAAGCCAGACCTACAAGGAGTTCCAAGTCACAACGAACGAAAGCTTGAAAACCCAGTGAGTCTGAGATGCTCAAGATGACTGCTCTTGGATAAGGCTCTTTAGGTGGGTTTCTGAAGAAGTTCTGAAGCTCTTTAGGTGGGCATCTCGATTCACACGCCCCTCCTTGCTATGAGGAAGACTAGACAGATGCGGACAGATTTCCTTCAAACAGTTTTTCCTGCAGTGCGCTTCTCCATGAACATGAAGAAAGAATAACGACCACATCTGGATCACCCCTCCAACTTGTAACTCGGAAGTGAACGTGCAGCAGCNGGGACTTTGCTGCGAGCCGAAACCCTGAGCTATTGCCGCAGCAGCCAACAAGCTACCTCCAAAACCCGGCCTTTGAGCACGTCGCCGCACTCTGTTTTCTGCAGAGACCAGAAAGAACAGAACAAATGGTTCCAAAACACCATGCTCCAAATCATAGATCTTGACAAGCGAAAGCACTCTGGCAGGCGCAGCAACTACTAACATTTAGAAATGATGAAAAACACCGAGTACCACTGCTGTATCCAGTAAATCTAGACAAAAACGAAGGACTGCGTACTGGTTGGGAGTCTAACACCAGTTTTGGATCTTCACCACTGAATAACATAAATTGCAGCAGAGATATTCTTCCCGCTGAAGCGGAGCACAGCCGAACTAAGATTCACCATCGCTGGTGTTGCATCTATCACCAGTAAAACTGAAGCCTCAGGGCTGCCAACACCGCACAGAGCTTCTTCAGAATCAGAAACCTGTCAAAACCTTTCCAAACAGAGGACAGCTGGGAAGCAGTATCAGATGCCGAAGTGGCTGCAGGCCTGATCTCAGCTGCAGGATGATCACCCAGAGAACGCGAGGACCTCCAAACCATCTAACCTGGCACTGATGCGAAGCCAACTACGGCAGTCCGTGGCTAGCAAAATGGGACTGCAACCACAGAGCAAGCACGGTTTCAGGGTGGGGAAGGACCTCACTACCTGGTGAGGTAGGAACACACATAGCACGCATGTATGCACGCATCGCACGTATTTTGGAAACGTTTATTTCCACCTGAGAAGTTACTTAACACATAAGATTTAGGAAATAAAACACAGCTGTAGGAACTAGCCTTGCACGTTAGAAAGGAAGACAGTTACAAGGCACCTAGGACAGCCAGACTAGCCCAAACCACGGTTGCTACAGCCCTTAAGTAAGCAACTTGTACCAAACTTCATAAAAGATGAATTCCAGAATCCCAGACTCCCAGCACAGCAGGGGCTGGCAGGGCCCTTTGGAGACCCCCCAGCGTCCCCCCACCCCCGCCAAAGCAGGTGCCCCCAGCGCAGGGGGCACAGGGACGCATCCAGCGGGGTTGAATCTCTCCGCAGAAGGAGACTCCACAGCCTCCCTGGGCAGCCTGGGCCAGGGCTCGGGCACCCTCACGCCAAACAAGTTCTCCCTCACGCTCAGGGGGAACTGCCTGGGCTCCAGTGTGTGCCCGGTGCCCCTCGTCCTGGCGCTGGGCACCACCGAACAGAGCCTGGCCCCGTCCCCTGGACACTGCCCTTTGGATATCGATGAGCACTGAGGAGATCCCCTGCCAGCCTTCTCCTCCCCAGGCTGAACAGCCCCAGGGCTCTCAGCCTCTCCTCACAGCACAGACGCCCCACTCCCCTCACCACCCTCGCTGCCCTCCGCTGGGCTCTCCCCAGCCGTTCCCCGTCTCTCCTGAGCTGGGGAGCCCAGCCCTGGACACAGTACTCAGTGAAACAGAGTTGTTTCATTACACTTGCCAGAATTGGCTCTGTCAATGGAACAATAGTACAAGCCATATTTTCATGGACTTCCTCTCATTTGTTTTTAAAAGACCCAAATAAGCAGAAGCCAGACCTACAAGGAGTTCCAAGTCACAACGAACGAAAGCTTGAAAACCCAGTGAGTCTGAGATGCTCAAGATGACTGCTCTTGGATAAGGCTCTTTAGGTGGGTTTCTGAAGAAGTTCTGAAGCTCTTTAGGTGGGCATCTCGATTCACACGCCCCTCCTTGCTATGAGGAAGACTAGACAGATGCGGACAGATTTCCTTCAAACAGTTTTTCCTGCAGTGCGCTTCTCCATGAACATGAAGAAAGAATAACGACCACATCTGGATCACCCCTCCAACTTGTAACTCGGAAGTGAACGTGCAGCAGCTAGCAAAGGAACACCGAGTTTCGTTCGTTACCTCTACGAACAAGAGGTTACCCTAATTACAGGTGCAACGAATGTAAGTATTTGAGAAAAAACACTTGCAGATTTCAACTCCTAAACACACAAGATTGTCTGATACATTAGGTGAGTGAAATCATGAACTGAGTTCCATAGCAAATCGCCGAGATGGAAGTGATCATATTTCGCAACATAAAATAAATACCTTGAAGAAACAGAGCCTTCAGACTGGTTTGCTTCACAGTGTTCAAGCAGGTTTCTCCTACAACTTAACTAACCTACCTTCAGCGCTGAAGTACAGCGATTCCTTGAGGACTGGCAAAAAGGAGCAGCTCTACACAAAGCAGCTATTCCAGAGTGGTCTTAGCATCATCACGAGCTGCACGAGCTCACCAAGCTTTACCAACAGACACTAAAACACGTATATGGGACAGCATCTACTCGGGATATTTCAGAAATGATGTGGCCTCCTCTAATGTACCACGCGCAACATGGCCAGCTCATCTTAGAAGACTACAGAAACGCGACAGCTGCAGAAAAAACAGCAGCAGATTTGGGACTGCTAAGAAACCCTCACTTCTTCATAAACAGCCCCAATTATCCCAGCCTAAAGGAATGTTATAATATAACCATAAGAAGGGAAAAAAAAGAAAAGAGCAGAGGCAGACAGGAAAACAGTTTTCCCATGTCACCCCTGAATATCCCCAATTCCCGCATTAAATGCTAGGAGCAGCAAATCCAAGCTTTTCAATTGTCTTCCACAAAGCAGAAACTGTCAGGCTAATCTTCAGGGAAGAACCGCTGTCAGCTCTTCAGGCTATTAAGTTATTATCCAGAAGAGATTTGCTCACAGACAAGCAAACCAAAACAGAAGACTCGGACAGGTAAGAGACACCTGTCCATTTGAGAAGACATGCTGCTCTAAACAGATCCGATGGGAGGGAATAATGTATCAAAAGCCAGGAGAAAACGGTGGTAACCTCACACGGATTGTGCTTCGTTGTGGTTTTGCCACCTTCTAGAAATAAGACGTCATTTAAAAGGCAGGTAGTGTCTGATCAACGAGAAGTCAAACAGGTATTTTTAGCAAGGAGTTAAAATACCTCCTCCTTTTGTAAAGAAGAAAGGTCATGGGGGATTTCGTATGGAACACGGTGATGAAGCAGGCAGAAGAAGCCTGAGATTTTACATCTCCGTAGAATCAGACTGGTTTGGGCTGGAAGGGACCTCCAAAGATCACCCAGTCCAACCCCCCCGCCCTGGGCAGGGACGCCTTCCACTAGATCACGCTGCTCCAAGCCCCATCCAGCCTGACCTCGAACGCTTCCAACGATGGGGCATCCACAACATCTCCGAACGACCTGTTCCAGCGTCTCACCAGCAAAGCATTTCTTCCTTACCGCGAACCTAAACCTGCCCTCTTTCAGCTTAAAGCTGCTGCCCCTTGTCCTGTCACTCCAGGCCCCGGTAAAACGTCTCCCTCCCTCTTCCTTACCAGCCCCATGACGTACCGAAAGGCCGCAACGAGGTGCCCCCGGCGCCCTCCCTTCTCCAGGCTGCCCAACGCCGGCTCTCCCGGCCGTTCTCCACAGCAGAGGCGTTCCGGCCTCTGACCACTGCTGTGGCCTCCTCTGGGCCCACTCCAACAGGTCCGTGTCTGTCTAGTGCCGGGGAGCCCAGAGCTGGACGCAGAGCCAGGGGGTCTCGTAAGAGCGGAGCAGAAAGGGGAGAGTCACCTCCTTTGAGGCGAATCCTTAGCATTGTGCAGACTGTGGTTTCCACTGCAGCCTTTCAGCCACTGCAGACTGAAGCCTTCGGTCATCTCATCTCTCTGCGGGTCACCAAAACCAGGAGCTCTGCAGGACTCCGGAGGGCGTATCTTCGGTGAGTACCTGTTTGTGCAGGAACACACCACTACCTAGTGTCCGGAAGGAGCCGCTGCCCGTGGTCCACAAAGGTACAGCTAGCATGGGACGGAGGGAAGTTTCTGGAGGCAAAATTCAGGCCGAGAATAGGAAGGCGACAACCAAGAGTTGTGTGACAGCATCTCAAAGAATTGCTGCCACAGTCAGGCTTGGATTCATTCGGAACTGAGAAGGTTTTTGGACAACTGGAAGCCAGTACAAGAATGAGGACTGAATTAACCAAAATAGCACCTGGACGCTGGCACTTGCAATCAACATCGAAGGCTGCTCTGACACTTCAGAAGAGCAGAGAAAGCCAGCAGANCCCCCCCGCCCTGGGCAGGGACGCCTTCCACTAGATCACGCTGCTCCAAGCCCCATCCAGCCTGACCTCGAACGCTTCCAACGACGGGGCATCCACAACATCTCCGAACGACCTGTTCCAGCGTCTCACCAGCAAAGCATTTCTTCCTTACCGCGAACCTAAACCTGCCCTCTTTCAGCTTAAAGCCGCTGCCCCTTGTCCTGTCACTCCAGGCCCCGGTAAAACGTCTCCCTCCCTCTTCCTTACCAGCCCCATGACGTACCGAAAGGCCGCAACGAGGTGCCGCCGGCGCCCTCCCTTCTCCAGGCTGCCCAACGCCGGCTCTCCCGGCCGTTCTCCACAGCAGAGGCGTTCCGGCCTCTGACCACTGCTGTGGCCTCCTCTGGGCCCACTCCAACAGGTCCGTGTCTGTCTAGTGCCGGGGAGCCCAGAGCTGGACGCAGAGCCAGGGGGTCTCGTAAGAGCGGAGCAGAAAGGGGAGAGTCACCTCCTTTGAGGCGAATCCTTAGCATTGTGCAGACCGTGGTTTCCACGGCGGCCTTTCAGCCACTGCAGACTGAAGCCTTCGGTCATCTCATGTCTCTGCGGGTCACCAAAACCAGGAGCTCTGCAGGACTCCGGAGGGCGTATCTTCGGTGAGTACCTGTTTGTGCAGGAACACACTACTACGTAGTGTCTGGAAGGAGCCGCTGCCCGTGGTCCACAAAGGTACAGCTAGCATGGGACGGAGGGAAGTTTCTGGAGGCAAAATTCAGGCCGAGAATAGGAAGGCGACAACCAAGAGTTGTGTGACAGCATCTCAAAGAATTGCTGCCACAGTCAGGCTTGGATTCATTCGGAACTGAGAAGGTTTTTGGACAACTGGAAGCCAGTACAAGAATGAGGACTGAATTAACCAAAATAGCACCTGGACGCTGGCACTTGCAATCAACATCGAAGGCTGCTCTGACACTTCAGAAGAGCAGAGAAAGCCAGCAGACACAGAGGAGCGTGCATCTGAGGATGATGCAGCTTTTGGGGGGGAGCAGCTGATTCATAAGAATTTCACCTCCTCAAAAACCCCTACAGATGGAACAAGAATTAGCTGTCACAAAAATCAGAAGCTAGGAAAATCAATACAGTACAAGTAAAATAAGATGGGAAGATGAAACGAAGGCACAAGTGTGTTTCTACACAAACACTGGAAGTCCAGAAGTAAGATGGAGAAACTCAAGTCCCCTTTTTGAAAGCGATAACACGGCTGTAGCGGGTTCATCCAAACCACAGCGGAGGGCAGACAAGCCAATGGGACGTTCAAAGCATGCAAGGACTAAGCAAGCTTTTAGAGGATCTAAGCACCTCCATTCCGGTAACGTGAGTTTACTGTGACAGCAAGAANATGGGAAGATGAAACGAAGGCACAAGTGTGTTTCTACACAAACACTGGAAGTCCAGAAGTAAGATGGAGAAACTCAAGTCCCCTTTTTGAAAGCGGTAACACGGCTGTAGCGGGTTCATCCAAACCACAGCGGAGGGCAGACAAGCCAATGGGACGTTCAAAGCATGCAAGGACTAAGCAAGCTTTTAGAGGATCTAAGCACCACCGTTCCGGTAACGTGAGTTTACTGTGACAGCAAGAGNTTTCTACACAAACACTGGAAGTCCAGAAGTAAGATGGAGAAACTCAAGTCCCCTTTTTGAAAGCGGTAACACGGCTGTAGCGGGTTCATCCAAACCACAGCGGAGGGCAGACAAGCCAATGGGACGTTCAAAGCATGCAAGGACTAAGCAAGCTTTTAGAGGATCTAAGCACCTCCATTCCGGTAACGTGAGTTTACTGTGACAGCAAGAACTACCCTGTAAATCAGAATTCCAACCTTGAACCAGACAACTGGTCTGAGCCGCCCAAGCAGCGACAGCAGCTGTCACGCTATCACCAGGGGGTTGTACAAGCAGGAAGCACAGCATTAAACAGAGACTTCAAACGCCCCCGCGCAAGCGTCAGGCCAACGTATAACACCAAGACTAAGTTCCTAAATAGCATAAAGCGACTCCTCCCCAGCAGCAGACAAGAGAAGCGGCGATTCCTGCCTTCGCCTTGAACGGCAGCTGGAGCATCGGTGCAAGCCCCTACCACGCGGCCTGACCGTGCCGTAGAAGTACAAGCCGGTAGAGCAAGGGTAAACGTTCCAGAAGGAAACTAAATACAAACTAGTAAGGTTTTATTATTAAAGTCATCCCGTGATGTATTACTGGGTTAAATAATCATTAGACAAAGTCTCCCAAAAGTTAAAATTGTGGTTTACACTCAGCGTGCTGAGCGTAGCCATCTCCACTCTTCTGCTCGCCCTCAGCAAGCCAAGCCAAGCAAATAGGGCTTCAGGTGGCAAAAGGACCACTGAGAAGGCAGCACCAACCTCCCTTTACACACAAAGTCACCCAGGAAGGGGATGGGGAAGCCCCCGCGCACAGTTTCCCGGTTAAAGCTGCGCCAAGGCACCTGAAAGACATTACACCAGCTTTCACAGAGCGATTCAGAGGCATCTGAGCAACCGCAAACCAGGCAGCCACCCCACGCAAATCAGAGCTGTCCCAAAGAACGGACTAAATGGACACAGGGCTAATTATATTTCACAAAATGAAGTCACGTCTCAGGAGTCAGCTGGAGGTTGTTGTCTTTTTTCCTTCTTCCTTTTGCAGGAGACATGCAGGAGCATGCGAACTAGGAAACGGCAGCTGATGCACTTCATTGAAAAAAAAACCCAGCACGCTACACGACAAGATCCTTCATCAAAGCTCTTCAGGGAATGCAGGATAAGAGGAAAAATCCTTCATGTAAGTAAATAACTGGTTAAAGATGACAAGGAATGGGAAAGAAAGGCATCGCTGGTCAGTTTTGCAGCAGAGGGGACTCGCCAAGGGGTTCTGCTCTGCTCAACTACATTCAGCCGTGCACAAGAAGGCGGTACTAAGATTACAACATTTGCTAATCTGAATAATTCAACATGATCAGTAAATAAGAGCAATGACTCCAAGGAATTGCAGTAAAATCTTGTGATATGAGTGGGTGATACGACTCAAAGTGCAGCACATCAGGAACAACCACCCTAACTTTAACTTAAAAAAATACGATAGACTGAATTACAGAACCCCAGAGTCCCAGCACGGCGGGGGCTGGCAGGGCCCTCTGGGGATCCCCCAGCCCCCTGCTAAAGCAGATGCCCCCAGCGCAGGGGGCACAGGGACGCGTCCAGGCGGGGCTGAATCTCTCCGCAGAAGGAGACTCCACAGCCTCCCTGGGCAGCCTGGGCCAGGGCTCAGGCACCCTCATGGCAAAGTAGTTCTTCCTTATGTTCAGGGGGAACTGCCCGGGCTCCAGTGTGTGCCCGGTGCCCCTCGTCCTGGCGCTGGGCACCACCGAAAAGAGCCTGGCCCCGTCCCCTGGACACCCGCCCTTTGGATATCGATGAGCACTGAGGAGATCCCCTGCCAGCCTTCTCCTCCCCAGGCTGAACAGCCCCAGGGCTCTCAGCCTCTCCTCACAGCACAGATGCCCCACTCCCCTCCCCACCCTCGCTGCCCTCCGCTGGGCTCTCCCCAGCCGTTCCCCGTCTCTCCTGAACTGGGGAGCCCAGCGCTGGCCCCAGCCCTGCAGATGTGCCCTCCCCAGGGCAGAGCAGAGGGGCAGGATCCCCTCCCTCCACTGCTGCCCACGCTGCTCTTTAACCCACACCTAAACTCCAGCCAACGCCAGGGGACAGGACATCAGGCCTACAGCAGAGCATTCCACAAAATCCATAGCTCTGTAGTTTTTCGATCCCTATCAAACAAGCAGAATGCCTGTAATTACAAAGACAGTAATATAGGCCAAAATATAAATCCACAGCGTATAGTGTTTTCTAAAGAGGCAGCCACACCACGAATATCACCTGCTGGTCTGATCAGCACCTCTGTCAACCTCCCCCACTCGCATGTGCCACCCCTCCTGCCGTCCCTATCTCACAGCGGCTGGAGCAGAGCCGGCAATGACATGAAGAGCAAGGAGAAGAGACATGGATAGAAAAGTCTAAACACATGAGGACAACTCAGCCCAGCCAAGAGATCACCAGGAATGGAAAAAGCAGTTTCCTAAAGTCATGAATGTCGTGGAGAAAGTGAAGAAGTCATTTGCTCTGAGTTTGTTTCTTGCTAGTTTCTTTGGACGCCCCCAGTTCTTGTTTTCCATCGCTTCCTCGTCCGTAGACCACATAACACGTAGCCCACACCCCTGGCGTGCAGCGTTGTGACTCTCTGGTCAAGGCACTGAGTATCACGATGGTTCAAAGCGAGCGGACAGGCCCGTGTCAGGGAAGCGTGAAGGCTACTGAATTCAAACTCCTGGCTCAGGGAGGTCAGACTGCTGGAGAGGGAAAAAGAGAGCAGTATTTCCCCAGATTAGGTCTGCGGTATTTGAGTACTCCTTCCCTCCCCAGGCATCTGCTACTGGTTNGGCAGGATCCCCTCCCTCCACTGCTGCCCACGCTGCTCTTTAACCCACACCTAAACTCCAGCCAATGCCAGGGGACAGGACATCAGGCCTACAGCAGAGCATTCCACAAAATCCATAGCTCTGTAGTTTTTCGATCCCTATCAAACAAGCAGAATGCCTGTAATTACAAAGACAGTAATATAGGCCAAAATATAAATCCACAGCGTATAGTGTTTTCTAAAGAGGCAGCCACACCACGAATATCACCTGCTGGTCTGATCAGCACCTCTGTCAACCTCCCCCACTCGCATGTGCCACCCCTCCTGCCGTCCCTATCTCACAGCGGCTGGAGCAGAGCCGGCAATGACATGAAGAGCAAGGAGAAGAGACATGGATAGAAAAGTCTAAACACATGAGGACAACTCAGCCCAGCCAAGAGATCACCAGGAATGGAAAAAGCAGTTTCCTAAAGTCATGAATGTCGTGGAGAAAGTGAAGAAGTCATTTGCTCTGAGTTTGTTTCTTGCTAGTTTCTTTGGACGCCCCCAGTTCTTGTTTTCCATCGCTTCCTCGTCCGTAGACCACATAACACGTAGCCTACACCCCTGGCGTGCAGCGTTGTGACTCTCTGGTCAAGGCACTGAGTATCACGATGGTTCAAAGCGAGCGGACAGGCCCGTGTCAGGGAAGCGTGAAGGCTACTGAATTCAAACTCCTGGCTCAGGGAGGTCAGACTGCTGGAGAGGGAAAAAGAGAGCAGTATTTCCCCAGATTAGGTCTGCGGTATTTGAGTACTCCTTCCCTCCCCAGGCATCTGCTACTGGTTACTAGTGAGCAGGATACCGGGCCAGGTGAATTCTTGGTCTCATCCAGGAGCACTTTTTAAGGCATTATACAGGATTTCATCCATTAACCTAAAAATACGCAGCAGCCGACTGTTTCAGAAGAGCTGGAAATTAGTTTAAAAACC
Source organism: Steatornis caripensis (assembly GCA_013398225.1). Lineage (NCBI taxonomy): Eukaryota > Metazoa > Chordata > Aves > Caprimulgiformes > Steatornithidae > Steatornis > Steatornis caripensis. Next base: position 87,777 of record VZSC01019220.1, on the reverse strand, counting down.
ACAAGAAAGGGGGTAACCTCAGCGTAAGCGAGGCAGCAAGCGGCTGTGGACTAGGTCGCCCTTACGATCTCACCCAGCTAGCTCGCAGCTCCCCTCGCGACGGAGCTCCGCGAGAACTGCCTGCTCGATCACTCCCACCAGAATATGTTCCATCAGCGACATTGGCACAGAAAGTCAAATTGTTGTCAATACAGAGAACCGGAGCAGCATAAAAACTCCTACGGAAGAGTAAGATAGATGGACTGGAACGAGGCAAGGTCACACACTTCAGANTCCCACCAGAATATGTTCCATCAGCGACATTGGCACAGAAAGTCAAATTGTTGTCAATACAGAGAACCGGAGCAGCATAAAAACTCCTACGGAAGAGTAAGATAGATGGACTGGAATGAGGCAAGGTCACACACTTCAGACTTCACAAGAACCGGCGCTATGAACTGCAAAGCTCTTTAATCCGAGGAAAAACAGAGAGATGTGGGCTATTAGATCGTCACTGTGACCTGAGTCACCAACCTGATTCAGCACAGAGAAATTACCTGCGACACCGCGCAGCATCCCAGAGAGACCTCCCCTGCCATCCCGTGCCCTGCTCCTGTCAGGGATTAGCTTTAAGCAAACACGTGCACACAAGAGATCGACAGAGAACCTGGAAAAGAGCAACTGCACGGTTGGCATGCGTGGTTTGAAAATAAGAAGCCAAGAGCTGAGTGCTTTCTGAAAGCACCGGCGAGAGAAGAGCTGGTTTTGTAAGAGGCAACACTGGCACAAACACAGACAGGTACATACCAGCCACAGATAAATTTATCATGAGAATCTGGTGCAAGTTTCCAACCATCGTGGCTGAAGAATAACAGAAGAGCTTTCCGCACGGAAGAACACAGCAAGAGGCCCAAATTGGCCTAAGCCAGCAAGGACTTTAGGTCAGCAGTTGAAAATAAGCTGCTATGGACTTGCAGAGTAAAACAGCGAGCTGCGGCTCGCCTTCCTCGCAGCCCAACGGCTCTCAGAAAACACAAAAAGGCACCAGCTGGACACGCCGCTAAGTCCAGAAAAAGCAATTTCAGGGCAGGCAACAGTCAAAGAAAACACTTGCATCCAACAAAGTTTAGGTACTTACGCAAGGCGTAAGCGTAAAGCCCTGGTTTTATCACACAGACAGTCTAAAGTGTCATTGGGGTCAGCGATATTTTTGCCAAAAGGTTGCAATACCAGCTGTCCCGGAGTACCACCACACCGGAACTTCAACACAGAGAACAGAGATTTGCCCGGCCGTTTCTCACCACAATGCTCCACGCTTTTCCAGTACATCGTGGGGTTTTATAAGAAATACTTTTTTTTCCCTTACACACCGTGATATTTAAATTCCTTTCTTATCCGGCGGTCACCTTCCTCCTACAAGAGCTCTTGCTGCTATTTATCAGCGGCAGCATCTGCAGCTCCTCCCTGACTCAAAGAGCTCCAGCGTCAGCCCGGCTTCGCACGGAGGAGCCCACTCTGTGCATCCCTCCACGACGGCAACGTAACAAAACCTGAATTCTCCTATCACTAACGTTTCACCGCCTAGGCAATGCTTCCAAAACTTCTGCATCCGGCAAGCAGCGAGGATTCCTCCGCGGCTTTTGCAGCCCGAAGAAAGCAATCTCCCCAAACTCATAACTCAAAGGCGCTCTTTGTGTGCTTTTGGAATGCATCTGTGGGAAAGCGCTGCTCATATTTGGTAAGGGCTTCTCAAGGGGGACAACGCTCACGCTTCTCAGTTCACCCACCGTCCTCTCCCAGCAGGCTGGCAGCGGGCGAGTTACCAACGCAGCCTGAAACCGGGGACGCGGAGCAGACGGGTTGTTCAGGGAAATCGCAGCCAGGAGCTGGCAGAGGGAAAAGGCAAGTCCCGAAGCACTCGGGGAGTGGCAGCACAAGCCGGTTACACGTTTGCATTAGGTCACTGGTAAAAAAAAAAAATAAATAAATAAAAAAATAACGACGCCTGAGCTCACACCCGAGGCTCCGAGCAGGCCACCGTGAGCCCGGTACCGAGAAGGGGGGAAGGGGGAAAACCTCCGGCGAAGGCAGCCGGGGGCAGCGCGCATCGCCGACGGCGAGCTCGGCCTCGGTACGCGGCGCTCCGGCCGCAGCGGACGGTCACCGGCAGCCAGACGGCCCGGGGGGGCGGCGGCCCCCGCCCGCCACGTTTCACGCC
>VZSC01019220.1:62333-76259 GCA_013398225.1 Steatornis caripensis | reverse complement strand
CCCCGTTCGCCTCCATCCTGTCCTCTTGCAGGTACATCTTATCAATAACGGACGAGGACGAGATCCGGGAGTACGTTGTTGACCTCGTTCAGGGGACCGACGGGAAGAAGAGTCGGTTTGTAGAAGAACTGCTGGCCAGGTGGCGGAAATCCTCCCAGCTGCCGTCCGAGCCTTTGCCAGCTTATCGGAAAAAGGATGGTGAGTGGTACAGGGAGGAAGGAGTTAAAGTCTCAAATAAGCTTGCATCAGTTATTGTGTTTATAAACAATTACATGCCATGAATGCCCGTCACTGTTCCTGTTTCTGTTCGTCGTGACAGTTGTAAAGCCCTTTTTCATTCGCCAAGTTAGAGTCCAGGGACATCTTCCTCTTGCTGGTAGTTACCCAGCCTTTCTTTGTGCTTACACACGCTTCCAGAGACTTCGGAAGTGCATCGGGCTGGAGACCAAGCGAAAAAGGGTAAACGCAAAGGAAGGAACAAGCAGGAGACGCCTGCACACGCTGAGCCGACTGCACACGTAGAGGAAGTAAAAACCCCCCTCGACCTGGCCAAGGTGAGTGTGTCTGGTAGGTGAGGGCAGGCTCTGCCTGACCGTGTGTCACCAGGTGCTGAGGGCGCGCTTTGAACCGGGGTCGTGGGGAAAGTGATATCGAACACCAACAAAAGATGCGATTGGGAAGCGGAAATGAGCTTTCAGAAATACGACTCCTTCGTTTACCAGAGTCGTGGCAAAGCAGATTATGTACCTGAAAGCATGTTTGTGTTTCCCAGCTATGTCACTGGGTCTAATAAATGCTTGCCTCCCTCTGCAAACCCTGTCCTGTCCTACATACAGCACTGCTTCTGTGAGATACTCATTTGTGTGTCTTTGTTCACTCAAGGATAGTGGGCAGCCACAAGCTATAACCTGAGAGCAAATAGTTTGGCAGCCATTGGGATAGGTGAGGGTCTGGCTGCAAGCGCACTGTAAGGGAGTTGTATGAAGCAGATGCTGTAATTAGCGATACAACATTTTTCTTTAAGGCGGAGGTGTGAAAATTGAGGAATTAAAGAAGCCGCCAAGTGGGTAGAACATTCCTTCTTGCTGTGTTTGAAACTTCCCAGTCATGCTGAATAAAGCTTGAATTGGCTACTGAAATATTTCAAGGTAAGAAAGAGAGGAGGCCTTGGGCTCTCGATGGAGGAATCTGAGAGCTGTAGTGAGTGCCTTTGCACTGAGCGGCAGCTCTGGTTTGGCCTTTTCCCTCTCCTGCTCAGCTCTGCTCCTGCACCTTTAGTGTTGAGCTTGAAGTGTTGTTGAATTTTGTGGAGATGTTTTTTGCAGTATTCGTAAACAGTTTGAGCTGCAATTAAAGACGCTGCAAAATAAGAGCATAGAAATGCTAAAACCCAAGAAATCCTGCTATTTTCAAGCAGCACAAGGCCACGGTGCCAGCAGCAGTTGCCTTTCTCTGTGATAGTTAGCTAATGTTTTTGGCAGCAGACTTGCTTTCCGTTCAGGAGAACTGCTTCCCACAGTCAGCGCATCAAATATGACGATCTTTGCTGTTAAATGTTGTCTTAATTACCTCAGCTGAAGTTTGGGGTTTTGTTTCTGATGTAGTGGGTTTTGACTCGGAGCTGCTTGCTGGGAACCCACACTCGTTCCTTAGGTCTGGATCCAGCTGTACAGCTGCGGTCACAGGTTGCATCAAATACAGCAGGTCGCTGTGTTGCTCTCTGAGCGCGAGAGTGTGCTCCGCAGAAATAAGCATGTGGATGTGCCATGCACTTGACTTGCATCGTTAAGACTTGCAGCGGACCCCTTTGCGCTATAAACATCGGGCACGCTGCATCTCCCAAAATTAAATCCCATGATTTATCCAGGTGCAACCCTGACTGAGCAACATCCAAATCCTGAGAGTCAGGGTTGCACTTGGATAAATAATGAAACTTAAATTTATGTCTTTAAATCAAAGTTTTTGTAGCAGGAAGGCTGCAGATGCTTAAAGTGTTTGTAGAAGTATTTGTTTGTAGGATAAAAAACGACATTTTTTGAACTGTAGGGTTAAAAATGGACAGTAATGTTCAATTTCCTTGGCGTTATCTTCTAACTTAATAAAAAAAAAACAGCTGAGGAAGCTCTGCCAAGGTTTGCTAACCGAGGTCGCTTTATCTGGTTTTGTTTTTTTTTCTCCTTTGTGACAGTAGTGTTTGGATCTGCCAGGGGCAGTAAAGCCAGTGGGGTAGAATTGGGGGGACGCTGTGTCCACTTGAAGCTAAACCAGGAGCCTGCTGCTGTTGAGAGTAGAGCAGGTAAAAGGGGTCAGGACAAGAGGTGTCCTAATGCCATGGCACAGCACCATCACCAAGAGCGGTGGTGTGAGAGGATGTGGGATGTAGAGGCAATAGAAGCTAGCTGAGGTATGGGTCAAGGAGCAGGCGCAATCCTCTAGCATGCAATAGCCTTATGGTTTAAAGCTGGATAGGCTATTAAACAGACAACAGATGCTCTTTGTTAACCCCCTCCCTCCTCAAAAGGGGGGAAAGAGAAAAGCGAAAGACACTTACAGGTTGGAAAAGTTAAAGCGGCTTTAATCTTACTACAATAATAATAGAAAGAATAATAATGAAATATATACAGAACCAATATTGAGCTCCCCCCTTGCTGACAATACTGTGGGGCACGCTCCAGGAAAGTCCCAGACTGTACTCAGCAAGAGCTGGATACAGGAATGCTCAGATCAGGGTCAAAGGCAGAAGAACTGGGCAGAGTCCTCCTCAAGTGCTTGAGCAAGGAGCTGGGCAGAGCTGCAGAGCAGCACCCTGCCACATCACCAGGACCTCCTGACAGCCCCATGCTGGGCTGAAATAGGCTCCTGGGCCATGGGTGTGGGTGGAAGCACCAGGTGAGGCTGCTTAGGGCCGTTGGAGCCCATCAGCGTCCTCAGGCCCGTGGTCATAAAGGGAGAGAGAGTGACCCTTGTGCTCCCTTAGCTCTATACTGAGCATGGTGTGTGTGGGATGGAATACTGCATTGGGTCAAACCAGGACAAGCAGCTAGAGAAAGCAAGCTGTCATTCTGTGGTGAATGAAAACAAGCTTTCTGGGAAAGAGTTTCTGAGAAATTCTCATTCCTGTTGTCAAAAGAGACTATAGAGAGGGGAGAGAAGGAAAAGCTGCACTTGAGCTGCGAGGGGATTTTCAAGTGTGTCACAGATACGGCAGCTGAAGGCCAGCAAGTGCGTTTGTGTTGGAGCGCTGCTCACTGAAACAGATAAGGGTAATAAGTCCTAGTCTTTCTTGGTCACAGCTAGCATGCAGTTCATGGTTGAAACCATTTTCATCCGGTGTTGTGAGATAGGTTTGTGCCTGGAGTGTGTTGTGCTTGCTTTTCAGAGCATCTGGTTTTGAGTATTGCTGGAGTAGTGGTAGCAGTTGGCTTTGTTCTGTTGCTCTGGAGTGATTTCTGTGCTGTAATTAATTCCTACGATTAACTTCACAATAATTCACCTCTCAGCCAGTACCTGCTGGAGATGTCGGGTGGGAGGAGGAAACCTGTTTATTTGATCAGGCTGTAAGATCTGAGGGAGAAAACAGAGAACTCCACTATGAGATTGTTAATGCAGCCATCACCTAAAAGACCTTGCTTTGTTTCTGGTCAGGGTTTCTATACCTTGGCCTGACCCAAAGCTTAGATGTCCAGTCCCTGACTGAGAGGTGAATCACAGAATCACTGTCACCAAGTCACGAGATGAGGAGAAGGGTTTACGTTGCAGCAAAGTGCTTGATGTGCAGTGCATGGAAAACTTCTGCTCAGGTGGCTGTGCCGGGTAGAAAACACAAAAAATGCTGGGTGGTGAACTGGCTGCGAATGAAGAGGTCCTGCTGCCTCCAGCAGCTCTGTTTCTGGGCGTAGATGCACACAAGACTTCATAGTTACGAGCAGGGGGTTGCTATAACCTAAATAGCCCTTGAAAATAAATCTGGGCCTAGCTGAGCTGCTATTTGAAGCTGTTAAATACCCATGAGTTGATAACATGGGTCTGGAGGACTGACAGCGTGCCTGCCACCTCGACCCAAGCAGTTTTGGCTTACAGAGGCAGCAAACATCAAGTGGATCCGCAACACCCTTACATCCTTTCTATGTTTAGATTCCTTGGACCTTTTCTGGCGGTCCTAAGCTCGTCTTTCTGTTCAGTCTGGGATCTGGTCCAAGTTTCATTCCAGTTAGGCAGACTAACGCTTGTCTGAGTCTCCCCAGCCTCCTCAAGGGTCAGTGCTTTCTCTTTGCTGCCAGCATTGTGGTGTGAGTACAGTTTGTTGTTTATTTTTCTGCTTCTCAGGCACAGGAGAACAGTGGTGGAGTCAGCAGCAGTAGCAGTTCCTCTAAGAAGAAGCCCAAATATGTCAGCTTGTACACCAAGGAGGGGCAAGACAAGCTGGCCGTCCTGATCCCTGGGCGTCACGCCTGCGAGTGCCTGGGCCAGAAGCACAAGCTCATCAACAACTGCTTGGTTTGTGGGCGCATTGTCTGTGAGCAGGAGGGATCTGGACCCTGCTTGTTCTGTGGGGCTCTGGTTAGTAATGAGGTGGTTTTTATTTGCTGTGCTTGAACGTGACGTAGTTTGCTCAGGGCTTTGGAATGGTGTGGGGCTGAATTAGCCTCTCAGCTCAAAGGTCCTCTAGCAAAAGTGCTCCAAGCTCTAAAGCTGCGCTGGAAAGAGCCTGCACTGTCTGCTTCTAGGGGAAGGAGAACTGTCATGGCTTTAAGTCACTTTGTGTTTCTTTTATAATATGCTGCGTCAGAGAGCAGAGAGGTTGCCCTCGTAATTTACGTAATTTTGGAGCTTGCCTGATTTATGACAGTCTCTCGCGGCTGTCCTGTGCTCTGCAGTAGCATCCAAAATGTGTGCAAGGCTTCAACCCCCTCCTAGGCGCAGCCGTGGTAGCCTTGTAAGGGGCAGGAGGTGCGGCCAGGGCCAGTGTGCTGACTTTTCTTCCGCACTCGTGCTGTACCCACCGTTTGGGATACCTGTGACACCCTGTATTCGGTTGAAAGGGCACCTTTTGGAGATGGGGCAAGTTCATGACTACAGATTGAGTAAAGTTGGCTTTGGGAGAGAGGAAAATACTGAGTGGATGAAGAAAATGTTTTACGTTGGAGCGGTTGCTATTTTTAAAGATCTGTTTAAGTTCAGGTGGCCAACCATGAGAGACGAGCTCTGTGCTAAGCATTGTTCATCTGCTTGGGGAGGTTCTGAGTGCGTTTCTCACCCTTTGAGATGACCTAGCAGTGGTCCCACCCAGAGAACTGAAAAAGACCACGCTGTGTATCTCCCATGGATTGCTTTCAGTGAAGGATGAGCTTTCAGGATTCCCCCATGTGAATAACACCAAAGGGAAGGAGGTGTGGGCTGTCTTGGCCGTTTTAAGCAGCTTAGCTTGAGCTGTTGTCCAGGGCTCCGAAGCTGGTCAAGCATGTGATGTCCTTCCTAAGCGTTCATTTTCTTTTTTTCCTCCCCTTAGGTGTGCACTAAAGAAGAGCAGGACATTCTTCAACGGGACTCAAACAAGAGCCAGAAGTTGCTGAAGAAGCTCATGGCAGGTCAGTGGCAATTACATACTTGTAATATAACGAATCCAATCAGTTGTGCAACAGCAGGAGCCTCCTCTGCCTCACTGTGCTACGCGTGCTTCAGTGCTCTGTAGGAATGTGTGTCCATGTGTCCTGGTGTGTAAGTTGTCTAGATCCATTCATCCAAATTTTAAAGAACCGCTGGCAAAGTCTCACAGTAATTCTTTCATAGGAGCTGGCACCTGGATGTTTCTCTGGGATATAAATTGCCAGGATAGTTTGTGAACCTCTGTTTGCTTCAGAACGTACTGAGCCACTCGCCACTGTTGCTGCATGGTGTCGGCCATTAAAAAGATGTCTGGGAAGCCGGCTGCTTGTATCCTCTCAGCAAGCACTCGGTAGTATTTCTGGACTTCAACAGAGGTGATAACTACAAGTGTCAAATGGCGGCGTATAATGTTCTTACCCAGAGGCCACGAGGCTGCTCGTTAGGCATTCCTGAATCAATCACATAAACTGGATCGTTGTAGCGGTCCTTGAAAATTAGGATAAGTCTCCTGTGGAATGTGTGCTGTGGAAGATGAAGTGCTGCTATCTGATTTGCTGGGTCTAGAGAAGTGATGGTTAATATTTTCTAATGACTCTTCTTGTCTAACACTTACCTTGGGAGCTAAAAATAGGAATAGAGCCAAGGAAAGCAAGAGGAAATAATACCCAGTCTCCCAGCAAAGACCTGTCCATTATGGGGATGTTTGTCTGCGTTTAGATGAATTACAGCCAAGGTCGCAGTGTTCTTGCTTGAGAAATACACTTTGCTGAAGAACTGGGGAAATATTTACTCTGGGTCTCAGTGTCAACCTCTCTTTAGAGCTGCTGAGATGGCAGGAGGTCCTGTAAGTCCTTGAGAGTAACAGCTGATCCCAGAGCCGGTCTGTTTACGATCTTCCTGTAGAGATCCCGGTGTACTTCAGGATCCCCTTTCCTTACCCATTTTATCAGTCTTCCCTTCTGCCCCTGCCAGGTCATGCTTTGTGCATTCTCTGTGTAGGTGAAAGCTGAAATGTGCTTAGCTATTTGTCTCAGGAGTGAAAAAATGTGGATTAGCGATGACAGGGAAGTACAAGCTTTTTTTGTTTCCCTGAAATAAAGGCATTAGCCTGCATGATGTCTTCTGTGAAACACAGTGGTTTGTTCCCTTTTGAGTTTGATGCAAATGTTTTTTTTGTCCCCTTTTGTTTGTTTGCTTGGGGCTTGGCCCCCTGCCAGAAATGGTAAGAAAGAGGAGATTGTTGTTGGGAGTAGATTTCTCAGTCTCTGACAACAGCTGGTCTGAAAAACCTGCTGAGGTGTGTTGGGGGAGGTTTTCATTTGCGAGAGGCTCATACAGCAGCAGACAGAAGGTTTGCTCTGTGCGTCGCTGGCAATTGCCCGTGGTCTGCCGTGACCCAGAGTCTCTTTGTGGAGGTAAAAACACTTAGGAGAGAATTTGGCTTTCAGGAGGGGGCTCGAGGCCTGCGGTTGGTGATGGGTGGGATTTGGACTTCGCAAGGAGAGTCACAGACCAAGACCTTCTCTCTAAACGCTACCTAGATGTTGTCGCTGTAGTATTTAAATGCTTCCTCCTTTCTGGAGTCTGTGAAAAGGGCTGGAGGGAAAATTTGGCCTTGAACCTGTTTGGAAAGCTGCTGATCTTGGTGCAAGGTTCTTTTTAGCTCCTTGAATGGCATATGTTTTAGGGGGCATTTCTGCAGCCAGCCCCATCAAGACTGGGCTTTAAACAACTCGTTCCTGAGCTGTGATTTGTTTTCCGTGTCAGGTGCTGAAAGTTCAGGGAATTTCGATGCCATAAGCAAAGACTTACTGCCTCGGCAAGAAGCTAGACTCAAAGCAGGCCTGGAGATGGCTGTGAAGCACAAAGACAAGTTGTTGGAATTTGACAGGACAAGGTAAGATACGAGCTGTGAGACTATTGTGAAATAATGTACCTCATCTGGCAGGCTGAGCTGCCTTTAACAGAAATGTTAGAGTGTTCCTTCCAAAGCCTGGGCTGTAGCTATGGGCACCTTAACGTTGGTGTTTGGTGGAACAAGAGTGAATCCCTTGAGCGGGTCCCGTTTGGATGTCTTTGCTTTGTGTCCCTGACAGTCCAGCTCTCGAGAGAACAGAAGGGAGCCCGTAGGAAGGCAGGTTTGGGGCAGGCAGTGCTGTGTGAGTCTCCCGCTGTGCTCATCTTCTGCCGTTACGGTTCTTTCTCGCCAGCGTGCGTCGAACCCAGGTCATTGACGACGAGTCAGATTACTTTGCCACGGACTCCAACCAGTGGCTCTCCAAGCAGGAAAGAGAGGCCCTCCAGAAGAGAGAGCAGGAACTGCGGGAGCTGCGTCATGCCTCTCGGCTTGCCAAAAAAATCACCATCGACTTTGCTGGCAGGCAGATCCTGGAGGAAGACGACAGCATGGCTGAATACCATAGCAAGTGAGTGAGAACTGGCAGCGCGAAGGCATGCCCCAGAGCAGTGAGGCGGAAATCATTACGGATAGTGGTCTGGCTGAATTTGGAAGAGCAAGTGTAAGGAAAGCTGAGCAAGCTGGTCCCTTGCAGGGCACCTCCTATGCTAGGATGAAGTTTTATAACCTTTGTTTCCTTGAGGGTCTTTTTGGCTTGCAGCATATCATGTCTTTCAACACAACTCTGCTGAGACCCCCTCCGAAGGCCAACTGTGTGAGACCTGCGTGGGGCTTCAGTAGGTGCTGTGTCTCTTAAAGAGAAAAGCTGCCTTGGAAAGAGGTGTTGCAGAAGGCCTATCTCAACAGAGCCACTTCATCTTGAATTCAGATCAGGCTGAGTTTCTGTGGTAGAGGAGAGTGTTCAAATTAGAAATCAGACTGAGCAGGGAAATAATTTAGCTAGGGGAGGTGGTAAAAAATGCTTTGGGTCAGAAGTGTTTGTGTGGGGAGGACGGAGATGTTGCCCAGGGGGGAGCAGGGAATTTTCATGCCTCTTCTTCATGCTTGCAGGCTGGATGAAACTGTCGAAGCCATTAATTCTGGCACGGTGAGCAAGCCAGCTGGGAGCCCAGAAGCAAAGGCGACTTTGAGTTCTGGTGTTTTAGTGAATCCCCGTCTTCTTCAGCCAGCTCCTTTGGTCAGTACGGGTTGAATGATTTATGCCAGAGTAGTGACTAGCTTTAGGAGAGCTGAGCTTAAGAATTGTGAATTCTAGCGTGTCTGTAGTCCCTCTTCCCTCCCTGTGTCTGGGAGATCCTCATTAGCCATCTGAGTTGGGGACAGAAAAGATTTGCCCATGCCCCGCTCTGTTCCCTGCTCTTGGGAGGTTTGGTTAATCTGTGTTTTAGTCTCTTGCCTCCTCTTCAGGAGTTCAAAAGAATTTCTGAGAGTCAGCCTAAGGTGGTGGCACTTTTCCAGCTCTATTTATGAAGCCTTTTGTGCCAGATTTCAAATTTCCAAAGGGCATAATCTCTACATTCTAATTCCACTTTAATTGTGGTGTTCTGGGTGTGTGCTAAGCGTTCGGAGGTTGGACAGTTCGGAGGTTTGAGTGTTGATGGCTGTGAATATGCTTTGAGTATTGTATTTTCCTGTGAGTGCTCTGAAATACCAGGAGTAGATTTATTCTTTAGATCCGTAGTTTAGCTGTGATGCACGGAAAGGAGAAGCCGCAAGGAGCGGAGCATGACCTTGCTTTTCCTTCTGCCAAAGTATGGCATATAAGCACAGCGAGCTTGTGAGGAAGCGGTCCCCAAAAGAGTGATACCGCTGTCCTTAAACGAAGAAAAACTTGAAATAGGATTGGCGCTTGATGTACATTGTTCCTGGAGAGGTGCTAACCTTTTTCTTGTTTCTTTTGCGCACACTGAAGTGGGTGGACCAAACTGGCTTGCTCCCGCACAGGAAAGCCATCCATTCCGTGGACGCTGGAAATGAGTCTGGCTTGGAGCGGAGCAGGTTGCGGATTCAGGATCGAGAGTTGCAGGAGATCTCAGATGATGGTTGGTGCCTCAGCATGCACCAGCCTTGGGCTTCTTTGCTCGTAAGAGGAATCAAAAGGTACAGGGCTGGCCTGAACTGTGATCTGTCCTGGTCGGCTCTTGCTTCCTAGGCAAGATGAGAAGTTGTGCTCCTCAGAGGACCTCTGTGGACTCGCTTGCTCTGCACAGTGACCGATACCTACTGATAACTCCAGGTTTGGAAGCCGTGCTTCCTCATCCTCTGTACTGATGGTTTGAGAAGCTGGTGAATCCGTTTTTCGTGAGAGTGGCTAACCTGGAAGGTACAAGTTTCTTCACAGTGGGTGAATTTAGAGAGTCTGAAACTTCTGCACTGTAGTCATGGGGTACCTTTCTGTAATTTGAAAGGCAAATAAGCTGAAAATGTGAAGTATGCTCTTCTGGTGTTTATGACTGTCATAAAGAAGCCAACAATGGCGCCAGGCTTTGTTTAAAATAGCCAACCACACAAACACACCCCTTGTCCCCACCTTCCCCCTGTGGGCCGGGAGTTGGCTTATGAAGAGAAGCTCCTTCAGCCCAGCATCCCTGGCCAGTTAATCCGCCTTTCCTACCACTAATACAGAACAAAGAATCGTCTTTAGTCTTTTCTCCCCTTTCCTTCACAGAATTTTTCATTTTAGAGAGCAGAGCTTTTTCACTTCCCAAGCGGAAGATGCTGCAAACCTTAACGTGCCCGGCTTCTGCATCCAGATGCTTTGGGGATGCTGAGAGCCGCTCTGACGCAGCTGCGGCATTGGTGCCTAGTGCCCGTGCTGGGATCCCCGAGAGCTGCAGCTAACGACCGCCTCATGCGGATGCGTGGTCTGTTACTACTCCCCAGATTGCGTGCTCGCTCTGCGTAGCTTTTTGAGCTTGTAAGGGAATTGTATGAGCAGGTTGTCCTACACACGTGTCCAGCATACTGCTCTACTCACAGGGGACTGACGTCCTTTTTTGCTGTCGCTCTAAAGCAGCGAGGACGTGCTCTGCTCGTGGCATTATTTCTTGCCCATCTCAGCTTTTCCGTGTAGTGCTGACACATTGCTTGAGCTGAAATAGTCAGGGCAAAGCTTAGCAGCAGGAATGGCATAGCAAAACGTTCGATTGAAAAAATCTGTCCGTGTGGGTGATTTCTGCTGAAATTTAAGTCCTAAATTCTCCTTTGTTCTTTAGGGTGGAGGGCAGGACCTGGTACACATCGCATAGAGGGCGGTTATGGATCGCAGCTACTGCTAAAAGACCTTCCCCTCAGGAAATCTCTGAACTGGAGACCACCTACAGAATGCTGCTCCGGAAAGGTGAACGTCTCTCCTTGGATCTTTGTGTTATTTGGTACATTGAGCCACGTAATGAGCGATGTCAGAAAGCCCTCTCTGCTGAGCGGTTATTACTGCTTCGCTTTTTAACCTTCTGTTCTTGAAGTTCCCTTCATCCTTTCTGCATTTTTGTCAGCTGAACGAGTGTGGTGGCAGACTTTAGCTCCAGCCTTTAGCTGGTCAGGTGCTTCAAGCACAAACATGGTCAAATTGCACCTGACTTCTTTGATAGCTTTTGACAGCAAAGGACTTCATTTTATTCTTGGCTCAGGCAGCGAGCTATTGAGGGTGTGCTTGCGTGCATGTGAAGCGGCTTGTGCTTCAGTCTGTTTACGGTGATGTTAAAGGCTTTTTGTGTAGTCTGACCTTGCAGAAGTCAGGATTGAAAGGCTGTAGGTTCTCAGGAAGGTGTTATTCTCTTGTGTGGGTAGGAGGATGCTGGTGGCTGCGCTGCACGCCTGTTTGCATGATGTTTCTGCATGTCACCGAGCTGAAATGTCGTACAGCGGGATTGCCTGCTCCCTTGTCAGAGTCAGCAGCTCTTCCTGCACTATGTGTTCCCCTGTCAGAAGTGAAGCAGGGAAAGGTGTGAATATAATTAAATCTCCCAGCCTTAGGCCTGTCGTGGTGAAGATCCTGAGCTGGAAAAAGAAAGACAAGGTGTTAAAATCGCTCCGTGTGTTCTCATGCCTCAAAAAGTAGAAGTGCATGGAGGAGAGGGGAGGGCACGTAGGGGTTAGAAGACCCCAGCTGTGTGTGTGGGGGTGTGGGCCACCTGAAGAGATGTTTCTTTTGATGCAGATGTGGAATTTCCAAGCGATTATCCCTCAGGGTGCCTCCTGGGCTGTGTGGACGTGACCGACTGTTTATCGCAAGAGCAATTTAATGAGCAGGTGAGTACAGTACGGCAAATAAACCTTTATGACCTTGCATTAGCCGGTGGACTTTTAAAGTAGTGTAACTCGCCTCTGTGAGATTCTCTAGAGAAGACATTGAATGGGAATTTTAGACTGAGATGAGCAACAGCGTGACTGCCGCATGGTCTTTGTATGGCTGGGAAGAGAATGTACTGAGAAAATGCATTTCAGCAATGGTGGAAGGGAGCAGTGGGCTAATACAGACTAAATCCATCGTTAGCCTCTCTGGCAGTGAGGTAGTTTAGTTGACACTAGTATCTCACATACTCTGAAACTCTTTTCAATAAGGGCTCACGCTTGTTTAATTAAACCAACGCTAGCTTGAGAGACCGTGCTGCAAGGGCTCGTGACAGCCATTGCTTCCCTTGCTGCGCGGATGGATGTGCTGCCAGGACACTGTGGCTGTGCTGGGCCGTGGAAGGCAGGAACCTGCAACGCATCAATGTTGCGTTTCTGGCTTTCATCCTCAGTGGGCAAACTCCGGGCACTTACGTCTTAACGTGACTTTTAAAGCGCTGATTGTTTCTCTTGAAACTCTGTCAGCTCCTAATAGAATTGCCCCAATTTTTGCCCAGCCAGGCAGCAATTTGTTGCTGCCTCGATGTAACTATGCTGATCTTCCCATCTCAGAGAGGACTCTGGGTCAGGAAGGGTCAAGTACCTATTTGGCCGCTTTTGGGGCGTAGCAACCAACTCTCTGAGCACAGCCAGCGGAGACTTTGCTGTTGTCGCAGGGATTTGTGTGGCAGAGAACACGGAGGGGCCTGCAAACTCTACTCAAGACAGCGTGGGAATGGGGAAAGCTCTGCAGCAGTGGTGGTGATGTGGCTTGTCCCTGGCCCTGTGGTGACAGTGGGATCAGCTACCCTGGTATAAGAGAGGACTACCTGCAGCGAAGCGAGACTGAATCAGGAGTCTTTTGAGAAATCTCAACCCATACAAGTCCGTGGGTGCTGATGGTGTGTGTCCAGCTGTGCTGAGAGTGTTGGCAGATGTTTCTGTGAGGCCACTCTTCCCTTGGAAAGGTTATGGAGATCAGGAGAGGACCCTGATAACTGTAGGAAGGTGACTATTATACCCATCTTTAAAAAGGGAAGGAAGGGTGATCCTGGATACTTCAGGCCAGTCAGCTTCACTGTGGTCTCTGGGAAGTTCATGGAGCCATTCCTCTTGGAAGCCAGTTTTGGGCGTATGGAGGAGAAGAACATTGGGAATAGCAAGCATGGATTTACCTATGGGTAAAATCATGCTCGACTACCCTGATTACCTTCTGTGATCCAGTGGTTAGAGTGGTGAATGTATTTTACTCTGTATTTACAAAGGCTTTTAAGCCTGGTCTCCTACAGCGTGTATGTGTCAAAGATGAGTGGTTACAGTCTGGGTAGATGGTCTAACAGAGTTGGCAACTGGCTGGGCCATTTGGCTTCAAAGTGCTGTGGTGGTTACCTTGTAATCTCCTTGGAGGCTTGTTACCGGGTGTGTTCCTCAGGGTTTTTTCCTTGAGCTTCTTCTGTTCAATACTTCAGCAATGACCTCAAGGGGGTACGCTCCACAGCAGGGCTGCCGTTCAGAGGAACCTCGACAGCCTGGAGGAAGGGGCTGGCATGATATTCCCGAAGGCCCAACACCAACCCTGCACCTGGGGTGGGCTAAGCCCCTGCATTGGTGCTGGGGAGCGGCTCTGCTGAAGAGGCACTGGGGACCATGGCAGCCAGTGAGCTGAACGGGAGCCTTGGCGGCAGGGAGGGCTGGCAACGTGATGGCCCAGTATGGCCAGGAGAGGTGATTATTCCTGTTTGCTCAGCATTGGTGAAACCACACCTGGAGTACTGTGGTAACAAAAAGGTGTTGATAAACTGAAGTGAGTCCAGTGCAGGCCACCAAGATGATTGGGGGCTGCAGCATGTGCCCTGTGAAGAGAGGCTGAGGAAGATGA
This sequence comes from Steatornis caripensis, assembly GCA_013398225.1. Classification (NCBI taxonomy): domain Eukaryota; kingdom Metazoa; phylum Chordata; class Aves; order Caprimulgiformes; family Steatornithidae; genus Steatornis; species Steatornis caripensis. The sequence goes on along the minus strand of VZSC01019220.1, from coordinate 62,523 downwards.
GAGACTTTCCACTTCCTGTGAGGAGCTTGTAGAGAGACAGAGCGAGAATCTTTGCTGGTGTACTCAGCAGGAGGGTGAGACAAGGACCTGAAATTGAAAGGGAAGGTTTTGGGAGTGTCAACTGCTGGAGAGCAGCTCTGTGGAGAAGGACCTGGGAGTGCTGGGGACAGCAGGGTCACCGTGAGCCCTC
>VZSC01019220.1:49459-61936 GCA_013398225.1 Steatornis caripensis | reverse complement strand
GGGGTGGGGGATCTCCAGAGGGCCCTGCCAGCCCCCGTCGTGTTAGGGTTCTGCGACTTAAGAAGAAAAAACCTCCCCATGAGGACAGCGAGCGCTGGAGCAGGCACTGCCCAGAGGGGTTGTGCGGTTTCCACCCATGAAGCTTTTCAAGGCCAGACAGGACCAAGCTGTGAGCAAACTCACCTAAATTCAGTGTCGACCTTGCTTTGATCAGGAGGTTGGACTAGAGACCTCCTGAGGTCTGAGCCTGTGATGCTGTGACTGACTCCATGCCCAAAATCTGGAGCAGTGGCTTTCCTCACGGTGGGTTTTATTAACTTCCAAAGCCTGTGTGCTTAGTACCAAGCACAGCACGGCTGTTCTCCATACTGTTTCGTGTCTCGTCACTCCACTGTCCCTTGTGCAAGTCAGGTTTGGCCTGCTGGGAATCACCAGACCGTGTAGGGCTTGATAGTGAACAAAGACCATCTTGTGAGATGGACTAAATGGATTTCACGGGATGGAGGAGAAGGATGACACACCAGGCTGGCGGGCATCTTCTTGCTGTGAGGAGTTGGAGAGGCGTCAGCGGCTGGGGGCTGTTTCTCATGAAGTGCCCTTCTGGCTTTCCCAGACCCTGTGAGGTTTTTGAGCAGGTAGAGATGCCTGGGAACTAGAGATAAAGACAGTGTTTCTGTCGAAGTTGTGTCTCTTCTCAGTTGCGGGTGGAAGGGGGAGAGGTTGGAGTATGAGCAGCAGAGGGAGCTTTGGGACTGGAATACAACGAAATCTGCAGGAGTTTTTGGCCTTGTGTGGGAGCATGCCTTGGGAGAGTAAGAGGAAAGGACACTGGGGCCAGTGTAGGGTTTTTCGTCTGTACCATCCACTGATTTGCAGTTTGGTCTTAATGGAGATTCTCGTCCTTCTGTTGTCTGTAACGTGGTGGGAAAATATGTCCTGGTGTCTCACAAGTACTTTTCTCTCTCTAACAATTCTTCCCCTTTCTTTGTGGATATGTTCTTCAGGCATTGGTAAAATAGCTGTGACAGCTTCTTACAGCCTGGAAGTTGAGCTGTAGGTAACTAGCTTTTAATCCTCCCACAGCGGAGCCTCAGAATAAGCTACGTTCTCGGTAAATTCCTCCCAGTTTGCTGGCAACACTTGGCCGCGGAGGCACTGGAGGAAGACGGGTGTATTCCAGGGGCACTGTTATCAGACCTGTAGGTGAGAGATTTGCTTCTCAGTGCCATGGTGCCATGCCACTTCCCAGTTTATATTTCTGCTAGCTTTTTGCTGCTCCCGTACTGCAAACTGTAATTCCAAATTGTTGCCTTTTTACAGTGGTTTTGTCCATTTTTTTCCCCCCAGGCTTGCTTAATGCAGCATTAATTTCCCTAGCTTGTAAGATTGGGCTCAGAGATCTGAGCATCCTTCTGAAGCTGGTTTATGAGGAAGTGTATGTTCTTGTGGACTATCGTGAGCAGCAAGTGCATCTTGAAGGAAGCTGAGATGAACTTAATTGCGAGATGAAAAAGCGTGCGGCGCCAGCTCAGAAATCTGAGCTGGATCTCACTGGGAGTCAGAAATCCCTGGTGCTCACGCTGATGATTCAGCCAGGTTCATCAGCAACCAGCACCAATGCCACTTGTCAGCAGTGTCATCCAGCCGTCTCTTGGTTTACAAAGACTCCTCCTCGCTTTAGGGGAAGTGGGAAAGGAAGATCGTGTGTTTGCGCCTCTTAGGGAGTGCAAAAAGCATTGAATATTTTCTAAAGGTCTGCAGTATATTAGCAAGTAAGGTAACGTGATGCAGCAGCAGAGACCTCTCAGAGACCTGAGCCACCACAGAGCTCTTTTCAGGCACTGTGCTTTGACTCACACCTCTCCTCCTCACCAACTCTTCGTTGGAGCTTCTGCATTTTCCGGAAGAAATAATTTCACAAGTGCGGGGCAAGCCGCGTTTGCAGATTATACCCACCGCCCGAAGACAAAATAGTTCCCTGTCTTGCACGTTGTCTTTTGATGGTGGCCCTGCCTTTTTCAGCAGCCGCGGAAGTTTGGTTTGACTCTTGTGAGCATTCGTTCCCATAGGCAAGGGAGGCTCTTCCTGGTCCGTCCCTTCTGTGACTTTTTAATTACTTCTCATTCCTTTTGATGCTGTCATCCTCTCCCTATTCAGTACCGTCTGCAGATACAATTTCTGTGCTGTTTTCATCCTCTCTGAGGTTGCTAATGAAGAAGTTAGTGGGACCCTGCTGGTATTTTTCTATCATTATCCTCATTCTTTTACAGTTGTGCTCAAAACACAAAATCCAGCAATGATTCCCCATTTTGCTGGATGCTGCACCAGCAGACTCAGACCAAGTCCCTGCCCCGAGAGCTTGCGTTATTATTATTGGGGACCGGTTCTTCATCCACATTATTACTGGACATGTAAGTCTGGCCTTGCGTAACCCCTTCAGAGGGGTTAGTCCTTGCAGCTCTGCCCTACGTATGGTATTTGAAGACTGATTGACGTTGTTGAAGTGGTTTGCAGATCTTCAGGGCCGCGTGAAAAGTGATGACGGAACAGGATCTTGCGTCCAGCAGCTGGCAGGGAGCAGAGGAAGAGGGGAGAAGAGGCATCCTTGTGATTAAAATCAGCGTCATGTCAGATGACGCTGTCCTAATCCCAGTTGTGTTACTAATTTAGTGAACTAGTTAAATCCGTTCCTCTGGGTCCCTTTCCCACGTGGAAAATAAAGCAGTGCTTCCCCATCAGAGGTTATATACACCTAATTTTAGTGCCCAAAGCTGTAATCTTCAGATCGAAGCTGCTCTAGGAGCAGAAGTTATTCTCAGGTAGGGAAGTCCACCCCAGGTATCGAGTGTGACCCACTTTGCTCGCAGGGGACTGAAGCAAAAGCTGCTTTCTGAATTCGGCCCTGCTGCTGAGGGCGGGTGGTTGGCTGGTGCCAGGAGCTCGCTCCACGTGGCTCTTAAACCTCAGTATTTCCAGTTGAGCTTTGCACATCTTGCACCTCCTCGGAGCGTGTTTTGGGCTCGTTTCCTTCTCGTCATGGCAGCCAACCAAAAAGCCTTGGTCGAGACCAGAATGATCCCTTTGTTTCGCTCTTCGACGCTAAAGGTGACCTGGAAACTTTTTTTTTTCCTCCGGTCGAGATCTGAGTGCTGACGATGGCTTTTCCTTGCTCCGGGGCCGACGTCACTGACACCTTGGGCCGAGCAAGGAGCTGCCTTTCTTTTCCTGCATGAGGTGTCGGTGACTTCAGCAGCGCTCGCTGGGGAAACATGGGATGGTGCAGGCAGGGCTTGGCAAGAGTCTAAAGCAAGCAGGGAACTATTTACATTTATGCTGTTTTAATGTGCTCTGAAGTCCGTGCTCATTTTGCTAATGACTTTGATCCGAGACACTATTACTTCGAGTGGAAAAAGAACATTTCCGCTGCTGCTATTTTAGTAGTTGATAGGTGTGTTTGGACTTACTGCAAGCGTGCACACATGCCGATATCTAGATGTAGCTATTATCTCGGGCTGAAATATTGGGTAATTATGTTTGACGGGAGTGAAGTGTTTATTTTCCATTTCTAGGTGATCGCTTAGTGTCCTAAACCTGCACAAGGGAACATATCTAAGCTGGTTTTGTGCCACGAGATTGCAACTATCATTTAAATAGGCTCCATCTTTCCCTCTCAGGAAATTTACGTTTAATCTCTTGCCTTCCTCTTCCCTCCTCGGTGAAAGTGCCAGCAAAAAAAAAAAAAAAAAGATTTGGGTGCCAAGCTTATAGGACTAGCTTTAGATTCTCAAAAAGGAGTGGAGAAGGAGAGATTTTCTGTATTTAGACTCCAGAAGGTGCCTGTTTAGATTAACTCCAACTGAAGGAACAACAGAAAGAACTTTCTTCCTAAGAAAGAAGCTAATGAGAGGGAGAAGCACAAACGTACACGTTGACTTTGAAGAACAGTATGAATACACAGAGACTTTTTACAAGTACCTTCTCCCCAGGGTACAGGTTTCCTAGCGCAGGCTCCGAGCGGGACAGATGCTCGTTTGTGCTGTGGCTGTCCTGGCACCTCCGCTCACCCCCCACCGACGGGATATTTGCAGTCTCGTTCCTGAGGCTTAGTTATTGCACCTCTACTAAGGAATGATTTTTAGCAGGGTTTCGAAGGCTAGATCGGATACACTTCCTTCTGCAACAATCTAGGTGGCTGTTAATGATTGCAGCCGACGAAAGGCCTTTGAACTTTACGGCTCCCTGAATTCTCCTAAGCTGAATTTCTTTCGCATATAGCCTGATGCCAGATCAGCGGTGTGAGTCATTAGTTTGGCTTACAGGGACCTACGGGTGATACACTTCTGTATTCGGTTTCTCACTGCGTAAAGTCCCCCGGGTTCGTGGTTCTAGGAGCAGAGCAGGGCAGCTGGTTCAGATTATAGATGGTAAGAGATGGGGGAGTTTTTCCTTGTGTGAAATGCTTTGGTTTTCATCAGAGACTCTTCGAAGGCTCCAGCTGCCTTGCATAAGCCAGCAGGTTTACTGAGGCCACTGCTCGGTCTGTTAAGATGAAGGAGAGATTGTCACTTGATGATGATTAATTTAGGAATGCATTAACATGCCAAAGAAATCGAATGATAGAGGCTAGCTTGCCCTCTCCTCTGGTTTCCTAGACCCTAGGGAAAAAACGAAGCCAAGGCTGAAACATATGACTTAATTAACGATGACTGTGGACTTAGCCTCTGCTACCATTTCAGCAAACTAGTCAGTGATGTGGGATTTTTTTTTTTTCTCCTTTCAGATGTGGTCACTGTTACTTGCCACCTTCTCGGTGTTTGGTTTTTATTTAATCCTGAAACCAAGGGTTAGATAAAATTGACCTCGAGCCTGGCTGCTGCTCAGGTGCCCCACACCCTCGGCTGTCCGGCTGTAGCTCCACCAGGTTGAGTCGTGACCATGCTTTAGGTGGTGAATGTACGAGTGCCCAAGGACTCTGCTTGCTTAAGCTTTCTTTGGTGTGTCAACGATTTCATAACCCCGCACAGACCGGTCGCTCAGATGCGTATCCCGGTTCTGCCGCGTGTTGGGCTGTGAAAAATCCCATTGTGTCGATGGGATTGAATCGATAGCTGGAAGCAGCTGCCAGCGTCACGCCTCCTCAGGGAGTAGCAGCAAGGGTCAGCGCAGGGAGTGGTGGCTGCCGAAGTGAGCCAGGGCAGGGATGCGGATGCCTTGTCTGCGCAGGGCTGTGCTCACCAAAGTTAGTTTTTTTCCAAAGCTCAGCCCATCTCCTTCGCCTGCTGCGCTCGGCTGAGCAGTTTTACCCCTCTGCTTTGCGAGTCTGATTTATGAGAGGACTTTGTGAAGCTGGTTGAAGCTGTTTGGCTGTATCTAGCAGGGTGCAGGTGCTCTGAGCTGCTGGAGCAGAAGCAGGTGCCCTGGTTTCCCCTTGTCTCCTCCTCCCCGTCACCTCTTTCCACCTCCTTGCCAGCTTTCATCCGACGGCGTGGGCGGTGGGGCTGCGTTGCAGCGGAGGTTAGCCCTGCCTCTGCTATCCCTTGGCTCACGAGGATGGAAATGGCTCTTTCAGCCGAGCCTAGTGCGCTACCAAGTATTTTTCCAAGTGCACTCAGTTTCCCCTCTATAAACATCTCAAGCCCTTCTCGCGCTGCCCTTAGGGTTTACCGTGGGCGGGTGTTTTCTCAGGCTGGGATTTGAGCCACAGAAGGGTGTTGGTGGCTGTAGGTCCTGTGACGCCGGTTCAGGGAGAGCGGGCTGGGTGCCGTGTGCCAGGTGTTTGCCGGCACCGCTGAGTCCTCCAGGTCTCCCTGTGGACTGGAGCCCGGGCAGGCTGCTCAGCGATTTGAAATCTGAGCGCACCAGCGCAAGTTTGAATATTAAATCTACATTTCAAAGTCCTGTTATTACTTATTACATTTTAATTGCTTCCCTTGCCCTTTGAATCAAAGTACAGCTTGCAGTGTAGGAACACGACGAGAGCAGGGCTCGAGGCTGGGAGGCGGAGAACACCCACCGGATGGACCCGACCAGCCGGGGGAAGGACCCTGCGGCGATCCCAGCCTGCTGCATCTGGATCTGGTTGCGTACCACCTAAGCATGCAAGGGGCAGAGCAGGCAAGGACTGACAGGCATCGTTGTGGGAAGAAGGGGAAAGGAAGGCAAGCTAGCAGAATTCCTTGTGCATCCTCGCGAAAGGAGCCTATGCCAGCACATGATCTGCCAGCAGCAGATGTAAGCTCTCAAAAACAGCAGGGAGGATGTTGACTGCAACAATGCATCAAGGCTGCGGTTTGTAACCTCAATAGTAAGGCAGTTAACTTTTTTTTAACAAAGACATTTTGATTGCCAAATCCATAACCATTAGCAGCTGTGGTTTTGAGCTGTTCCTTCCTCACACGTTGCAGTCTAGACCTGACAGGCTTTCAAACAAAAGTTTGGCTGCCGGCTTTTGTTTGTGTTTCTCTGCGATCCTGCTTTTTTTTTCTTTTTGCCCGTTCTGTTGATTCGGATTGAACGTCGGCGTGTATGTCTCTTCTAACCCAGCCTCCATGGAGTGGCTGCTCTGCATCCGTGTGGTCTTCTGTGGCCAGGAGCAGCATGTAGGTTTCCTCGGGTGCATGTTCACAAGGCTGCAGTGCTGGGTGTTTCTGCCTCAGGGTGGAAAATTTGGCGTTTCTAGAAAGTTGGATCTGGTTTGGGATTTCTGTTTAGGAAAATGTTATGTTTCTTGAGGGCCAAAAGCCTGGTTGGCCTCTGCTAACGCAGAGAGAACGGGCCCTTAAAAGATGATGCTTGAAAATGTGCTCAAAGTTGGAAGTGTGATGCAAGACCGTGTCGTGAGGGAGATGAAACCTCAAAGTGAAGCGCTTCATGCTCTGCAAGCTCTTTCCAAAACAGGAGGTCTGAGTCAGGAGAAGGTGACACAGAGCAGTGGCAAACCTGGATCTCCTGGCTCAGGCGATGGCTCCTGTGGCCATTTGGGTGAGTGCGCCCTGCAGCACTTCAGGGCGAAGGCTGGCCTGGGAAGATTGGCTAGATAATCCCCAAAAGTGAGTGTCCGTGTAAAGAGGCAGTGCAGGCTACCGCTGTTGGAACAGCAGACGGGGAAATGATGCTTCAACACCACTCTCCTTGGAAAAGCGACAAGGACAGATGCCGCTTGGGCACAGCGGTTCTGAGGGCTGGTCCTGCAGACTGCGAGAAGGGTGGGGTTTTGGTTTTTTTCTCCCCCTCTTGATATTAAATAACTCCTACCTGCAGACGGAGCGCAGAGCCGGTAACTGAGCTTCAAACACTGGGTCAATTTTGGCTGCAGCTGTACCCAAACAGCCCTGCAGGGTATCTGCGGGCAGGAACCGGGGTTATTGCTGGTGGTGCCCAAACTGGAATCGGGGAGTTTGCAGCACCCACAACTGGATACGCATCATCTCTGTCATTTTTGATGGCTCCATTTCTCCCGCATCCGTGTGTCCGTGTTGCAGACATTGCTGCGAACACCCTTCTTTGGCTGCAGCAACCTCGTCACTCGCCAGAAACTCCCGACTTTCTTTTCCCCTTTACAAACCACTAAAGAAACATTTTCTAGCTGGATGGTGAGCAATTTCCCTCCGGAGAGGAGGAGAAAATGGCTGTTTAGTAGTTAATTACCTGTTACGTTAGTCTGACAGCTATGAAGCTTATGAGGCGTGAAAGAAGAGCGGATCCGCCTTTCCCACAAATCACCAAGAAAACGGGGTGAAGGAAGTTGTGCCCGGCTCCCAGGGGGACGCCTCGCATCCCGCTCCCCTCCCTTGCACGTGGCTGAGGGGCTTCTCGTAAGGCCCGGNCCTGTTACGTTAGTCTGACAGCTATGAAGCTTATGAGGCGTGAAAGAAGAGCGGATCCGCCTTTCCCACAAATCACCAAGAAAACGGGGTGAAGGAAGTTGTGCCCGGCTCCCAGGGGGACGCCTCGCATCCCGCTCCCCTCCCTTGCACGTGGCCGAGGGGCTTCTCGTAAGGCCCGGGGAAGGGCCCAGCGCGTGTTTTTGCCTGCTGGGGAAAGCTGATTTATTGCCACTGCTGGTTACAGCAGCCCTGCTCTTTCGGAGGGAACGCTGTCTCTGCCAAGATTATTTTCTTTTTTTTCCCCTTTGAATGCGTTTTATGGTGAGCTCTCTTGCCAACACATGGGCTCCACTTGCTTTTATTCTTTCCAGACAGTGTTGCTTTCCAGCGCTGCCTCTTTTATTTCGAAGCTCTTAGAGAGCAGCAGGAAAACGAAGGCTGGAGCTGGTGTCCTGGCCCGGCGCTGCCTGGCAGAGCAAGCTCTGTTTCCCCCGTTGTTCACCCAGAAGGCATGCCAGGAAAATGATTCAACCCTTTCCATTATTAACCTTGCAGAACATCTCAACCACCTCCTCGCCATTCGGTGCCCGTGCCCCAGGGCCACCCCCCGGCAGCTGTAAGATGGAGAGGATGGCAGCGACCCGCCGAAGGACTACAGGTTCCAGCGTGCAATTTTCCGCCGCGCTCCGGCTAACCGAGATGCGTGCTGGGGCTGTGCGCTCGCACGCTTGATGGGCGAGAAGAGTGGAGGAGAGCTCAGGCTGCGTCGCAGGGCTCTGTAGGCCAGCCTGCGTAAAACGCCAGGGCTATTCCCACCCGCTGTTAGCATTTGGTCTCTTGCGCTGCGTTTGCTTGTCTCCTTTTGTGTCCGGAGAACTTAATGAGAGCAAAAGATGCTCTTGAAAGGTCGCTAACGAAGCTGCTGGGGAGTGTTGTGGCTTTGTTTTGCGCAGAGCCGCTGCTCCGTTGCACGCGGTGCCTTTGTTCCTTCCTCAGATGCACCGGAGCAGAGCTCATCTCGTTAGTGATGGTTTGGCTCCCCCCCTGGCTCGTTTTCCTTTGGCTCTTTCGATTCCCCTGCCTTCGGTTCACGGCACTCGGGTTCAAGCGAATACAGCTTATCGGGAAGGAGGGAAGAAATCGAGGGGCTCGGGACAGCCCTTCTCTCTGGATTTTTTTTCCACTGCTGAGATGGGATTGGGACGAGCTAAGGGTCAATGCTGGGCAAGCCTGCGTGGCCCCCCGCTGCAGGCTTTACCCAGATCAGGGAAAAAAATATTTACTCTAACAGATTGATGGGGGTGGGGCAGTGGGGGGGAAATTAGCAGGATTTCTTTTTTTTTCCTCAAATGCCAGAGAAGGTGGATTCGTGTCTCTGGTGGCTCCGAGCTGGCTCGTCCCCTCCTTTGCTCTTTTGCTGTGGGCTGCAGAGTGGGGAGGCTGGGCAGCCCTGCTGCTATTTCTGGTGGTGACAAGCTGGTGATGGGAGATGAGGGATGGTGAAAACAAAGTGTAGGGAACATTCATTAGCAATTATCCCTGCTTGCAGCTTGATTGGGGTGGCTGTTGGGGACATCTGATAGCCACTTAATGTATGTTCAAAGCGCCGACTCCAGCGAGAGGGCAAATCCGGTGGCCGGTTTTCAGAGGAGCCTCGCGCTCAGCTCATTTTTCCAGCTTGTACTNAGAAGGGCTGATCGCCCGCACAAGGAGGAGGTTGCTAAATGCAGCCAGGGCCTCCCAGCAAGAAGGAGGCATCAGTCACAACCTGCTTTGCTGAGCAGCAGCCTGCCTCGCTCTCAAGGGGTACTTGGGGGCCTGACCCTGCCTGGCTGTGAGCAAGTGCTGGGGATGCAGCATGAGGCAGCTGGGTGGCACCTGCCAGGACCACGGGATGCTGGCTACCCGTCTGCTGCCTCACTGTGCTGCCAAACCAAAAACAGGGAGAGGGATTTTTTCCTTTTTTTTTTTTTTTTTTTTTATTCCCCCTCTGCTAATCTCTTCACAGCTAGGATCTTACAAACCTGCTAGCAGCAAATTGAAGCCCAACCGGTGCGGTCACAGAGATGGGATGAGCAAGGAGGGTGGTGGTTGTGCAGACAGCAGTGTATGGAGAGTGTACGTGAGGTTTTTGACTGTGCGAAGCCGTGGGCTGGAGCAGCACTTGGTAAGCCGTGCCGGCTGTCTGCAGCCCGCGGAGCCCACCGCCCTCCCAGCTGCCTCATCGCAAGCCCGCTATGAGGTGGCAGAAGGTCTGAAAGGAGGCTGAATCAGGTTTTTTGCACCGTAGTTATATTGCATAACCCCTCTCGAGCTCTTCTGCTCGTCTGCAGGATTGGAGGAGGGTGGGTTTTCCCCTTCTTCAGGGATAACCTGGCTTCTATACTTCGTTTGTTGTAGAGGGCCTGTTTAGCCACCTTCTAAATGCTGAGTTGCTTCCCAGTGGAGGCAATGTCAAAGCCTGGAGTGCTGGCACCTGCCTTATTTACACCCTTAAGATTATAACAATGAGTGCATTGAAATTAGGAAGGAACATCCCCCATCAGGTTCCTGGCTGGGTTTGATTCTTGGTCTCTTGTGGAGAGGGAGCGTGGTTTCCCTCTAAATTGACCTTTTCTTAAAAAACTTGCTGTTGCAGATCCTCTTTACTGGCGATATGCTCTGTCTTCTCCCTCCAGCACACTGGATGTGGCTTTTGGAGTTTTCCTACAAGTCCCGGGTCTGCTGAAGTGCTGATGGGCTGCTGTCTGTGGGGTGTAGTAGTTGGGAGTAAATTTCTTCTCCATCTCCTAAACTTACTGCGTTGCAGATTGTAGGGTGACTCGGCTGACCTCTTACAGCAGAGACATTGAGAAATGAGTGTTTTACTCATTAGACACTTGGGCAGCTTTGGAAAATGTAACGGAGGCAAATGTGTTTGGTGTCTTGGTGGCAGCATCCCCGCTGAGAGCGTAAGTCAGCTGAGGAGCTGCCAATAGGAGAGGCAGGTAGGTACCGATGGCCTAGTGCCGAGCTGAGCTGCAGAAAGAGCCGTAGAGGCAGAGGAGTGCTGCCACTCAGCTGTGCTGCCTGTCTTGATCTTGTTGATGATGAGGCAAGCTAGTGTAGATACCGTCCGTAGGTGTCTACAGGCGACGTTGCTCGTGGTGGTCGCACGTGACACTGAGAGCAAGCGCTGTTCAGGGGACTGAACAGCAATAAGGAGAGATTTTGGGTGGGAAATAGTAACAGCTCCAGCGACCTCTAGGAATGAGGTCCATGGAGGTGGTTTCTGAACCTGCTAAATACTGGCAGCTAGTTACAGGTGTGCTGGGGAGCACTGGCTCTGCTCCTGGTCCTGGTGATGTGTCGTGTGGCAAAAGCATACCTGGCTGTGTGTCTGCAGTTTGCAGGCAGTGGTTTCAGGAGGTGCAGGGGGCACGCCTAACCTCTCGCGGCTGTCTGAGAGGAGTCTCCGACCACGCTGCTGTTCACCTGCTTCACCGGACCCTTCTTTGAGCGGTTCAGCCTGTTAACCCAACTGGCTTTGCCCAAAACCTCCCTAAATTTCTGCAGGGGAGCGAATTGAATTGACTTGTGGAAGGGACCAGGGGGAGAGGGGAGCCTGGCCATTAGGGTGGCTCAGCCCCAGCTTCTCCACCTGGGAGGATCTTATCTCTAGGCAGAGGAAAGGGTTACGGCTTTTTCTCAGCTCTGTCAGGCAGGAATATTCTGCTTTTGTTGTTCACCAGGATGGGATAAGAGATTTCCGGGTAGGTACAATAGGAAGCCTTAAATGTATCGGCTCAACAAGGGGCTCCTTCCCTGCCTCCTGGGAGTAACGTGCCAGAGGAAGGACCAAGGCTTTTAAAATGCAGGGCACGGACGGATTTGGCACATGTACAGAAACGTACCCTGGGAGCAAAGATGAAAGGCTGCGCCGTGGAAGTGTAAACCCGAGTCGCTGTGGCATCCGCCTGGGCCTTGGGATCAGACTGAGCTGGAAGCCTTTGGCGCGGAAGGTTTGATCCTGGTTTTGGGTGAAAGCTGTCAGTGGGGAAACCAACCTGGCTGTTGCTTTGGCTGCCGATGCCTGGGTACCCGTTACGGCGATAGTCCCTGGGTAGGGGCCTTTGAGGGGGGCGCAGTGGTGTCCAGGTCCGCCTAGGCGGTGGTGGCTGAGGAGATTTGGGAAGCGGCTGTACCCCAGGCAGCAAGACCCCGATGGCGCACTGGTCCCGGACACACGACCTGGCTGAAGAAGCCTCTGGCTGAACCGTATGTAGTAGAGCGAGGATGGACCACCTCTGTGCCCAGGTCCAGATGGTGGCTCACGCCCCTCTGTTTTATGGTGTGACCTTTGGAGGCCACGCTAGTGTGGGAGCTGCTGGGTACCTCGGGTCCTCTGGCTGTGGAGGGGCCGTGAGTTGCCCGCGTGATGCTGAGAGCAATAAAGCAGTGCCAGCATTTCGCACTCACCAGGCGTTGGCCGGGGATATTCACATTGGCTCTTCCTAACCTTCCAAGATCCTCCATCCCTGCAGATGGGAAATGAAACTTCTTGGCGTTGGCATGGAGCGGTGGAAGCAAGTCAAGAAATGTGGCTCAGCCAAAAAAAAAAAAAAAAAAAAAAAAAGGAAAAAAGGGGGGGAAAAAAAAAACCCACAAAAAA
>VZSC01019220.1:16281-37786 GCA_013398225.1 Steatornis caripensis | reverse complement strand
TGCGGGGCGGGGGGGGGGGGGGGGGGGGGCGTCACGGAGCCCCCGCGGCTGCCGGGGGTGGGGGGAGCCCCAGCGTGTGGGGTCACCGCCGGGGCAGGTTTTGGGGTGAGCGTGGGGCGGGGGGAGGGCGATGCATTGGGGCCGCGGGGCTGGGGTGGCGCAGGACGCGGGGATGCGGTTCCCGAGGGGGCAGCTGTGTCCGGGGGGGAGGGGGGTGTCCTCCCCCTCTTGACCTCCCCGTCTCTCCGCAGGGAGGGTGTGGGGGTCACGGGGACCGGAGGGGCCCGGCGGGGCTGGTTGCCCTGGGATGCCGCCCCCAGCCCTTTTGGGGTGCTGGCGGAGGGGGACACGACCCCCGCCGCGCTCGGTTCTCGGCCCAAATCACCGAAGATTGAATTTTCCCAAAGGCATTGAGCGAGCAGGAGCCGCCTGTGTGCGTCTGAGGGGGGGCAAACCCTGAGAGCGCAGCTCCCCCGGCGAGGGGCCACGCTCCAGCCCCCCCCAACCGCGCTCCGGAGAGGGCCCGTGGGGCCCCTGCGTGACGGTGACCCGCTGCCGCAGGACCAGCCGCCGTCCTTCCAGCCCCCGCGCTGCCCTTTCGGAGCCGTGCGCGCGGGGGCCGATGCCGCCGGGGGGGTCACGCCGCCAGTGACAACGTGGCTGTGCCGGCGGCGAGGCGTCGCGTAAGGGCTGTGGGTTTCCGCGGGTGGAAGTGCCGTGGAGCGCTCTCCCGGCCGTTGTGCGTGCGGGGAAGGTCACAGGTTCAGGTCTGGTCGGCGAGGCTTGGCTCCCCTCCGTCTCCCAGCAGCCGCCTTTTTTTTTTTATTTCCCTTCCGTTTTTCCCCGTATTCTGGGAAGGCCCTTTCCCTTGGAGGAGATGTTAGACATTTTTTGTGGCACTCACCGAAGAGCTCGCGGGCCCTGTTTTCCCCCCTTTCCAGAATTTAAGGATGCCGACACAAGGGCTGGCTTTCGGGCTCTGGCGTGCGCAGGGGTGGCGTGGGTGCCCGTAGCCTTCCTCGCCTGGACATCCTCAGGAAAACCTATTTCCACGCTTTGTGTGATGACTCCGGCATCGGATTGTGCTGCACATTTCTAGCTCTTTGTTGGCAGTATACAACCGCACACGCACGGCACTCGAAAAATCCAGTCGGCTTATTTTATTGATTAGCTCTTGACCAGAAATAATTTATAATTTATTATTTTGAAGCCGTTTCTCTCTGGAAACAAAAATCCTTGCCCTTTTATACCCTCGCTCACCCAGCAAGGTTTTCTCGTCTCCCTGCGGGATAGAGCTCGCTGAGGAAGGGAGACGTGCGCAGCACCGGGAGCGTGGCCGTCTCGGTGGTGCAAAAGGACAAGGATTTAATGTTTCACCTAAACTGGCCTCGCGTTCAGGACAAGGGCTACGAGCCAGTTAGAGCCACCAGAGGAAATTAATTATCAAGTGAGTTGTAATGATCTGTAATTGAGTATGGCCAGGGCACGGGGATTTATTTATTTATTTTTTTATTATTTTCCTTTTTTTCAAGCTGGGCGCTTGGACTCGGTTTCCAGTGGAGGGTCTGTGTGTTTTGTGAGTCGCCGTTAGGCTGCTCGTTAGCCGGAGGGGCTGGTGCGTGTACGTAGACGCACGTAGGTGTCTCTTAATACATGTTATCCTATCGCGGCGTCCTCTGCGTGTGCTAAAAACGGTATTACTTTTTTCGGGGGTGGGGTGGGGGAAAGCTGCTGCGAGTAAGGGACGTTTGTCCGTCTGTGGCCGTGGGCCGAGTGACAGACGCAGATAATCTCTCCCTCTCTGCAGCTGCAAGGTTGCAAAGTCGCACTTGATGCGCTCGGCTTGTTGGGTGTCGACGGGCACGGCGTCTGCTTGTACTGCCTCTAAAGCTTTTCCCTCCAAATCGTCAGGCTAGCTGGAAACGTGCATTTTTCGGGAAGAAAGGGCTTGCAAAGTCTAAAGGCGGTTGAGGGGTTCTCACGCTGTGTTGGAGCTGCCCAACAGCTTGTGTAGCTTTGTTGTGTATGGACAAGAAGGAAGGGCCAGAGTTCGCTCTGTGTGGTTTATTCCCTTTGAGAACTGGGCTGCGTTGAATTGAAATTTACCTCCGGATTATATTTACAGTATGTTTTTAATTTGAATTGCATAAATTAAAGACAACCAGAAGCTACCTCATCTTTCTAGCCCTTCCGCGCAGGTGTCCCTACTGAAATGCAGTTGATGTCCATGAGTTGCGCCCACGCCGTGACAGAGGTTGAAGACCTGCAGCAGGGATCACGCTGCTGGGGCTCAGCCACGATAGAAAGGCGGTTGGGGACCAGAGCTGCGTGTTGTGCCTGTCGTCTGCTTAANACTGAAATGCAGTTGATGTCCATGAGTTGCGCCCACGCCGTGACAGAGGTTGAAGACCTGCAGCAGGGATCACGCTGCTGGGGCTCAGCCACGATAGAAAGGTGGTTGGGTACCAGAGCTGCGTGTTGTGCCTGTCGTCCGCTTAGTAGCCAGCCCAGCCCAACACTGTGAATTACTCTGTATTTCCCGAGTGTACGCTGCCTAAAAAGGGACCTTCCTCTGCTTGCTCGTGGAGGGAAGAGGAAGAGCTGGGCTGCGTCGTGTCGCTCCTGACCTTGGACGGGCTAGGGGCGGGAATGCACCTCGCCACCGTCCCGCTGCGCCCCGTGCGGCAGGGCTCCGATTCTGATTAGGACCTCTGGGCGCTGATGCAATACTAGTCCCAGATGTAATGCAGTAAGCCTCTTTGTCCCCTTTATCCAGAGTATTATGTAAATAAGATGGTATTTATGGTCCCAGGTATGTTGTTTCGGGGATGTGTGACAGCCTGCGTGCGCAGCTATGCCCTTTGAGTGTTGACACTGCTGCTTCTGGCTGGCTTCCTCGGCTGGAGACAGGGACCTGCCGGGGGCAGGCCGTGAGCGGGCAGATGCTCGCGGGGAGCACGCCACGTACCGGTTTTGTATCGAAAGGAGGTGAAGCCACGGGTGACCTTGCTGGGGGCTGGTGACAGTTTAACTGTGCTCGGCTTCTTGTACGCAGTGAATGCAGCGAGCTGATCGAGCGGATTGGCTTTGGGTAGTCCGCAGGAGATGGGGTGCTTTTCCACCGAGCTCAGGGCGAGGTCTGTGTTTGTCTTTGCAGGCTTGTTCCAGAATATGGACTGATGTTTCCCTGACTTCTGGGTTGCGAGAGCCTTAGGTCCATTCCCAAACCTGACCCGTATTTCTTCACAGCTGATGGTGGCTTGTGGAGAGATTTTTTTGAGAAGCACCAAAGTCCCTGAAGCACCTGGAGATAGCTGGGGCTGTCTGCAGTTCTGCTGTGATGCCTCTTCTAATGCTTCGTGGGCTGAGCTTGGGTGGCCCTGCATCCTAATTCCTGACTAAGCCTTGATTAGGATGCTCGTACTGCGGTGGTAGGGGCCAGAGGGAGGATAATGCCTTTGCATGGGGCTGCCTGACTCCAGCAGGGGTTTGGGGGTGTAGGGTTATGTCGAGGAGCTCATCTGGCTGTGAAGGGTCGTTTGTAAGATGAAGGGTAGGAAGGTGAGCTGACTCTGAGCACGCGGCCGGCCTGGGAGCTCATCGGTGGCCGCGTGCAGCTCCTGAACCGGAGCTCTGGCCACCCGTGCAGCAGCTGCTCTGCGTCCCCGTGCCGGGTTGACTCGGATGAGGAAGGGGTGCTGCTTGGTTGCAGGGGAGGAAAAAAGATTCCACCAGGGCGTAGCTTCTTTTGACTTGCAGTTGCATTGAGAGTGCTCTTCCCCGCTAACGAGGATCAGCGCCTCGTGGTGCGACGTGGTTTTGGTGGAATCCGTGAGGTTTTGCTCTGATGGTCCTACAGTAAAGAAAACAGGGGACGGCTCCCTGTCTGGGAAAATTTATGTCACTTCTTTAAAGGAAACACCTATTTCACTTCTGGGTTTTGGTGAAAAATCAATTTTCGAGATGAAACCAAGCGGTTGTTTTGCTTTTGCAGCTCAGTGCACAAAAATTACTGACGTAGTAGCTGCTTAAGCGTCAACTCTGATGTTGTGTGAGGCGGGGGTGTGTGCGTAGAGAGAGGGTATGAAAGGAAGCGAGTGCATTTTTGTGGATGAATAAGGATTGTTTCAGGAGAATCTTGATACTTTGTATTTAAATGTTAAATGCTAAACTTCCACAATTTATTTCCTTGTTTATGGAGCAAGAAAAGAAAAGATAATGTTGTACCTTTCTGCTGCTCCTTCCCCGAGCGCATTGTCCGCACAGAAAGGTTTTGCGTCATTGGATTTTTCCCTCTGAGCCATTCCTGGGCCTGCTCGGCCGCTCTTCCGGGGGCTGGAAGGATGGTATCGTTGTACCACGCTACATTGCATGCGATATCGCGTCACTTCGCGTGGCTGCGCCAATTCATTGATAACAAAACGCGGCAATTTGAGAACGATTTTAGTAAATTTGCTGGGCCCGTTTGTGGTTTTGCTTAAATGGAGCATTTCTGGCTTGAGCAAGTCCAAAGATTTGGCTCGGAGTTATCCTGGTGCTTCTCCAGCGGGAGAAGGGGTGGCTCCGGAGGAGTCTGCTTTGCAGCTTCTTTAAGGAGTGAAAATGAGGTGTGCAATGACTTAGCTAAGTTCACCGCGGTGAATTCAGTTGAGAGGTAGAGCCTCGCTGATCTCCAGGAGAATTACTGCTCCTTCCCCAGAGGTTTAGTAGCTGATGCCACGGTGGAGGTTCTTGTCCTGGAGATCTCCTGGTTTGGTGTTTGGGGTTCTTTTTGTGTTTCACGTCTAATCTGTACCTTCCCTCTGTACCTGTCGCCACAAGTAATCAAAAGTGAGCTACGACTACCAAAATAAGCCAAGGACGCTTTGATGCATGGTTCTTGCTGTTTTTTATTGTATTCCTTTCCATGCTGGCTAATTCACAAAATTCGGCAATTTGCAATGGGTCATTAGCGTGAATTAGCAACTTTCTGATGTATATCATAGCTTTGCAAATGTGCTTTATTAATCTGTGAAATACACCTATTTATTATCCCTCCCGGGGGAAAAAAAGAAAGAAAAAAAAGGGCTTCCTTGGCGTGGTACTCGCTGTGCTCGCGATTGTCCCTGCCTGCGAACGCCTTCCCTCCTCCTTTACTGCGCAGCCTGGTTGGTTTTTCCCAGAGTGTTCCCAGGCTGATGACTTGACAGCAAGAGAGATTACAGCCGCACATACGGTCCTCTGCTGCAAATGAAGCCTTAGCTCGTGTAGCCAAGGTGCCCTAATTGGTTATTGAATGAAGGGAATTAAAGGCATTAATAGGTGAAGTGGTTAGGAGCGGCAGAGAGATGTTCGTCCTTTTCTGAAGCCTGGGAAACAGCCAAGGCTGCCCGGGAGCTCTTCTCCTAAAGGAAAAGCTAAAGCCCAGAAGCTCTTCCTTCCCTTGGAGTAACGCAGGAGCGAGCAAGCAAGCTTCTCTCCGTCCTCGCCAAATTGCACTGCTGCGTGCCCCTCTCCTGTCGAGGTAGGGCTGTGGCTCGGAGCCGCCTCTCACCTGAGCATCGCTCGGCTGGGATCTCTGCGGTGAACTTTGGGTGGAGAAGACAGGAATGGGAGGCTGACTTGGGCGCAGAGCCCTCCCTGCCTCTGCCGATGCAGCCGGTGGTTTCCCTTTCCTGCTGCACCTCCGTGGAGGATGATACTTGTTGGAAAGCTGCATGGCCGTGGCCGTGGGAGACCCAGCGTGGGACTGGGACCACCATGGGGTCGAGGGATAGCAGGGTGGCTGGGAGCGAGCCGAGGAGCCTCGCTGCATCCAAAGCCCCGTAAAGGAAGGGGACAAAGGGCCGATTCGGAGGCGCCCGCTCTGCTCCCACCAGCGCCCGGGAGCTCAGGCTGCTGCCAAAACTGGGGGTGCCTTCCTGCAGCCCTGCTGATGGCATTGGGCAAGCAGAGGGAAGAGGGCAAGCTCCTTTTTTTTCCGGCACTTAGTCCAGTAGTTATTTATGCCCGTTGGTTGTTGTGGTCTTCGCCAGCTCTTCTTTCTTCCCATCTCCTTGAGTGATGCTTTGGGGATCTTTCCTGGTCACATCCATCTTGCTGCTTCCTCTCGCTGCCGACTTTCTCAGACTGCTGGCAGTCTTCCAGCCTGTGTGGAGCTTTATCTGAAATTTGTAAGCCTTCCTGGTTATTTTTACATGTGCTCTGCCCCCTTCTAGGTTGCGCGTGAGGACAGGCCACCGATTCAAATCTCCTTACGCCTCTCGTAAATCAGTTCACTTCTGTGCTGGGGTTAGCAACGGTGTCACCGGACCAGTTTTAAATCCATGTGGCTGCTCCGCTTTCCCAGTGGAAACCAGGTCTCTGCTCAAGGGACAGTCAGTCCCTGCGTTTGTCCCTATGGGAAGCATGGCAGTGCAGAGCTTGATGCCAAACAGATTTGCTCAAATGTCCCATTTTGAGTGTTTAACGTCGTTTTTGGCAACAGCCAGCTTTGTGGTGGTGGGAGAGCACTGGGGCCGTGGCTGGTGCTGCCGGCAGCGCCTCTCGTGAGCCGTAGCATGCCGGCTTGTCTAACCTAGGCTCATCTGAAGCACTTCCGAGTTAATCCTGGCCAGTTATTGCTCACAGGGTTGCTTTTTGCTTTTGCCACCGCGTAGCTGCCAACGATCTGTGTGTCAGCCTTCGACAGCCAAACCCTGTGGTGATGCCTCTCTGCTCCCATGGCACTGCCCGTGCCCACCCGGGTGCCACGTGCTGGTGATGCCGTGGCACCTGGTGGCATGTGGGGATTGCGGGGCGAGCGAGGGGTGCAGGTTTTGGGTGAAGGTGGGGCTGCAATTGTAGTTGCTGTCAAACCATTGTGTGCAGGCGTGGGCATGGCAATTACATGGTGGTGTCTTCCAGTGTGCAGACACAGCGGTGAGGGGTAAATCCCTGTTTGGCATCCCCGGTTCAGGAGACATCGGAGAGCTGAGCTTACAGGAAGGAAGCTGGCTGTGTTTTGCCCGCCAAATGCTTTTTTTTCCCCACGCACGTGGGCTTTTCAGTTCCTCTTTCCCAGTGCAGCTGAATGTTAAGAGCGCTGGGCACCAGTTCATGTTTATGGATGTGGATCTGAGTGCTGGGGTTGCTGAGGAAGGTCTTGGCCATTTTCAGCTGTCAGATTTTGAAGACTGCAAGGTCATGCTTGCTGGAAGACATCTAGCCCGGTGTTTTTGGATGAGCAGGCTACGGTCCAGCCGTTGTCCGGGGGAACAGCCAGGCCTGAGCCTTGCTGCCTACTGCTCATCTCTACGGCAGAGTCTAGGGAAGGTGATGTGCCTCGGACAGGATGGCAGCGTGAGAATCGTAACGAAGCGCTGGCATGGCTCAAAGCGCTGGCATGGCTCTCCTCTGCCCTAGCAGTGCTTGATGCTCCTCTAGTCTGTGCTGCTGCTTTATCCCACTGCTGTGACCCTTCCTGCAAACCTGGCTGCTGCCCGGCAGGACGTCTGTCAGCTCTCCGTGGGAGGGCTGTGCACGTGGGCAGGTCGCTGGACTTAAAGGGCAGCTACAAAGAGGATGGAGGCTCTCCCTTCACAAGGAGCCACATGGAGAGTCAAGGGGCAATGGATACAAGTTCCACAGGGAGAGGTTTCATCTCAACATAAGAAAGAAATTTTTTAAGGTGAGTACAATCATTCACAGAAACAACTTCCTCGGGGATGTGGTAGAGTCCCCGTCGCTGGAGGTTTTCAACGTGCGAGTGGACAGAGTGGTAGATAATCTCGCTGGGCCCAGTTTCCCACGAAAGGCTGGATCAGGTGACCTTTTGAGGGCTCTTCCAACCTGGTCTGCTCTACGGTTCAATGACTTGAGTTGTGTTGACACATACATTCATGCTTGTGTGTAACCATGGTGCTTGCTCAGCTTCCCACTGGAGAAATTACTCCAGCAGCGCGATTCAGCGGAGAGCAAATGTGAGTACGGAGAAGGTGGTGTTTGCCTGCTGTCCTTCACGGGAATGAAATGAAGTGACGTTTGGTGCCGTCGTGTGGGTCTGTAGGTATTGATGTGCCTTCTGCCTGAGCTGAGGGGCTCAAGTGATGTTTCACCGTTTGTTTTCTTGAAATATGAAGCTCTGGACTTTGCTGTGTGTTGGCGGAGGAAACCTGAGTTGTGTTTTATTCAGTGCAGAGATGGGTAGTTTGAAAAAAGCGCTGTGGTTGAGAGACATAGAAATCAAATAATTGTAAGTCGGAAGAACTGCGGGCTCTTGAGGCACAAACAAATGAAAAATTGGGACTTTGGTGATGACACTGCCAAGAGTGATGGGAGGATTAAAGAAGAACTTGTTCCAGTTTTCCCCATTTCATGATATAAAGGAAGGCTTGAAACATTTCCTCCTCGTTTTTGTTTTTTTCCCTCTTTTTGTGTACCTCACGTATCGGTGACGCTGCCGCTAGTTGGGTTTGGCTTGGCTTGTTGGGAGTTGAGGGAAGCAAGGGAGTCTGCTGAGGGTGGCTTTGCTATCAAGCCGTGTTCAAGAACATTGGTTTTTTCAGCCCTAGATCAAGTTTCTCCTCAACGCCTGTTTGGCGACTAGGTTAAAAAGGTGTCAATAAGAAGCAAACACTGAGTTTCAACTAATCTGGTGAAGTGTTTTCTGCAAACACAACCAGGTTGAGATCTGACACTGCATGCCCTTATCTTGTGTCTACAGTTTTGCTGACTTCTTTGTGTGCGCCGTAGTCTTGCTGAACGTTGCCATGAAGGTCGTGTTTTAAGGTCGTGAGCGGATGGGGGTGGACGTGAGGTCGAGTTTTGATCCAAGCTGTGTCTTTTGACCCACGATGAGTGCGAAGTTGACATTTGAGCGTGTATTTGGTAGCAGGTGGGTGCTGCAACTGATAAATCTCCTGAGCTTTGCTCCAGGTAGAGTGACTGCCTGGCCACCCCTATGCTGAAGAGGTCTTTGCTAACCTCTCCCATCTTCCTCTGTCTCCAGCCTCTTCCAGTGACCTTGTCTGTCCTGCTTTTGTAATGCCTGGACTGAAATATTTCAGGCTTTTCTCAAGAATGCCAACAAATGACTCATGACTCGAGCGCTGCCCTGTGTCAGGTTCATCTCCAGTGTCAAGGCTCAGCCTACGGAAAGTTGGAGTCCCGGCGTAAGTTTCTTGACGTCTCTCCGGGCGCTCTGGTTGCAGTGCATGCTGGACGATGTAGTCTTGGTGGGGTGCACCTCCATATTAAAAAAAGAAGGGTGGCTCCATTTTATTCAAATTGGGTTCAGCCTTCTCCCTCCTGGCAGCTTGCTGCCGC
The DNA here is from genome assembly GCA_013398225.1 of Steatornis caripensis. Lineage (NCBI taxonomy): Eukaryota > Metazoa > Chordata > Aves > Caprimulgiformes > Steatornithidae > Steatornis > Steatornis caripensis. Next base: position 28,501 of record VZSC01019220.1, on the reverse strand, counting down.
AGCCCCACTCAGTTCCGAGAGCCACCGAAGTTCTCCCGGAGCCTTGTGCGAGCGAGGAGGCGGGAGCGCAGCTCCTCCATTCAAAATCTTGCTTAATTCCACATTGAACAGCTTGTTTTGAAGCCCTGCGCTTCGGCGTGTTTTGCAACAGCTCAGACTCCCGCCGGGCGAAGGCGATTGAGGGATCCTGCCCCCGTTGGGTGGCAGTTCTGGAGGGTGTCATGGTAAATCTCCTTTGTCTGCTACGGCTTGACTGATGTATGGGGGAGAGCAAACCCTCCTCCCCTGCGTGATTTCTTGAGCTGAAAGCAGCAAGTGAGTGAGGAAGCTCCTTTGTGCAGATTTCTCCGTCTCCTCTTGTGCGTGCCAGCTGGCTCGCGTTCAACATTTCTCTTTTTTTCCTCTTTTTTTTTTTCTTCTTTTTTTTCCTCCCCCATCTCTAGAGAGAGGGGGCGGGGAGAGAGGGGAACATCTTAAAAAGAAATCTACAGAAAAGACATGGGAGTTACTTAACAAAAATCCAACCCAAACAAGCCCAGCTGGGGGATTACAAACGCGGTGGTAGGAGCCGAGCGGGGAGCGAGCGCGGCAGCTCAGGAAAGGAAGGCGTGTTGTTCCCCCCCCCAACCCCGGCCCGAGTTTCTTTAGTCGTAAAAGGAAACAAAAAGGGATCTTGTGCGGAGGCAGCGTATGGGGAGAGCTGCCGGCTGGCTGCCAGCGGCGGGAGGAAGGGCCTCGGCACTGTGGCCCCTCGTGCTGCCGCCCCGGCGGAGCGGGGCCGGGGGCTCGTGGGGAGCCCTTTGGGGTCTCGGCACGCGGAGGGGGGCCCAGCATCTCTTCTGTGGACGCTCTCCCCCAGCTGCCGGTGCTGCCTTTGCCTCCCACAGGGAGGGAGCGGAGAGGTCTTTGCTGTCCAGGCTCGTTCCTGGCCCGGGCAAGCATCTCGCCGAAACCCTCGGCTCCCTGCCTTGTGCCCTGCCGGAGGAAGCGCCGTGTCCTGGAGATTTCTACGCACCCCCCTCCACCCGCATCTTTGCCGCTCCTTCTTGCGGGCATTCCTGAAAGTTAATCAGGGTGAAAATTGCAGTCGGTCATGTCTGGAAGCCACCCGAGGCTGATCCTGGAGCGCTGCAGGCTGGAGCACATGGGTATGAGACAGTCTCCCTACGTGTGGGCTGGTTGTTGCCAGGAGAAGAGCTTTCTCCTGCATCTCGCCACCCTTGGGCGTTCAATCCTTCCGTGCTTTGGTTTCTTGGCCTCCGGTAAGCGGTAGAGAAAGCCGGAGCGGCGCGGGCTTGGCCGGTTTGCTGCTGAGCATCCTGCGCATGTTTTAGCACAAAGAGCCGGGGGCTCGTGCGGTTTCCTTGCTCCCTTTTTGAAGGTGAGCTGTTCTGTTTGAATAGCTTTCTCTAGGTGTGTTTGCAGCTCCGAAAGTGAACTTTCAGGTTTGTCTTTTAATACGGTTGGCTCCGTCCCAGGCTGTAGATGCGGATTGTAGAGGTCTCGGCACCTAATGGAGTTGAATTATTCATGTCTGGTGCTGTGTGCGTGCAGCATTCCCAAGCAGCAAGCTGTCTCCTTGTAGGATCTGCGCTCCAGGACTGCTCTTAAAACGCTTTGTTGGCAGGACTCCAGGCCAACAAGTGAGCACATGCTTTTCATGTTGCATGGGGATCAGTCCCGCGATGGCAGGAGGTAAGGGGAAGGACACGTTTATAGCTGAATCAGTCTCCTCGGTCTGTTTTCTGAGATGCCGTGATTTGTGGCGGCGTTACTCCCCCCGACAGCAGAGCGGGGAGGATCTGGATAGCACCCGGCGCTTCTCCAGCTTGGGTAAACCAGGCGTTGGGAAAGGGGCCTCCTTCTCTGGACTGTGGGCTGCGGTAGCCGGGGGTTCCTGTCCGCCCGAAATAGCCATGACGTGGCAGGTCGGGCGCCCCTGGGGTCTCGTGTGGGAGACGGACCCGAAACGCTCCTCTGGCTGCAGAGGTTGAGCCTGCAAGGGCGGCTCTCTGGAGGAGAGAAACGGGGAGTTGGGATGTGAGTTTCAGCGAGGGGTCATTCGAGCTGTGGGAAATGCTTTAAACCGTGTTCGAAGGATGATGTTCAGGGGATCCCCCCGAGATTGCGTTCCGGGGTCCTAGCCTCCAGCCCCGGGCTGGAAAGGGCTGGTCCCTGCCCCGATCCCTCTTGCCGTGGTGGCACGTCACGAGCTCCCGGCCCTGCTCTTGGCACTACGTGCCGTTCCTCTGCTCTCGCAAACCCAGCATGTTCTCGTCTGTCCTGTTTGTGGTTCCCTTCCCTCTCCAGTAGCAGAGCTCAGGCTCCCTCGATGCCTCCTCCGTAGGGTGAGTGTTTTTTCTCCTCTTGTTCTCTAACGCTTTGATTGTTCCTGGCTCTCTAATCGCCGGGGACCCAGCGGACTTCTGGACTCCTTCTGCCTTTTGTTGTGGTAGGAATTGGCAAATGCTGCTGCTATTTGCATAGTTTCAGGCTAAAGTCCTGCTCATCTGCTCTCCTTATTTCATATATAAAAATAATATTTATGTGTATGTGTGTGCGCGTGTATATACGCACACTTAAAACAGCAAGGTGAGTTCCCTGGTGTGTGCTGAGAGCTGACCAAGCCGGCGTCGTGGAGGCGTTGCGTGGAACCGGTGATGCTGTGCCTGTCGCAGTAGAACCCTGTGGATTGTCTGTCGCCTTCCTGTGACTGCGAGGCCGGGTCCTTGTCCGTCTATCCCTCTGATCTGAGCTGGCCGTGGCCCTTTGCATGCTCCAGCCTTGAGCAGGGGCAGCTCTTGGAGTTGGAGGCTGAGCCTCGTCTTCTCCCGGTAGCTCACGTGCGTCGGTCCTGCGCAGCGGCGCCGCGTCCCCGAGATCGGCCTGGATGCTGCGGCCCAGCTTTGGGCTGGAAAGGGGCTGTTAACCAGCCGAGAGTCTGGTTTGCCCACCTTGTTACCGGCTTTGCCCGTCTGGACAAAGGAATCGCTGTGGATCCGCAGCACAAAGGGAGCTGGCTGCGGCAACGTGCGCTCGCTGGCTGGGGAGGTCTGTGCCGTGCAGAGATGAGATGGTCGGGGCCGGTCGCCAGCCCCGTTGGTGGTGTGGAGAGAGGCAGGTCGGTGGGGTCGGGCTGGCCGCCCCGTCTCAGGGCTGGAGAGCAGATGCTGGGGCAGGAGGAGGAGGAGGAAGAGGAGGAGGCAGGAGAAACACGCGGTGCGGCTTTGGGAAGCCGTTAGCGACTCCAGCGCACAAAGTGATCTTCTGATTCGGCACTTTTTCTGCCGCTGAAATGAGAGGTCAGTGCTTTTCATTTCCAGCTTGCATGCTAGCCCCCGGCTCCTGGGGTTAAAAATCTCCGTAATGACCTGTCAGAGAGCGGATTATTAGCTGTACAGAGCTGAGGATGTTGTGGGGAGCAGATGGAAAATGGTCTGGCTGCGGCAGCCTGTCTGATGAAAGAATCCCTGGCATTTTTACAGTGTTTGCATCTCTGGAAACGCACCATGAAGCTGCTTTCCAGGCTCCTGCCTGCTGGGGTTTGAAGAAATTTGTGCGTGTGTGGTTGTTTTTGGGTTTTTTTTTTTCCTCCCCCTCTCATTTCTCTTTAAGTCACCTGTTTTTGAAGTGTTGCTCATAACTAGTACCAGGAGCCGGCAGGCCCGGAGCTCGGTGGGGAAGGGGAGGACAGTGCTGCTGGAGAGGAGCTTCGCCCAAATGGCTGGTCAAGGATTTCTTAAGAGATCTGGAGAGCGGGTGGCTGGGGCCGGGTGGCTGCTGGGAAGAAGCTGTTTAATGTGTTAATGATGTCTCGTCAGTGTAATTGCCGTGAGCCAGTCTCGGCGAGCAGCTCCAGCACTTTTTTGGGTTGCACATGGGGGTTGTCTTTTTGTTTTCCTCCCCCTGTCGCTGCCCCCAATGATGGAGAAGCGTACAATGCATCTGAGAGCAGGGAGGGCGAGGGGCTAGGAAGCCAGGAGGAGAAATTTTGGGCTAGCTGGGATCGGCCCCAGCGCGGGCAGGTGCAGTCGATCCCTCTCTTCCCGGTTAAAACCAGTGCGACTGTGCCTCGGTTTTCCGTCCTTTGAAGCCTGCTATGTGGCTCATTGTGCTGGAGGTGATGGCGGTTTAATGCCCCAAAGCCGAGTGCTGTGTTGTGCTGCCTGGAGGTGTGGGATAGAAACCCGGCGCTTCCCGCTGCCGTTTGGCCTTCGGCGACCGCTCCGACGCGTCCCAAGTGTCACAGGCGCTCTGGAGCTCGCGATTTATTTCCCACTGAGGCACTCGACTTACGCAGTGAGCGACTCTCATCCCTCCCAGCGGGGCTGGCACGGAGAGGAGCCCTCCCCCCGGGTGGCATCGGCAGGAGAGGAATCAATCCTCCCTCCCAGGGGCAGCGCTCGATAATTCAGAGGGAAATGGCGAGCAGAGAAACGTGTGAGTAATGTCTTGTTGGAGCCGAGAGCCGTGACCTGCCAGGGCCGCTATTGATCGAGGGACGGGTGCCAGATGGCTGCTGCTGTGGGGACGGCTGAGGAGCAGCCCCCAGCCCGGGGTGGGGGGTGACAGGATGGTGCTGCCTTGCACTGTGCCATGGGGGATTTGGGAGGCTGGGGGCTCTCATCCTGCCCAGGACCTCTCCTGCCTGCATGGGTGGCCGCCGATGAAGGAGGATCTGCCTGCCCTGTGTAACCATGTTCTCTTTGCTCTCCCTTCCAGCAGCGATGCCGTCACCTGGGCAGACCCCGACTGGAAGCCCCCCGAGGACGTAGGTGACCCCCAGGGCGTGGAGGCAGGGAAGAGCCTTGAACCGTGAGGGGCCGTTAACTCTAAGATGTCCTTGAGCAGCGGAGCTTCCGGAGGGAAAGGAATCGATGCGAACCCGGTTGAGACGTACGACAGCGGGGATGAGTGGGACATTGGCGTAGGGAATCTCATCATTGACCTGGACGCTGATTTGGAGAAAGATCAGCAGAAATTGGAAATGTCGGGCTCCAAAGAGGTGGGGCTCCCAGCACCCAACGCGGTGGCGACCCTACCAGATAACATCAAGTTTGTGAGTCCGGTGCCGGGCCCGCAGGGCAAGGAGGGCAAATCGAAGTCGAAAAGGAGCAAGAGCGGCAAGGACAGTGGCAAGCCAACAGCGGGAACCTCCTTGTTCACTCCCAGTGAGGGAGCTGGTGGCAAGAAGGACGCTCAAGGACGCTCTGGGGATGGCGCGAACTCAGGCAGCTTGGTGCCTGCCGTCACCCCGAAGGGCTCGGAGAAGTCGGCCAAGGCGTCTCGCAGCATGGCCGGCTCCAAGAAAGAGAAGGAGGGCGGCTCATCCAAAAGCAAGAAGGAAAGGAGTGAGGGCGCAGGGGCTGCGGCGGAGAAGGAGCCCAGTGTGCTGCAGCCCCTGGCCCTGGCCGTGAGGGTGGGACAGTATGATGGCGGCCAGGGGACAGAGCCAGCTGCTGCCGAGCAGCTTGGGAGTATAGCTATTGACACGGGAGCTGCGCTCAATCCCTTGGGAGTTAAGTCGGAGCTGGAGGATGGGGAAAGTGAGTGCCGGCAGCTGAAAAAGGTGAAGTCCGAGAAGGTAAGGAGGGTGCTGGGGTGCGGGTGGAGGTGGCGTTGCCGCTTGGCTCCTGTGGTCGCTCCTGTGCCGGGACGTGCCGCTGTGGATGATGTGGGAGTGGGAGCTTACAGCGGGACGGTGTGTCTGGTACTGTTGGGGGCCAGTGCTGATGCGTGGCTGGTGCCTCCTGGTTCTGGCGTGAAGACTGCTTGGCCGTTTGATGTGCTGGCGTCTGAACGTGGTGGTGGGAGAGCGCTGGTCAAGCTGTGCCTGGCTTCTGGGAGCCGTGCACCAGCGAATCGCCTGCAGTTACTGTGTGTCGGGGCACCATCTTTCCGTGCCCTCGGGGGTTTGGTTTCTTTGGCGCTGCGGCTGTGCCGAGCGGGTCTAAGCCTCCGTGACTCCTGTCGCTCTGCGGGAGGAGCCTGGGCTGGCCGTGAAGGTGATGCCTCAGTCCTGCGCCTGCTCCAGCTCCTGGCAGGACAGGACAGTGTCTGTTGGCCACTGTGCTCTGCTTCCCAGTGGCTTCACCTTGCGTGTCAAAGCTCCCTGCAGCTCCCAGAGGAATTTATTTCTCTCCGATTGCATCATTTGCAGAGAAGGAAACCTTAACTTGTTAGTAAATGTGGGATCTGCATGGGTGTGTGGGCAAGCGCAAGGTGCAGGGTTGACAGGAGTTGCCGCCTCATTTCTTGGTCTGCCATTGGTACGTGGGCTTTGTCCCACTTGTGGTGACGATTGGCCTCGGGCTGATGGGTTGCTGTGGGTGACTTTTTTCACGTCGTTCCTCTGCTAACACACAGCACTGATGCTGAGCTGGGGAAGCTGCTCTTCCAGGTCACTGGGGGAAAGAAAAGCCCCGCCAGTGCTGCGTGGCTGATGGGCTGAGCGGCCACCTGCCCGTCCGAGCGGCGTTTGGCTCTGGGTGGCGGTGTGGCCGTTTCTGGATACAACCACTGGAGCAGCAGCTTGGTTGGCGTGTTTCTTAGTAATCGCACCGGGTGTCATGATTTCTGCGGATGGACAGCAGAAGCTCCTCCATATTACCTGCACGCGTGGTGTCACTGGTCCGTGCCCGCGAAGCCACGCATTTGNGACTGCTTGGCCGTTTGATGTGCTGGCGTCTGAACGTGGTGGTGGGAGAGCGCTGGTCAAGCTGTGCCTGGCTTCTGGGAGCCGTGCACCAGCGAATCGCCTGCAGTTACTGTGTGTCGGGGCACCATCCTTCCGTGCCCTCGGGGGTTTGGTTTCTTTGGTGCTGCGGCTGTGCCGAGCGGGTCTAAGCCTCCGTGACTCCTGTCGCTCTGCGGGAGGAGCCTGGGCTGGCCGTGAAGGTGATGCCTCAGTCCTGCGCCTGGTCCAGCTCCTGGCAGGACAGGACAGTGTCTGTTGGCCACTGTGCTCTGCTTCCCAGTGGCTTCACCTTGCGTGTCAAAGCTCCCTGCAGCTCCCAGAGGAATTTATTTCTCTCCGATTGCATCATTTGCAGAGAAGGAAACCTTAACTTGTTAGTAAATGTGGGATCTGCATGGGTGTGTGGGCAAGCGCAAGGTGCAGGGTTGACAGGAGTTGCCGCCTCATTTCTTGGTCTGCCATTGGTACGTGGGCTTTGTCCCACTTGTGGTGACGATTGGCCTCGGGCTGATGGGTTGCTGTGGGTGACTTTTTTCACGTCGTTCCTCTGCTAACACACAGCACTGATGCTGAGCTGGGGAAGCTGCTCTTCCAGGTCACTGGGGGAAAGAAAAGCCCCGCCAGTGCTGCGTGGCTGATGGGCTGAGCGGCCACCTGCCCATCCGAGCGGCGTTTGGCTCTGGGTGGCGGTGTGGCCGTTTCTGGATACAACCACTGGAGCAGCAGCTTGGTTGGCGTGTTTCTTAGTAATCGCACCGGGTGTCATGATTTCTGCGGATGGACAGCAGAAGCTCCTCCATATTACCTGCACGCGTGGTGTCACTGGTCCGTGCCCGCGAAGCCACGCATTTGCTGTGCGCCGGGTGAGCATCGTGAGCGTGTGCGTTCGGGGTGGCTCAGCCCTGTTGCCGTCAATGCGTGCTGTGGTGTCAGGAGAGTGGCTAGGGCGTACTGGGGGTGAGTTGCCATGCTTGTGGCCGGCGGCTCCCGGGAGGATTTCTCCTCTGGTGTGGGATTGCAGTGCTGGGTGCCAGAAAGAGATGGGGTGGGGAGTGCTCACTGGATTTGGGAGAGTAGCTGAGACCAGCGAGATGTTGGGGAGATAAATCTTTTTTTTTTTTTCCTGCCCACAAAAAGATAGCGCAGAGCATGAAAATACGGCGAGAAGGCTGCTGGGGTTGGTTGGTCATGGGATGGCTCTGGGAGAGGAGCTGCTAAGTAGGTCAATACTTCCTCTGCTTGGGAAGAAGGCTCCTGGGATGGGCGCCTGAAGCCTGTAAGATTAAGGAGTGGCATGGAGACGACGTGTTGTTTCCGTGTCCTCTCTGGCAGCAGAAGCGGAGCGAAGGAAACTGGGCAGAGGAGCAGATGATCTTTTCATGCGATGGACTTGAATGCTGCTCCAAAAAGCTGTGGATGCTGGAAGATCACCAATGTTCTGGGGCACCTGTGTGGCTTTGTGGAGGAGGAACCCATCGGAGGGTTGTACAGGGCAACGTCTTTGGCTTGGGAAAAGCTCGAAGAGGGCTGGAGCTTGGGAAGTAGTTTGGGAAGCGTCTCAACATGCTTGGCTGTTAGATTCCTTCATAGCCATCTGCTGCTGGCTGCTGTCAGCACCAGCACGGGGGCTGGCTCGACCTTCGGTCATACCCTGAGCGGCTTCTCCTGTGTTCTTACCGTTAACATTTATTTCTTTCACTAATTTAGCTGCAGAAATCCTCTGCATGTAGAAATGCGAAAGTGGGGTGGGGATTATGAAGACGGGACTGAACATCACGGACCTTGACAGGCTTGGGGAGTGGGCCCATGCGAACCTCACAAAGTTCAACAAGGCCAAGTGCAAGGTCCTGTACCTGGGTTGGGGCAATGCCCACTATCGGTGCAGGCCGGGGGATGGAGGGGTTGAGAGCAGCCCTGCGGAGAAGGACGTGGGGGTACTGGTGGGTGACAAACTGGATGTGAGCTGGCAACGTGCCCTTGCAGCATGGAAAGCCGATCGTGTCCTGGGCTGCGTAGAAGGAAGTGTGGCCAGCAGAGTGAGGGAGGCGAAGGTCCCCCTTTGCTCTGGTGAGACCTTCTGCGCTGCAGCTCTGCGTCCAGCCCTGGGGTCCTCAGCACAGGGAGGACACGGACCTGTTGGAGCGGGCCCAGAGGAGGCCATGGAAACGGTCCGAGGGCCGGAACGCCTCTGCTGTGGAGAACGGCCGGGAGAGCCGGCGTTGGGCAGCCTGGAGAAGGGAGGGCGCCGGGGGCACCTCGTTGCGGCCTTTCGGTACGTCATGGGGCTGGTAAGGAAGAGGGAGGGAGACGTTTTACCGGGGCCTGGAGTGACAGGACAAGGGGCAGCAGCTTTAAGCTGAAAGAGGGCAGGTTTAGATTCGCCATAAGGAAGAAATGCTTTGCGATGAGGGTGGTGAGATGCTGGAACAGGTCGTTCGGAGATGTTGTGGATGCCCCGTCGTTGGAAGCGTTCGAGGTCAGGCTGGATGGGGCTTGGAGCAGCGTGATCTAGTGGAAGGCGTCCCTGCCCAGGGCGGGGGGGTTGGACTGGGTGATCTTTGGAGGTCCCTTCCAGCCCAAACCAGTCTGTCGTCTCCACACAGATACCCTGTGAGGATGGTTCTGCCATTTTTCTTGTCCAGATTCAGGTACAACCACATCGATGAAGGCTCAGCCTGAAGGGTTGAGCCCTGTTTTGGGAAGTGATTTATGGTCTGTATCTGCAGGAAAACATGTCGCTTTGTGCTCAGGAGAAAACATTGGTTGTATTTCATCAGTGTCCCGGGGGCAGCTAGACGGCTTCCTTCGGGTCGGGAAAGCCGTGGAGGAGAAGAAAGGTGTCTGCATGGTGAGGTGTGGNGCACAGGGAGGACACGGACCTGTTGGAGCGGGCCCAGAGGAGGCCATGGAAACGGTCCGAGGGCCGGAACGCCTCTGCTGTGGAGAACGGCCGGGAGAGCCGGCGTTGGGCAGCCTGGAGAAGGGAGGGCGCCGGGGGCACCTCGTTGCGGCCTTTCGGTACGTCATGGGGCTGGTAAGGAAGAGGGAGGGAGACGTTTTACCGGGGCCTGGAGTGACAGGACAAGGGGCAGCAGCTTTAAGCTGAAAGAGGGCAGGTTTAGATTCGCCATAAGGAAGAAATGCTTTGCGATGAGGGTGGTGAGATGCTGGAACAGGTCGTTCGGAGATGTTGTGGATGCCCCGTCGTTGGAAGCGTTCGAGGTCAGGCTGGATGGGGCTTGGAGCAGCGTGATCTAGTGGAAGGCGTCCCTGCCCAGGGCGGGGGGGTTGGACTGGGTGATCTTTGGAGGTCCCTTCCAGCCCAAACCAGTCTGTCGTCTCCACACAGATACCCTGTGAGGATGGTTCTGCCATTTTTCTTGTCCAGATTCAGGTACAACCACATCGATGAAGGCTCAGCCTGAAGGGTTGAGCCCTGTTTTGGGAAGTGATTTATGGTCTGTATCTGCAGGAAAACATGTCGCTTTGTGCTCAGGAGAAAACATTGGTTGTATTTCATCAGTGTCCCGGGGGCAGCTAGACGGCTTCCTTCGGGTCGGGAAAGCCGTGGAGGAGAAGAAAGGTGTCTGCATGGTGAGGTGTGGGAAAGCAGTTTTATTTCTCGAGGAAGAGCCTGAGGATAGGCTGATGGCTGGGGCAAGGGCAGAGGACGGAGCGGATGAGATGGAGGTGGGCAGTGGCGTCGGGCTCTTGCTGTCTCCTGGANATGGGGCTGGTAAGGAAGAGGGAGGGAGACGTTTTACCGGGGCCTGGAGTGACAGGACAAGGGGCAGCAGCTTTAAGCTGAAAGAGGGCAGGTTTAGATTCGCCATAAGGAAGAAATGCTTTGCGATGAGGGTGGTGAGATGCTGGAACAGGTCGTTCGGAGATGTTGTGGATGCCCCGTTGTTGGAAGCGTTCGAGGTCAGGCTGGATGGGGCTTGGAGCAGCGTGATCTAGTGGAAGGCGTCCCTGCCCAGGGCGGGGGGGTTGGACTGGGTGATCTTTGGAGGTCCCTTCCAGCCCAAACCAGTCTGTCGTCTCCACACAGATACCCTGTGAGGATGGTTCTGCCATTTTTCTTGTCCAGATTCAGGTACAACCACATCGATGAAGGCTCAGCCTGAAGGGTTGAGCCCTGTTTTGGGAAGTGATTTATGGTCTGTATCTGCAGGAAAACATGTCGCTTTGTGCTCAGGAGAAAACATTGGTTGTATTTCATCAGTGTCCCGGGGGCAGCTAGACGGCTTCCTTCGGGTCGGGAAAGCCGTGGAGGAGAAGAAAGGTGTCTGCATGGTGAGGTGTGGGAAAGCAGTTTTATTTCTCGAGGAAGAGCCTGAGGATAGGCTGATGGCTGGGGCAAGGGCAGAGGACGGAGCGGATGAGATGGAGGTGGGCAGTGGCGTCGGGCTCTTGCTGTCTCCTGGAAGCTGCAGAGATGCTCCAGAAACAGCATGTGGAGTCTGAAGGACAAGTGAAGAGCGGAGGTATGTGCTGGCTGTGGGAGGGCCGCTCCTCCGAGGAGTGCATTGGGAGACGAAGGCGACAGGTTCCTGCAGGCTTGGGGACAAACCCTGCCTGGGAAGCGAGAAACTCGCTCAGACTGAAACAGGAACGGCCACAACGTGACTCAGCCCAACCTTTGGTCTCCGGCAGCTTGTCCTCTGCTTAACCCTGTGCTGCTGCTGCTTCCGTTTCGGGCAGGGAGGCTGGTTTCCGTCTGGGCATGAAGAAAGAGAGAGTGTCTCTCCCTCTGCCGGCTTCAGCCCAGGGTAGGTGACCTCCCTGTGCGGATGTGCACGCTGAGCAGTCAGCCTCCAGCCAGGAGGTTTTGTTGTATCTCCTTGGCTGGATTAAAGAGCACTTTAGCCGCGAGTGTTTTTTCCTCGATGAGGTGCTTCGGTGCCACAGTCAGCTCGCTGTTTGCCCCTCCTTCTGCTTTTGTGCTCTTTAAGTCTCTCAGTGTAGGGTTTTGCAGCCTCCAGTCCTTGCTGGGTGTAGGAAAGAGCTTTGCTTTGGGTTTTTTTCAGACACCGTTTCATGTCAGCAGGTGCTCGAGCTGGTGCGGTGTCCGCAGGTGAGGTCGCCCTTGCTCCTGTGTCTGACGTCACAGCGGCAGAGCCTGTGGATGCGGCCCGTGGGCTCCATGGGAGATGTTTTTCCGGTGCAACCTCATGGCTCCTCTGGTCGCTCCTTACCGAGGTGAAGCCTCGGAAACTGAATATCCCAAATGCGCTTTTTCTGGGTTTGTGTCTTGGTTGTATCCAGCCTCCTGTTGCAGCATGCCCTGGCTTGTTACGTAGCCTCCTCGAACCTGGTGCCATCGGTGCGTCAGGCCACAAGCGATAACTTTGCAAGGGATGGGGCTGATCATGATGAAACCTGTGGGAAAGAACCCTTCTGAGACCTTCCAGGGTCTCTGGGGTGGGACCAGCACTGAGCACAGGTTTCCCTCGGGCTGTGGTTCCGTGCCTGGGCAGCTGCTTGCACCACTCTGTGCTGCTGGAGCCCCAAAAGATATTT
>VZSC01019220.1:0-16179 GCA_013398225.1 Steatornis caripensis | reverse complement strand
GGGGGGGGGGGGGGGGGGGGGGGCAGGAGTCGAAGCTTAATATTTCTTGCAGCAGGGAGAGAAATGAGCCTGCACTGATGCACCCGTGCCCGGAGCGTGTAGACCAGCGACGGGCTCTGTCCCTGGCTCAGCGGGTAGCAAGCCATGGGTCATTGGGGATGGCCGGAGCTGAGCTGGGCTTTGGTTTGGGGGGACACCGTGTTCGGGAGGGAGCGGCTGCTCTCAGCGAGCAGCTGTGCTCAGCAAAATGGCCGTGCGTGGAGGAGCAGTGCCGGCCAGCCTTGGGCAGCCTGTTTGCACCGCCTGCCCCACCAGCTGCTTTCGTGTGGCCGGGCTGGCCCCGGGGTCCGTTCCCCGGGGCGGCGGGTGCTTGCTCGCGCTCTCCACCCCGGCTTGGTGCCCGCACCGTTGCCCCCGTGCCCAGGTCCTCAGTGCACTGGGGCGGGCTGGCCTGGCCAGGGATGTTAAGCATTAAACAAAAGAGCCTCCCAGCTCTTGGCTGCTGCTCCGGCTTTGTTGTGATTGAGAGGTTGTTCAGCAGGAGGAGGGCGGATTTTTTCCTTTTTTTTTTTTTTCCCTCCTCTTCTGACGAGCGTCCAGATGCGACGCTGCTGCAAACAAGGGAAAGGCAAACAGAAGCCGCTGGAGACTCAGCTCTTCTGAAAAGCCTCTCTGGGTCATGTGCACTGTGGTTTCGGGCAGCGAGGAGGGTGGATTCGGTCGTGTCCCTCTGCGGGAGACGGGGTAGAACCCACCGGTGCGTTTTTTCCCCCTGAATTTCCACCCCCCAACACAACGTGGTTATGCCCTGCACGTACTCGGAGCAGAGGTCCTCTGCTATGGGTGGCCCCGTGGCAAGGGGATGTTATAAGGTGGGGCGCACCGCGGCGGACGGGCCCTGAAGCTGCTGTGAAAATACAGTCCAGGTTCTGCGGGAGGACAGCGTGGCGTTGGAGGTGGTGCTGGAGCAGTGGCTGGGAGGTCAGACGGTGGCGCAGGAAGCGAGGTGGCTACGCCACACTAGTCGCACCTGCCAAAAAAAGAAATATTCCCCCAAAATACATCTTTGGGCTCTCCCCGCTGCTGGTGTCGTGCCTGGCAGTTCGCAGTGTGGCTTTGGTGTCATCTGTGCAGACCATCTTCCCCTAACCCCACAGAGGCAGACCTGCATGGTGTCTTCAGCGCTGTGCCTACAGGTGTGACCAGCCCAGCCTGACCGGGATGTGGGATGAGCCCCCAGGTGCTAGGTGGCTGCCACCCATTAATTGTTTACCTAGAATCAAAGCTCGGTTGCCTTTTTTATCCATTTTGGACGGGAAGGATGAGGTTTGGTGGTGGACGGAGTGGCGAGGGTTGGGGTGAAGGGGTGCTCGGATGACTCCACCAACTTGAAGAGATGAGATCTGCCCAGAGGGCAGGTCCAAGCCCAACAGGAGATGGCCGTGGACTTTCTTGGGGACATTGTGCATTGGGTATTGCATTTGCTTCCAGCTTTGCGTCTCTGAGAGAGTCGCTCTGTGTAGAGCCTGGAGACTGCCGTGGCCTCGGCCCTGACCTGGTCGTGGAGACAGCTCCTTGCACTGTGCCGTGGAGTTGTGACCTCTAATCCTGTGCTGCTGCTTTGCGTCATCCTGCTGGTGGGTATGAACGTCTGCAGCTCTGCCGTGGCCTCTTCTGTCACCGTATCATGGCCATCGCCAGCTTCTTGCTGTCCGTTAGTGCTTGTCCTCTTCTCCTTCGCTAGCTGACGGCGGCACCGGTGCAGCGGCGCAGCTCACTCATGTTGCTCTGAGCTTCCAGCTCCGCTCTGTGTGCATGCTTTTCAGGCTTCANTGTCCGTTAGTGCTTGTCCTCTTCTCCTTCGCTAGCTGACGGCGGCACCGGTGCAGCGGCGCAGCTCACTCATGTTGCTCTGAGCTTCCAGCTCCGCTCTCTGTGCATGCTTTTCAGGCTTCATCTCACCCTCCGCTGTCGGCTCTTTGTGTGTTGTTCCCGTACAAAGCGGTTCAAATGCGGTTTGACCACCGAGCTCCCTGAGGAACGCTGTGGGAGCAGGGAGCTGCCGTGCTGAGGGCTTGAGCCCTCTGCGTGCTGAGAGCCTTCAAAAACCCAACACACCAAAAGAGCTTTTCCCACCTCAGGTGTCAAGATGTTTGACACGAGGTTTTGCCACAAGCTGGGCCACTCTGACCCGAGATCCTCATCAAGGTGAGGGTGAAGAGGGCTTCTCTGCATTCGAGGCTGTGGTTTGGGAATACTTGATGTGGGGCAAAGCTGGGATAGGGTGTTGCGGGCTGGTCCCAGCCTCATGCTTCGAAGGCATGCGTGTGATTTTGACCCAGATGTGGTGGGTAGCGCCCAGTGTGAGTTTCCTTGTCTTGAGGCCAGAGTTTGGGTGGAGAAACTCCCAATGGAAGTGTTTTGGTGAAAACAATTTTTGCTTTACCACCCCCCGAAGCTCACTCCGTCCATGCCTCCGGAGCTGGCATTAACTCTGCGCTTCATTCTCCCCAGGGATTTCTAGGGCACGTGGGAAGCCCAGTGCTTGGGGAAGGGACGTGCTCATAACGAAAGCCCTGTGCAGAAGCCGTTTTCCTGCCATCCCAGCGCTGTTTCCCACCCCTCGCTCCGCAGGGCTCGGCTCTTTCCGGGCAACGGCAGCCGAAGAGGCATTGGCAGCTCAGGGAGGGGGGTGCAGGCAGCTGCCGGCTCCTGCCTTCTCCTCTTGCTGTGGTTTCTTTTCTCCAGCCTTGCTGGAATCGCCCGCCTCCGGAGCTGCTGACAGGGCTGTGTTGGGAGGCCTTGGGAATTACACCACTCGTTTCCTTGTCGTCCCCGGACCCGCCGCCCGGAGCCTTCTGCTGCAGGAACAAGGCAAGAAGGGGGCACGCAGCCAACATGTGTCAAGAGCTACAAAGGAGGAAATTGGCCTCGTTCGCTTAAAACCATGGGGTTAGTCTTTGAGTTTTGGCTCCTGCTGAGAGGTTATTTATATGTGGGCTTTGCTTTTTTTTTTTTAATATATAACTGCTAGATGTAGCAGGCTGGCAGTTTCAGCTGATCCCGCCTCTGTAGGTTTTATAAAGGAAAAATTGCACTTCTCCCTGTTGGTTTTCCCATCAGGCAGCGTTAGGAAGGACTAGTTAAGGGGTGAGTTAGTTGTGGTGCCCGACCCATCGGTGTTGCTGTGTCCTGCTTAATAGGTCGTCGCGCTGAAACGCAGCCCCGTCTCTGCTGGAGTGGGAAGCAGGACCTGCAGCTCCCTGTCAAGGATGTGGCGGTAAGAGATGGAGCCGCGCTGGGAAAGCAGAGAAAACATCTCCCCGTTCCCGAAGCGTGAGAGCGGAGCGAGAACACGCTAACGAGGAGGCTGACAGAGGGGGGATGGCTCCTTCCCGCCGGGGTCTGTGCACGGCTTCCTTGGCGTGAGCACGGCAGATATGCTCCCCTGACGCTTTGGTTAGAGATTTCGATGAAAAGGATGGCGGGTGATTGATCCTGCTGACTCATGGACTCGATTTCTCCTCCGATAGGGACGGTAACTGCTTGAGATGGGTCAGGTTTTGAGACTAACTGGCTCAGGTACACTCGCGTGTTTGTTGCTTTGCTTCCAGGCTCGCAGTGGCCACTTATTAGCCTATTGACCTCAGTTAGCCAGCACCATTTATCTGCCTGAGTGAGAGTTCTTTAAAGGAAGATCTCGTGCGTCTCGAGTGCCACGTAACCCCGAAGGCTTCAGAACCCAGGGAGCTGATGCAGGGGGAGTGCGCCAGGAATAACCTGCTAATGAGCAAAACTGCTCCTCCACCTGGCAGCCGGGGAGGCCGCTGGGAAGGGCTGCGGAGCAAAGCGCTCCCTGCTTTTCCCTTCCTCTGCTTTTAAAGGCTGGCTTGGTGGGGACTCGCCGCCTTTTCCCAGTTTCCTGTGAGCACGACGTCTTTTGTGCGTCTTCTATGCAGCTTCCTGATGTTTGCCTTGGCAAACATGATGCTGCCTTGCTCTGCCGCTGCCCTTGAGGATGCTTTGGGCTGGAGCTCTGAAATCCATCTCACCCGTGAGTCCTCGTGTGCGGGCGGCCTTGAAGACGTATGAGGCGAGAGGGTACCCAAATACTCGGAGCTGATGGCAGGCAGCATCCCCGTGCAGGAGAAGAGGCAGCTGGCAATTGCGGTGGACTTTCTGGGGTGGCATCTTGTGATGTTCCCACCCTGTGGTGATCAGTGCCTGGAGCTGAAGACCTTGCCGGGCTGCAAGGGGAATGCTGCCCCAGGTCTCCTAGGTATTGAGCCAGCAGCTGGAGTTGGAGAGCTGGGGAGACACGGCCCGGGGCTGGAAAGAAGTCGCCAGGCTCCAAAATGATTTAAAGCTACCAGCAGCCTGATGATGTGTTGTATTTGGTGACAACATCTGCTCGAGATATTCCTGTCCCTGTTACTCATTCCTGCCCACGGACCAGATCAGGGAACTGATCTGATGTAAATAAACATGCTCGGGGTTTTCTAGGGTGAGCTTAGGTTGTGGGCTGGCATGGGCCAACATGCCGTGCCGCTGGGACGGACGGGATCACTGCCAGCGGCGATGCTGCCTGGGGCTGGAGACGGGGGCTTTGCCAGGGTGGTGATGTGGTGTAAGGGGTCAGGGGCTCTGCCTGGCCACCAGCCCCTCGCAGGGCTTGCAGTGACTTTGGCCAGCACCGCTCAACCCGGGAAGGCACATGGTGCCTGTGCTGCCCATCTCTTGTACTCCCATGCCCCCGTCCTTGCCCCCGGCTGGCTGAAGGGTGCCTGCTCTGTCCCAGTGCACTGCGGACAGGATAAATCCCTTTGCAGGAAGACGTTAACCACAGAGCTTTTGCACAACGTGGTAACAGCACGTGCTCGTACCTGCTGATATATCCCCTGTGCTTGACACTGAAATTAGTTTAAAACTCGGTAAGTGCCTAGATTTATTTTAAAATATTGCCTGACCCTTGTTCACTTGGGATCTTTTGAAGCATGCCACGGTGAATAATACGGAGAGCAAGCCCGCTTTGCAAGCTTACGCTTTAATTCTGTTCGTGGTATGGAGGTCACTGCGTTTTATGTCACATCGAGGGGACGGGATGTGATGCAACTCAAAAGTCTGGTGTCAAGAGAACGAGAGGAGCCATTGGGGCTCTTGGCTGCCCTACCTTGGTATGAATGCTGGAGCCTCCGTGCCTCAGTTTCCCCTGTCCTCTGCGTGGATTGGATGCTCCCGTTAGATGTGAGCACGGACTTTGTTGGGGAGAGCACCCGAGGTGCTCCAGCTGGAGAAGACACCATCACAGCTACAAATCCTGTGGTCGTGTTGTGTTTTTTTTTTTTTCCCAAGCCAGAAAGTAATTTCATTCTGGGAAGCTCGCTCCCCCAATTAGCTATGTAAATGCAGTGTTGTGATTTTTTTTTTTCCCCAGGTGCTATGCAAAGGAGCGCTGTTCCCAGACTCCCCCCACTCGCCCCAATCCCTCCCTCCGGTCGCTGGGACGCAGGTACGCTGCCTCCTGTGCTGGGAGCAGCCCCGCTCATCTGCTTAACAGATGCTTGTGGCTTGTTCTGGTGTAAACCATGTGCCGTGTGGCTGGTGGCTGCCATCTTAGGGCTCGGCCCTCAAAAGGGGACCCCGGAGCTGGGGCTTGGTCCTGTGTTCAAGCCCGTCACCGGCTGGGCTGGAGGAGGGAGAGCTGCATCTGCCCAGCGACTCGACCGTGGGCAGCGGCGAGTGGAGGCATGGGGTATGTTGTCTGAAAGGGGCTTGTTCCTTCCCCGGGGAGGGCATCCCAAAAATAATTGGTACTGCTAAAGCTGGCGTTGGTGCCAGGATGCTGCATCGCCAGCGTGGTGCGGCGAAGGGACCGTGATGTCCTCGCGGTCCCACACCAAGCGTGGCGCATGCCTAGAGCTGCGGCTAGTGTGCCTGTCCCAGCCCCAAGCGGGTATTTCCAGCTGGCGCTGCTCTGCCCCCTTGGGATCCCCAACCACCCTCCCCAGTGAGACACGCAGCCCTGGTTCTCTGCTCCAGCGCCTTTACTGGTGGTCCTGCATCCCGTTGATGCTCCATGGCGTAGGCAAGAGAGGCTCTTTGCGAGGAGAAGGGAGCAAAGTGGTGGAAGCAAGGAGAGCCATGAGCTCCAGCGCTGAGCTTCAGTAGATGAGCAGGGAAGGGCAGGCTTGGTAGAAGAGGAAAGCGCTGGGGCCTGGCTGTGGGTGCTCAGGGGCGGGGGGA
This sequence comes from Steatornis caripensis, assembly GCA_013398225.1. Lineage (NCBI taxonomy): Eukaryota > Metazoa > Chordata > Aves > Caprimulgiformes > Steatornithidae > Steatornis > Steatornis caripensis. Next base: position 9,936 of record VZSC01019220.1, on the reverse strand, counting down.
GATGGCTTTGGAAGGCTGGAAAGGATCCTGTAAGGGGAGGGTGGCCGTGCGCCAGCTGGCTCTTTGAGGTGGTAACTAAGTCATCAAGAAGAGCTGGTGTGTGCCGGCGAAGCCTCTGCCGTCCGGGCGTTGGGGAGACAAGCAGATCTGTAGGGCGCCTTGTAAGCAGAGCGGTGTTTCAGGGTTTCAAGCGCTGTTTGCTGTTCTGTGGCTTGGAGGGGAGGAAGGCGACCGTGTATATATATCACAGAGCCGAGCAGTTTGCTCACAGGAAGGTTTCTTTTTTTGCTTAGCATTAACATTTCAAGGTACAGGAGCTCTTTAGGTATTTAGTGTTTTATGGCCTTCCACACTGGCTGTTAATGCTCTGCTTTGTGTGTGGGGTGAAGGGAGCTGGAGGGGCTGAGCTTTGAACGTCCCTTTGAAGGAAACCAGCCTTTTGGTAGAAACCCTGTGGCCGTGAGCAGAGCCTTTCTTCGCTGGGGGAAGAGTTAAAGCCCCTGGCTAGTGGGGAGAGTGGGTGGTTCAGCTCTCGAGCCGTGCTCTGCAGGGACTGGATCTTGTGTTAAAAAAGCAAAGGCTGCACATGAAACCACCCTCTGGTGTAAGGGCGACTGAACATGCCGTGGCTTTGCCGGATCGCTGCCTGGTTCGTTTGTGGAGGAGCCACATCGCAGGAAAAGGCCCTGCTTTGAGGGGCTCCCAGCCTGTGCTCCTCTCTGCTCCTCCCTATGGACCAAGGAAGCAGGAGCCGTTGGTGTTCCCTGTGATGGATAACTCAATGGTAGCTAATGGTGGCTTGGAGTAGCTTGTGTCCTGTCCACGTAGTCTCTGTAAGTAGGTTCAGTGTTTATCCGTTCCCCTGAGGGCGTGAGGAGGTGCATAGCATTAAAAAATGGAAATTTGGGGATTTCCAGGCTGCGTACTCAACAGTAGTGCCTTGGCTCCTGGCAGAAGCACCTCCCTCTGTGGGGACGTTCAAAGGCGGAAGACACAGTGGAGAGGACGGCGGCAGATCTGGTTCTGGTTTTTCTTGTTGTGTGAAGGGAGGCTGTTTTGGGGTTCCGTTGCACCGCCTCTGTACCCAGCGCTTCCATCGGGCTAGGGCCCTGGGGTCAAATGCCTCCGCCTACCTGCAGGGAAGGGGATCTTGGCCACTCTTGGCTGGGAGAAGACGACGGGTGAGATGTGGTACATGTTTGTGGCGTCTCGAGAGTCTCCAGCCTTTGGCTGCAGGAACGAGAGCGACCAGACTTGCAGGTGCCTGTTGTTTCTGGGCAAGAAATCAACGGCTTCATCTTCCAGGCCACTGAAGCGGCCAGATTTTCTGGGCAAGGGGAGGATCCAGTTTGGTGCAGATCCCAAGCTGGTAGCACAAGGAGCCCGTGGTGAGAGGTTGGCTGCTCTTTCAAAGCCACCATCGTGAAGCAGAGCATGTCAGGTTGGGGCGGGGGACTGGAGTTTTGGTGAATTGGACATTTCAGGGCCTGGAGACCTGTGTTACAGTGCTGTGCTTTGCTCCTTACCCACTGCTCCACCATTGTGCGTTATCCGAAAGCCTTTGGGAACCAACGGGCCCGGTCAGCCCATTTCAAACGTGGCACTGAAGCAGCGCCTGGTGGGAAGGGCCTCGGCAGCCCACGTCAAGCGAGTGATTCCAGCCTCCCACCAGTGANTGGAGACCTGTGTTACAGTGCTGTGCTTTGCTCCTTACCCACTGCTCCACCATTGTGCGTTATCCGAAAGCCTTTGGGAACCAACGGGCCCGGTCAGCCCCTTTCAAACGTGGCACTGAAGCAGCGCCTGGTGGGAAGGGCCTCGGCAGCCCACGTCAAGCGAGTGATTCCAGCCTCCCACCGGCGAGCAAGGCCGTTAAAACCCAGTCTCCTCTGGGAGCTGATGGTCTGATACGGGAGATGGGAAGAGAATCACTTTCAGTTTCCCATTGATCCTAACGAGCTGGCATGGGAGACTCGGGTAGCCTGGCTGTGTTGGTGGCTATTAGCTCCAGCACTCAGCGCTGCTCTCAGGTCTGCTTTACTTTTCAGTTCTAGGAAATCGAATAAAGAGAAAACCACTTAGGAGGATTTTAATCGGAACTTGGCAGAAGAACTTAAGGAAACCCAAGAAATCTTCTGACAACCGTGCTTCACGCTGAGATTGCCGATGAATGGAAAGGGCAAAGACAGGGCCGAGGCTCGGGTGGGTTGGGTTTCTTCTGGCCCGTTTAATGGGATCACATTAGTGTTCCTGCCCCCCCGGCCTGGGTGAGAGGAGGAAGAAAATAAGCCGCCTTCAATGTGCTGGAGCCTTGCTGTCAGCTGGAAGTGAGCCGGAGTGCTCTGGGAGCAGTTGATCAAAGTCATCCCAGACCTGCTGGACGTGGCCAGCATGGCTCGGGAGGAGAAGATTGCTTAATTTATAGTAATAGTGGCCTTGCAGATGGGGGCAGTATTGTGGTATGGTTGGGTTTCTTCAAGAAGTTGACTTTGGCAGGCTTGAGGAGTGGGCCCGTGCAAACCTCGTGAAGTTCCACAAGGCCAAGTGCAAGGTCCTGCACCTGGGTTGGGGCAATGCCCACTGTCAGTGCAGACCTGCAGAGAAGGATGTGGGGGTACTGGTGGGTGACAAACTGGACATGAGCTGGCAACATGTGCTTGCAGACCAGATAGCCAATGGTATCTTGGGCTGCATCCGAAGAAGCAGGTGGAGGGAGGTGATGCTCCTCTGCCACTCTTGTGAGACCTCACCTGGAGTACTGCGTCCGTCTCTGAGGTCCCCAGTGCAAGACAGACATGGACCTGTTACAGCAGGTCCAGGGGAGGCCGTGGAAGTGTTCGGAGGGCTGGAACACCTCTGCTATGGAGAACGGCTGAGAGAGTTGGGGTGGTTCAGTTGGAGAGGCTCTGGAGAGACCTTATTGCGGCCTTTCAATATATAAAGGGGGCTGATAAGGAAGATGGAGAGAGACTTTTTACCAGGATTTGTAGTAACAGGGCAAGGGGCAACAGTTTTGAAGAGGGTGGATTCAGATTGGAAGTAAGGAAGAAATGTTTTTATGATGAGAGTAGCGGGGCACTGGAAGGAGGTTGCCCAGAGAAGTCATGGATGCGCCATCACTGGAAGTGTTCAAGGTCAAGCTGGATGGGGCTTTGAGCAACCTGGTCTGGTGAGTGAAGTCTCTGCCCACGGCAGGGGGTTGGACTCGGTGATCTTTCAAGGTCCATTCCAGCCCAAACCATTCTGTGGTGCCGAGTTGTTGATGGTAATGGTAAATGCTTTTGGGAGCGAGAAATGCTGCTGTGAGGTTCAAAGCCCTTGTGGCTGATGTCTGGGTTCAAACGGAGGTGTGCGTGAGGGGTGTCTCCTTGCTCGGACAAACCTGGTGCTGTGGTGGGAGATTAATCTCAGCTCTCCAGACCCTCGCTTAGAGCTGATGGCAAGTTTTCCGTAACATCTTCTTAGTTCCAGTTTCATGTTTTGGGGTTTTGCTCAGTTGTAACTCCTGTATTTTGGAAAATTTGATTAAAAATCCGTTGGGTGGTACAAGTAGCTTGACCATTTAGGGGAAGGAGAGCTGCAGGAGTGGTTCTTGCGTGCGTGTCCTGCGGGTGGGTAACCCAAACCAGCTTTTGTTTTCCAATTCCAAGCGAGGTGAGCGTGTAGTTTTGGTTTATGAGCGTGGGCCTGGTGCTGCTGAGCAGAACCCCCCCAAAGTTATGTTTATTTGGAAGGGGCTCTGCAAGACTGCATTGTGCCATTGCTTTTTGTTCTACTGATATTCCAACATCTGGACTGTTTTCCTAAAAGTGCTTTCATCCAAGAAGAGGTTAAGGGAGTGAGAAATGTTCTGATAAAGCTGCCAAAAATAATCTTTGCTTGAGACTAAGAACCGCTCTCGGGACTTTCTCTCGTAAAACAACTTGTGGGTGAGCACGGTGAACAACCCTAGGAAGCCCCCAAATGCTCCAGCTTGCCGTTCCTGCTGGGGGTTATAGAACTATAAATTCTCCATGAGAGTGTTTGAGTTTGTCACGTGCTGCGCGGGATGATCTAATAGCGCTCAGGGAGGTTGCCGGAAATTGTGGTTGAGGTGACTGAATCCTTGAGAGGAGGGATCTGCACGTGGTCGGTTGATGGGAACGGTCTGGATCCTGATGATGCACACGTCCGTCTTCCTCGGCCCCCCCCAGTGAATTGCTCCTGCTCCTTCAGGATGCTGTCTGATCCCGTGACAAGCCGACGTACCGAGCCCGATAGCTGGCATAGCTTTAGGTGTTGAGGATGCAGCGGTGACAATGTGATACGGGTGATGCTTAGGGTATTTTATGAAAAGCCATCTGAAAAGTAGGTTGGTGCAGCATCAGAGTTGAGCTCTCGGCACCTGGGAAGCGCAGAGCTCAGCTGAGTGCACCAGCCTTAACTCTGCCCCCTTCGTCGTGCTCCTTCTGGCGGTGTTTTCACTAAAGATCGCACGTCCGTATGCCGTGACTTTGTTTGACAACTTGTGCAGCGAAAAGGAGCTACACTTCCTCCTTGATGAGACGTGTAGGTATACACGACATGTGTTCTCCAAAGTTGCATGGCCACGAAGCCAGATAAGTTTTTGATGCCATCTGCTTTGTGGGGTGGGGGCAGAGTTAGATCCTCTGGAGGAAGCTTAATGTGCTCCCCTGGCTTGCATGGGATCCAGCCTTGGCTTTGTGCTGTGCCGCACCTCTCCCGAAGGACCTGGGCTTGTTCCTATTGGGTCAGCCGAGTGCTCGGTTAATTCACAATTAACTGAATACAGACAGTTGTTAAAGCACTGTTAAGAAAAGCGTGCTTGTAGGAGGAATTCCTTATTACCCTCTTGGCTGGTGGCTTGCGTATCCTGTCAAGCCTTAGGGTTTGTGTTTTGTAGGTGGGACTTTCCTGCCGAGGACATCGGTGGCTGTCATGTCCTGTTGAGTAACATGCAAAGCCAGGCCTTGTGTGTGCTGCTGCTCGAGTTCATTTAAAACAACCGGCGGCTTTGGAGGGAGCAGGAGCGAAGGGTGAGTGCAGCCAGGGGATGGCACCACTGCCGGTGAGTAGAAGATTGAAGTCGTGACCGGTAGCCTTGACTTCATAAACAGTTTTGATACCAACTTGGAGGAGGTTGTATTGGTGGGATAGCGTGTTCCTGCTCGGGGGCTTCTCTTGTCTCTGGAAACATGAACTCTGGAAAGCGCTGTCAGGCTTGGTGGCTCTGCCTGCAGAGCTCCTCAGAGCCCTGGGGCGGCTGAACACATCCACGCCAGCCAGGAGCCGTGCCGGGATTCTGGGGCAGGATGTGGAGCCTGGCTCCAGAGACTCGCTGGAGGACTCCAGCTGGCTTGTAACCCAACGGGGCTGAAAGCAGCCGCTGTTCCATCTGGGCCAAGAATTTTGTAGGGGCTTAATTGACCTGTCCTGGCGCCGGGCTGTAAGCCGTTCCGGTGTCAGATTTATTGCTATTGGCAGGCGCTCACCCGAGCGCCCGGTGCAGCTTCTGCAGCCCGTGCGTTCCCGGTGGGGCAAACGCTGCTTGTTTTTTCTGGACCGAAATTAAAACCTCAGCGTAGCGTTGCTCATTAGGCTTTTTTGAAAGTCCGGTACTGCAGGACTTGATGCTTCATCTTGTTGTGGAGAGGTGATCGCACAGTGTGTATTTTTGAATGAAGTGTGATCAGTTTGGTGAAGATTTTGGTCCTTCCTCAGACCTTCTCTGCGTGGGGGGGAAGGAATCTTTTATCTGTGTCTTTTTTTCATGAGCGCATTAGCAATCTGTGGCCTGGGCTTCATGTGCCTTCCTGGGCCGTTTGCAGCGTGGTAATGTTTTGCCGGGAAGAAGCTAGCTGCTGGAGCAGAGCTGCCTGGGCTTCGCCTTGCGGAGGCGCCGCTTTTTTGTGGGAGGCAGAGGGACGACCTGGGGTTTGCAGCTTGGTCTGAATCACAGCAGGACATGGGTGCTGGCAGAGGGACATGAGTGCACCACGCAGGGAAGTTGAGCTTGGCTCTGGAAGGTGATTGTTTCAGGATGGTGATGTCTTGCTCTGCAGATCTTTCCCCCAATGTCTAAGCCTGTTGTCTTGCCTCTGGCTGCTTCAGCACCTCTGCCATTCCCACCCATTGTCCTTGTGGGGGAAGCAAGGGAACCGGAGGAGCCAGGTTTGGTTCCACCTTTGGTCTCGGCAGTATCTGACTTGCTTGGACAGGTGGTGCTCTACGAGAGCCTCCCTTGCCTGAGCTGATGTTCAGCACAAAGATTTCGCCTGGAGGCACCGGATTGGGGTTCGTTGGTAAAGGAGGCAGGCCAGCCACGTAAAACACTCCCTTTCACATGCCCCAGTGGTTCCGTACTGCCAGGTTGTCCTACCAAAGCCAACTTGCATGTGAAAGCAGCAGTGTCAGCATGTGGCTGCATGCCGAAGCACACCTGCGTCTCGGGACATCGCTTTCTCCTAAGCTAGGTGTGAAGAATAGAGATCGCAGCTGTGCGGAACAGCTACGTTGTCCCAAAATTAAAGTTTGCATTTTCTGAGCTCCTCCGTAAATCTGTCCCGACACCCGAAGCGGACTGTCCTCTGCCACGCTGTAGCCTACTCTCCTCGCTGGGCATCCTCCGAGCACCTACACACGACTTGCCTGTTGCTTGGGGGCTTGCCTCTGTTCCTCTGTGCCTGTATCGTTAGGAGTCGGCGTGCCCTGGCTGATGACCGGCTGAGATGTGAGGTCCTGCCTTCCTCGCTGCTGCCCAGGGGAAGGCCACAGCTATGGTCTTCCTACCTCACGGATCCTGCCTGGAGAAGGGAGAAGGGCATGTGTTGGGACAGGAGGCAGCGCTGGGGTATTGCTCTGCTTTGGGATCTCCAGGCTTGGCTGTTGTCCTGAACCGCTTTCAGCCCAGCCAGGTGTCAGGAGACAGCTCTCTGGATGCAGCAGATACTTGGTTATGATCTCTCGGAAGATGGGAGATCTCAGAGGAGAGCTTCCCAGTGCAAAGTTCGCGTTCAGCCCAAGCTTGAGCACGGGGAACCTTCCTGCCTGCTTGCGCGGTCGTTGGAGCGTCACTGCTACATCGGGAGGTGTCCTGCCTGCTCCTGGCCACCTCTTCCCACGCTGATGCTCAAGGGTTTGTGCCACCATGTGGGGAACTGGGTCAGGGAAATGATCCAATTAAAAGCTGCACCAAGCAACATCAAAAGCAGGTTTTAACCAGGTGGTTTCCCAGCGCTGCACAAGCGCTTGTGTTGGTAAAAGAGGGCCTTGGGCTGGGATAGGAACGGGTGGCTGTGGACGGAGCACGGTGGGATCGTTTCTGCTGGTGGTGGTGCTGGTCCGTGGAGACTTGCTGAACGTGGCCTGTGTTGGTAGGCAACCGTAGGGACAACAAACCTGACTGCCGCTGGGGTTCTGGCTGACGAGGCTTCGCTCGCTTCCTGGAAAGCCTAGTCTCGCTTGCCTGTGGTTGGGTTGACATCTCAAGGCTGCCGTGGCTCACGGAGAGCCCCGTCGCGTTGGTAGGCCCTTCTCTCCGGAGCATGCAGCGCAAAGGGCTGTGGGTGCGAGAGGGGAATGCCGGGGCTGCACCGCACCATGCCCGTCCTCACTGCCTGGGGCGAGGGGGGTTGCCTGCAGTAATCCTGACTAATCCTTTAATCTGTATCAACACTGATAGGTATTAAAGCAGCAGATAAGGTTCAGACTATGGCTCAGAGCTCAGCGATATCCCCACCCTCTTCCAGCTAAATCTGTGCTGATTGCGCTTTCTCTTAAGGGGACCGTGCTCATTTGCTGAGCAGCTGGAGTGGGCTGAGCGGGTGGATTAGCCGCTCCCAGCTGGAGCGTGCCCTTGTCGCTGGGCTCCAGCTTGCCGGACAGGTCCATCGATCTGTCTACATATGCTCCTGACGACCAGCATCCTGTGCTTGCTGAAATGAACCCCTCCAGGTGCGTGTTCCTCTGCGTGTAGCTGAGCTAGAGTAGGAGATCTGCTGCCTCCTGCTTTTTATCTGCTACGGCCACCTGCATATAAGCCTGATTTGGCTGTAAACACTTTGTGGAGCTCTTAGGCAACAAATGTGAAGCTTCCTTGGATCAGCCAGCGCTGCCGATCTGCGGTTCCGTGCTGCCTGCTGCTCTGTAGCAGGCTTTACCTCCTGCCCCACCTCCAGACCAGGTCTCACCACCACGTCCTTATCCTCCAGGCCTTCTACGCTCTCTTCTTTTTGGGCATCTTTACTCGTGACTTAGGGCTGTGATGTTCTCACTCGTACAGCACGTGGGCACCTTCGGTTCCCCAGGTGCCGCAGTGCTCTTCTGTGAAGGTGGGACTCCCGAGCTGGCTGCCCCCGTATTTAGGGGGCAGCAAATGAACGTTGCTCGTGCTCGTGAGCAGCTCCTGCTCGAGTTCCCTATGCAAAGCAAACTGTCGCTGTTGGTTTTGCCATCATGAGCTTGTCCCCCCTTTCCCGGTCCTCTTCCAGCTTCTCCCCGTGTTCATGGGATTGCTCCGAGTTTGCCACCGGTTCCCTTATTAGCAAAGCCATGCTTAATCCTTCCCTTAAATCCTTTAAGCTGTCAGCAAACAACCCCCTCCTTAAACTTCTAGCACGCAAGCTCGGCTGGGACGGAGCCTGGCTCAACCTCAAGGCTTTATTTTTGTTCCCAGATCATTAGCTCCTGGTCCCAGTTTTGGCTGACACTGGAGGCTCCCCCCACCGTCGCTGCGGAGCAATGGGTGACTCGCTTGTGCGTGGCCTGCAGTGATACATCTTCGGTGTAAAAATATTCAGCTGCTTAACTACCTAATGACAGGTTGCCTGCGTGTCGTGTTGTTTGAAGTCGCAGGTGAAGATCTGTTGCTTCGATTCGAGGCGGCTGAGGTCTCCACTCTCCGAGGAGCCTCCTGTCCCGTGGGGGAGCGTGTGTTGGCCTTGGTTCTGGTCTACATGAGCTGAATGTGCAGCTGGTGGAGCCAAAACGGGCTAGAAATCTAGAATAAAGCTTTTTCCATAGGCATGCTCACCTCTCTTTGCGTAGCTGATTCGCTCTGAGCGATGATGATGGTGCATTGACAGGCTTGTTTATTCCTTCAGAACACAAGGTCGTGTCGTTTTGGGTCATATTTTCATCGGTGGTCAGGTTACATGCTTCGGTTATTGTGTATCTTGTTTTGGAGGATTTCTGAATATCCCCTGCTCAGAAAATCGGCATCCTCTAAGGCATTCGGCAGAACCCGAGGGAACGAAAAAAAATCAGTGAGCGCTTCTCAAACTCTGAACCTGCGTGTCTTGAGTTTCTCTCCCATGTAATTTGGTTTCTGTCTTAAAACCCTGGATGCAATACGCTTCGGAAGTGATGGGATTTGCATTGCGCTTGCTCTCCAGGGCTGTCAAACAAGCACCACAAACCTTTTCCCACTCTTGATCCCAAGGGGAGGAAAGGCTCCGAGGCTCCCTCAGGAATATTGGACGGCATCTTGCTGCAGAGTGACTGTGTTTGGGGATTACTCGGTAAAACAGAAGGGAGGAAAAATAAGGTTAATACGGCNCTCCAGGGCTGTCAAACAAGCACCACAAACCTTTTCCCACTCTTGATCCCAAGGGGAGGAAAGGCTCCGAGGCTCCCTCAGGAATATTGGACGGCATCTTGCTGCAGAGTGACTGTGTTTGGGGATTACTCGGTAAAACAGAAGGGAGGAAAATAAAGGTTAATACGGCGTTGGCAGCCAACAGCTCCAGAAGCTTGTGTCCTTTGGGCTGCAGCGGTTCAGTTTGGTGACTCTTGGGTGCAGGTGGTTCTGTCCCTCCGTCTGGCAGAGGAAACGAGATTTGGAGGAAATACCATAGTAAATTTGAATTTCTTAAAAATCAGTTTCTTAAAAAAAAAAATGAATGCGCTTGTTAGCACGGGCTGATTGTGAAAGCCATG
>VZSC01019218.1:65548-223426 GCA_013398225.1 Steatornis caripensis | reverse complement strand
ATTCATTTCTTAAGCGCTACCTAGGACAGACAAGGAATAGCGACGCACGCATCCCTGTGGAACTGAGTTACCTGCCGAGCACTGAGAGCACCGGGAGAGGATGTCACTGCTGTCTCTGGAGCATCACAGCTCCAAACAGTTCGCANCACAGGGCACCTCATAGCCTTTGACCCGTACAGTTAATGAGCACCGACGCCTATATGACCTCTGATATTCATTTCTTAAGCGCTACCTAGGACAGACAAGGAATAGCGACGCACGCATCCCTGTGGAACTGAGTTACCTGCCGAGCACTGAGAGCACCGGGAGAGGATGTCACTGCTGTCTCTGGAGCATCACAGCTCCAAACAGTTCGCATCCGTCCTCACGGAGCATTCCAAGAGCTCAGGTCCCCTCCGGCTTTGGGTGTGCTGTGCTGGGCACCCCCAGCAGGGCTCTGCTTCAGCCGAAAGCCAAGAGGGGGATCAGTAGCAGAGGCTGAAACAGAAGCACAGGCCACCTGCGACCCACCGCACTCTTTTAAGCACAAACCCCGTCCGCCCTTTGCCCTCCGCACGCCGGCCAGGCAGCTGAGCCTCGAGACGCGCAGTGTGCGCACGGCTGCAGGCACGGCGCTGGGTGAGGGGGAGCGGCGGTGGGCCGAGGTGACGGCGGGCACCTGCGGGGGGTCCCCCGAAACAGAGACCATCACCCTTGGTCCACGGCCCTTTCCCATTGCTAGCGAGCGTGCGGCACGCACTCAGCAGCGAGAGCTGCGGTAACGCCATCTCAGGGCTTTCTCCAAACACAAACATTAGTTTTCCTTCTCCATCTAAAACATAATAATCACATTACCAACCCTGCCCTGCAAACTCCCCACGGTGGTGGAGCACGGGCAGCTCAACCGCTAAGACGCTGATGGCATCACCACAAAACCTGCTCCTACGCCCATTTGAATCAATGAGAAAACGTCCGCTAAGCTTAGCGGGAAGAGGAGCCGCGCGCTCGCCGCCGGCTGTGAGTGCAGCCTGCTCTGCAACGGGGCTGTTGGTGCAATACTGAGTCACGAAGCAGGACTGGATGACAAAAATATCACTGATGGCTGCCAAATTATCCCAAAATGCTCAGGATCTTTAAAGCGCAGCAAGACAAACAGAACTCGAAGGGGTTTGACTGCGTGTAAATCAGCTGCCTCCCAAAGAAAAGCTTGAGAAAAATGATTTCATCAGAGGCTCGTTAAAGATCACTAGACATTAATACTATAAACACCCCTCTCTGTGGCATAAATTTTGCATCTTTCCAGGTATATTTTTGTTATTATGCCCATTTCATGGGAGGGGAAAGTGAGGCACAGCTATTAGAGTCATTTTGCCCCAGAGATCACAGCAAAGAGCAGCCAAGAGGCACTGATGCCGTCTCATCTTACCCAGTTCCCAGTCAGGTGCCTGCGCTGCACCAGGCTGCCGAAACCCTTTATCAGGTTTTACTTAGTCTTTACTGAAGCAAACCATTCCCGGCTTCAAGATCTCATGCTGGCCAATACCCGCGGTTCCTGCGAACATCCATTTACCCATGAAATAGAGCTGGGCGAGCGGAAAGAACGCAGGAAGAAACTCTGCTTCGGATTTAACCCCTTTGACCACCTGGGAGGTATTTACGGAGGCCTTCGAGCTGTAGGCAGTCTGGACTGCCAACAATCGTTTAGCGCCTTTCAGTGTAAACGTACTTCAGCGTACGGATTTGCCGAGCTGCTGAACATAACGCAGCGGGGCTGTTCCTGCGTTTGCTCTCTCGTCCTAGACCTCACCTGTAATCCTGACGTCCTGGAGGTGGGAGCGCTGCGTATGACGGCCCTGTGCTAATGAGAGAGTGACCCAGAGGGGTCTGGGATCTCCCGCGGGAGAGAGATGAACGCCGGCTTCTCCGTCGCGGAGGGGAGGAAAGGGGGCCGGGGCGGCGGGAGCCTCCGTCCCCCGAGCTGTGCTCTGCCGCTGCCCCCTCCCCGACACCGGGCACTGCTATCCCTCTGCGCGGAGCTGCCGTTACTTCAGTTCATCTGACTCTATCGTCAGCATTAATTGCCCCCCCGCCCCCACCCGTTATTCCCTCTTCGTGAGTTGGTATAAAGCGAAGACGAGCGATGGCGACAGACGAGCAGTGGCAGATAAAGGGCTCCGAGCGTGTAAGGGACTGTGCGCGTTGATGGCACCGGCAGTGACCTTGGCTGTGCCTCCGAAGACAAACCCGCAGTTTCCTTCTGGTTTTTTTGGGCACAGACCCCAAGTTAAATTCGCAGCGTGCTATGGCACAGTCCCCTTCCAGGCCATCTGAAAGGGCGCAGGCGCTCGCAGACACGTATCGACAATGTAATTTCTGTGCTCTCTGTGATCTTGCCTGTGTTACTTGAAGCTGTTGTTAAGCTGCTCTAGTAATTTTTTAAAATCCAGTAAGGGCGTCTGATATGTGTAATTTTAACATAATGTATTGGGAATAGTATGCAGTTTAGTGATATTACCAGTGCTAAAATAAACGGTGCTGCTCGTGTAGCCGTGAGCTTTTGTTTTCACCATTAGCCCGAAAGAACTGGTCTGGATCTAATGATCCATTAGGACCGTTGCATCTGACCCCCTTCTTTCCTTTGCCATAGGACGCTCTCCGTCTTTCTTACCGCGATTGCTGCGAACAACCACAGAATTTCACTCCTGTGGTGCTGTCGAAGGTGCGTGGTGCAGAGACGCGCGGACAGGACCAGGAGCAAGGAGTGCTCGGGCAGCCCGCGGAGCGTGGCTGGGACAACCGCGCGCGACAGCCGCGTGAGAGAGAAACACAATTTTTCCCATTGCCAGCAGGCCTCTCCCTGGCCTTTCGCGTTAATGAATTAATCGAATCTAAACCTGTGAGAGCTGAAGATATCATGGGCGGAAATAGCATGGCTTTAGGCAAAATGGCGACAAATACAGGGGATGCAGGCAGGCTGCAGCTTTGTAATAACAACAACGCGAGCGTGATTGCCAACAGCTAATGCAGTCAGGCTGCCGGGCTGCTAAATTGCATGGTTAGACTGTGACGTACAGCCTGGGAGGGGTGACAGTGGAGGTCAATGCCCACGTGCAGTAATAGAAGGATTAAAACCATCTCTACTCTAATAATCCCTCAATTAACAGCAGCATCAGCCCGGATGCGTCCGCCCATCCTTTTAAACGAGAGGACTGGCCCGGAGTCCCTTGCCCGGGCTCCCGGGAAAGCGCAGGGCTGGGAGGCCGGCTGCCGGTGCTCCTGCACCCGCTGCTGTGGTCCACGTGTGGGATGAGCTGCTCCCGGCCTCTGCACGAAGCAGCGCCCGGTTCCTGGTGCTGAACGTGGGCATGCGGTCGCTCGAGCAGGGAGCTCGCTCGCCGCCAGCGCGCATTAACCACAGCGGCTTCGCCAAAACGTCCCTTCTCGGGTCGCTGTCGGGATGCTCTGGCCGAGGTGGTAAAGGAGAGGAGCGCCTGGGGAGCAGCCCCTGACCCGGGGAACACCCAGCACGGGAGAAGGGGGACCGGACTACATTCACACCGTAACCAGAGACCTGTCTGCGTCTCCTGAGTGCTGACGGCTCTTGCGGGAGAGACGTGGTATCCTTCTGCCGTCCCTTTGGGCAGTCAAACCTCACACGGCGGGTCCCGCAGCCCCTGTGAGGTTATCCTTGAATTGTCACTGGTGTCCATAGTTTTAGGAAGAAAATATAATAAAAAAAGCAAACAATCCCCCCCAGCCCCAACAACAACAAGAAAGCCAAACCAAACCCAAGCCCAGCAGCCCTCTCTTCTGTCCCAGTAAAAGTGTTTTTTAACGGAAATCCTGTCCCTGACTAGGGCGGCCACAAGATCCATCCCCCCGAAGCGCAGAAGCCTGGATGCCTTCGGTCAGACTTTTCCCTCTGCCCTGACGGCTCCACTTTCCCCTCCAGCTTTGTGTGCCCCGAGGACTGGGCTTGCTGGAACGATCCCCCCACGCCTGTCACTGCACCGCAGCTCAGCTCTTTAAGCTGTCTGCAAATCTGCCATCTAATTACCCGCAGAAATCGGTCCAGGCTGCGCCGGCCTCTTCGGGCGGTTTTGCAGCTTTTAGCCAACACAAGAGGCTGAAGATTTCCCCTCATAACTTTGAATATTTTCAATCATTCGCATCTTCGTCTCATATCCAACACCTCCCTTTTTATGTCTGGGGCAGGGAACAGCAAACATTCTCCAGCGCTTTACCTCTGCCACTGCTCCGCGCTGCTCGTTGCGCCCTGCGCTGCGTGGCAGTCTTAGCTCTTCTCTCTAACTCCCGAGCGTGTTTATTTGCCCAGCGCTGTGGCGACGAGATAAAGTCAGCTAACACTGCAGAGCTAAAACCTGGCAGTTTAATTGCAGCTGTACAATATGCCGTCCCGGCAGGTAAAATACAAGTAAGAGCATTTCCTTCTCCGCTTCCCTGCTGTACCAGGTAACTGTTACGGCGGTGGCGTCCCCGCTGCTCCAGGGACCCGATGCGGAGACGAGCGACGGCGTTTCATCCGCTCTAAAGTTTTAGCGATGCGAGGGACCTGTGGCACCCTCACCTCTCCTGTCGTCCCCTTTGACTGACAGGGCGGCCAGAGCATCCTGAGCGGTGCTGGGTACCACACCAGGGCCAGCCAGTGACAGGCACTTTAGGTTTCTGACTTCAACGTACACTTAAGCATACAAAAAGAAAGAAAGAAAAAAAGGTCATCAGCCTTGAAGACTCGCCTATCGCTACGGTACCTACACTTGCAGTGGTTCCTGAATGTTTAAAGTTAATTAAGTACTGAGTGTAATGCCAAGACCTGGACGTTGAACCCAGCTTCAATAAACTAAACTGGATTTGCTCCTCTGGGTGGTCTCTTTGTCAAATACCATCTCATTTCATAACACCAACCGTGGTGAAGTATCAAGCTGCTACGGCTTGTGGGGCAAGTCACTCGCTTTGCTCTGCACGCAGGGCCGCGGCAAGCGCCCTGCTCCTCCCGCCAGCGCTCGAAACAAGGGCACTGGCGGCGCGGAGCAGCCAAACCGCTTTGTAATTTCTTCGTTGTCTGCTAATCTGTGCCCCGAAACGCGACAATGGATATTCCCTTTAGATCTACCTGATGGGAATGCAAATGTTAGTCTGCTTTTTTAAGATGCCCTCATACTGGGTTTAAGTTCTTTCTAAAACGACAAAACGGGTGAGCTCTGTTTTGCAGCCGTCGTTTCTCCAGGCAGACCAAATTTTCATCCTGCAGCTGTATTTTCGCACTGTTATAACTGATCGTCTGCTCCAGGTTAAACCTGCGAAGCCATCCCAAATCATGTACTTAAATGATAGCAAAAAAATTCCCCTAACTCCTTAATGTTAATGATCTTCATTTTCATTTTCCACATATTTCTCTTCTCGTAATAGCCGTGTGCTAAATCTTCATGAGAATTTTATAGTTTCACTGAAGGAATATTTGCATAATTATTAGTGCATAATCTACTTTAATGGTCCCACTGATTTTACTATTATAGCTAAGTGTGGTGTCAAATTTAAGCGTATAAAGTTCTGGACAGTTTTTGGGCAAATGCTGTGTCTGCTGGGAAGAAAGTGTGCCCGCACCTGTGCTCGCTTCGAAGGGAAGCGTATCGCCCGTGCCCAGGCAGGAGCCCCTCTTGCTTGGTTTGCTGGTGCCGCAGAAGCTGGACCCCACAGGACGCGAAGGAGCAGCAGAAAGGAAACCATCGACCGTTGTCGGCCTTTACCGTGCTACGCTGGGGAATAAAACCACCGCAGGGACCCGCATCCGCTGGCACCACTGCGGAATGCAGGACCTCCACCCGGCAGCTGCTGCCCCAGCTCGCGGGCAGCTCCGAGAGGCGACGCGGGGGCCCTGGTGCAGCTCCAGGACCCCGCCGAATGCGCCCGCGTCGGGGTGCACCCCGTGCTCCACGGGACCCGCGCATCGCCCGCAGCCCGCGCGCCCTCACCCCCTGCTAGCAGGAGCGCTCGTGGAAGTGGAGCTGCTCCCGCGATGGGCAGCGGGGGCGAGGAAGCGCCCTGGGCAAATAAAAGTTTGGAGAAACAGTCGTCTGCCTTGCTTCCGCGTGAGGCGTGTCTGTGGGGATTACACTCCGTGGGACACAAATCCCGCTCAAATCCCTGCATCGGACGTTGATTAACGCTTGGGTTTGGGGGTTTGGGGGCAGGAGCCAACAGAAAATGGTAGGCTCAGTGCTTTGGGTGGGTTTTATGCCAGCTGAATAGGGTCTGGCCTCCTGCTCTCCCGTTTTGGAATCTTCTCCCGTGGGATTGACGTGAAAATATATAAAAAGGATGTCCTAAAATAAAGAGGAGCGAGGTGTGTGGATGCTGTGATGACAGCAACTGTATAAGGAGGCGGCACAGAACTTTTGAGGGAAAGCATCAAGCTTCTGCTATTTTCAAACCGGGTGATGCTTTCTCTATAAAATGTCATTTCTAGAATGTTTTTGTAGACTGTTCTAATAGATACTCATAAATGTTCTTCTCCTTAGGGCTTGTCAAGAGCAGAAGTGATTGATATTGTCTTCAGAAGTAGAGAGAAAACTTTAATACAGTGTCTGCCAGCACGAGGGATCACAAAAACAGTGGTCTAAAACTAATCTGTATGAAGCTATTTTTCTTAATATTTAGAATTCCTACAGCAGCAATTGAGGTTTAAATCATACCTCTTCACGGAAGCCACGGTAAAGATCTTTTGACTTGCAAAATCTGGGAAATAAATAAGAGATAAATAAGAAAAGCAAAGCGTCTCAAGAAAACGTAGGCAACAGTGTGGTGTGGGTACAGTTTTGGGGTCAACTGCTTTTTCTGCATTGTTTCTGAAAGTGTCATTCAATTAATATTATTCGATAAACATGTTTTAATCGAGAGAATCCCCAGGCCCGAGCCCAGAGGCTGGGAGTGCTTCTTCTCTCGCAGATCCGAGCTCAAGCCTGAAATTAAGCCCTTGATGCCTTATTCTCAACAGGGAGTTTTGGGTGTAAAATGGTCTGTTCTTTAAATGATACATTAAATTAACTTCCCTTATGTATTTTCGGGTGGAAGATAAATATTTCCACATAGCCCTAGACAGCAAAAGACAATCAAGTGGGATTAGCTGAACATTTTTTTCTCCATCAAGTGAGAACTCCAGAGGCCGAGTGGAGCCGGGCGCCGCACAGCAGCGCTCGAGCCGCTGGGCTGCAGCCCCGCACGGAGCGCCGTGCTGCGCCCATTGCCCGCCATGCCGTCCTTTCGCGTGAGTTCTCCGTCGAAATCCAGGAGGATTACTTGTCTGATGGGCACTTTTCCTTGCTAGAAGCAATACTAACAACGAGCATCCTTGTGTTTGTTGTATTACCTGCGCTGCTCTGGGGATTTCGGCTGAGGCGCTATACAGTGTTCCGAATTTGTTCTTGTGTAACAGCTGACAAATAGCATTAATTGTTATCCTTTCAGCTATATGCGGGCAACAACAGTGGAAATTTGTGATTTATTTTTTTTTAACCAGAACCTGTCAGGATAACGTGATTAAATGTTGCTGTCACATTCCAAAATCGTGCGTACTGTAACCCCAAGTTTTTTCAACAGTTTTAATGGCACCTTATTTCCATAATAGCGGATAAACAACCATGTAGTACAAGGCTATAATTTCATTGATTGTTCCTGGCAACCTTGTGTACGGTGACAGCTCCTGCAACTCCAGCGATTTGTCACTTGGAGCTCAAGATGCAGCTCCGCTGTCTGACACGGGCTCACGTTTCACGTACAATCCATTTACGTTTCACATCCCCCAAATAAACATATACACGCCGTACAGGAATCTGATGCTTCATTTTACTTCGTCTGCAGGAGGTCAGTGCAGTGGCTCATCAAACATTTTGGGGATCCAACAGTGCTCAGCGCACCCGAGCGGAGCAGGAGTTTTCGCCCCGACTCCGGTATTCCCTGTGCTCCCTTCCCACCTTGGCACCCAGCCGGGACTGGGACATCTTCCTCGGGACTTCCAGCAACGTTTGAGGCACGGAAGAGGAAAACACCCCCTGCAAAAGGGAGCCTGACCTGCAGCTGGGAAACCTTGGCTGCCATGCCCATCCTGAGCTGCCTCCAAGGGCGCTGTCTCCCTGTGGCACCGCCAGACCCGAAGGTGAACGGGGAAGTGTGTGCTTTGCAATTCAGGAGCGTTCGTGGAAACCACCGCTGCCCTTTGGGCGGGGGAAATTGAGCCTTTTTGTCTCTGCGATAGACAAATGATCAGCGTCCTCCTTGTTAACGATGCAGCTGTAAGAAATTAGGAAATAACTTCTGGATAAACAGATTTATTGGTGCGATTTGGTTTTACGTGGCCAGAATGACGTGTTTATGAAATATTTATAGAGCTTTCCTTTGCAGTGATGGAACGAGGACCAGTTAAACAACGCGTGGGTCTTCGTTAGTGCTATTTCATGTGCAGGTTTGTTTTCTGTCTCGTCTTGTCCCTTCGCTAAGTTGGGCCTCGTGATAAATAGGCCTGGATCATTAACTAATAATTACCTCTTCTGTATAAAACCAGATTCCTCAAGTTAGCACTACTGGTTATGAATTTAAGATTATGCATAAACCTGTATGCGTTTCCTTGCTCCATATTTAAGTCATTCCGTTATTCATCCAAAACCTCATCAGAACAGATAATAAACCACTTCATGAACAGATGTGGCACTTATTCATCTAGTTCTATAATGATAATGAAGAAAATTTAATCTGGAGTGTCTATGGAAGATGATCTAAAAGACAGATTGGTATGAATAATAAAGACACTACACAAGAATTTAAAAACTGACATGAAAAGGCAATCATTAGCTACTCTACAATGCTGCCTTTGATACAGTCCAATAGTGTCTAAAAACAAGCACCTCTTGGGTGTTGGACTCCACAAGGAGCTACTGTTTCCGCAGATGTAAATGCTCTAAATTGCTTTTACTTTAAAGAAGCATAAAAGATAATTTCTCTTACAGCTGGAAGCAACATCTGACATTGCAAAATGCTGAAAACACGTTGAAGAGAGTTTCGAGATCTCAGATACATTCAAGGTGAGTGGGATAACGTGCAGAGCTGAATATTTATCCAAAAAATAAGAAAATGCACAGACAAGTGGAAATCTGTGAGGCCAACTTGCTTTGAAGAGCCATTTGCCTCTCGTTAGCAAGATATATATTTACCTGTTTCCTCATACATGTTGTTATTGATTCCTGTCAACAGAAAAGAATCAAGAATGCAGTAGAGGCAGGAGACACTTACTGTAGAAGAATAATTGCAAAGCCCTTAATGGACCTGCACGGCTACATGATTTCTGGTAACACTCAAAAAGACCATCTAAAATTCCCAAAGTGTCTTTGCAGAAAGCAAGCCATGGCATTCCATGCTAGTGAAATGTCCGGGATTGACAACTGCCATCTATTTATTCCTAGAGCAGGAAAAGCACAAACTGTGCAGCACGAGCTCTGCAACTGATATACCGAAAAAAAAAAGAGTTTGCTTGGAGGAGGCAGGCAGGGAGCAGGACATCATCACGATGCCCGTGAAGCGGCACTGACTCGGGAGTTTGCTCTGGCTGCACGTTAAGCACAACCAGTTCATCACGAGCACGTCAGCCACACCAGTGGGAAAAGTCACCCTTTGCTTCTGTGGAAGACAAATGAGGAGACCTCAGGCAGAGACAGACGGGGGCACAGGCGCTCCCAGCTATGGGTACAAAGTCGTTAGCAAGGATGTGTAGGAAAAACGCGTCCTGGAGTGGGGCTGTTGTCTTTCAGCTGGAGGAAAGTTAATGAACCCGTCCGTGACAGCACCAATGCAGAAAAAAATTTAAGCGCACGGATACGCTCAAGATCCTTTGAACTTCCGAAGAATTACCTGTGCGTTTGGCCGCTCCGCAGACCAGAGCCCTTGCCCTAAGGACCGGGGCTGTCAGGAGAGGGAGCCTGCAGCATCAGCCCGTGCCCGCACCCTCCGTGCGCGGAGCAGCAGGGCACCGCCACATCACTCCTCCGGCCCGGGTACCAAGCCCATGGAAGCGAGCGGCCCTCAACAAACCCGACGGCCCGTCCTGTTTGCTCCTCACTAGGGCACCGGCAGCCATCGGGGCCCACGGAGAAGGCATTTCCAGCTGCCTCACCCCGCCGGGCTGGAGGAGGAGGAGCTGGGCTGTGCTCCCACCCGTGCCGGGTGCTCCCTCCTGCTCTGCCTCACTGGGACCTGCTCACGGACGCTCCTTTGCCTCTCAGCAAGAACCAGGCTTAGAGTGGACTCTCATTAGCACAGGAAAACCAAAAAGGATTTTGGTGTGAACAGATACTCGTATCTGGACAAGTCGCTGCTTTGAATTCCTTGCGTGAGCACGCAGGACACCGTCCTTCCCCGAGGGCCCTGGGGTCTGCGTGTCCCTGGTGCTGAGCCCCCGCACGCCCTTCACCGACAGAGCCAAAGTTATTCCCTCTAGAAAACGACCCTGAGGGAAAACAGCCCAGCAACAGTAAATCTTTTTTTTTAACAGTTTGTCAACAAAGCAGTACTGGTTTTGGCACCAAAAATATTGCCAGCCTCTTTCAGCATCTGTCACAAGAGCAGCAGCTGACACTGCCACAAATTCTGGGTTAAGGAGACGGGAAATAAAACGGGTTTGAGAGGGCAACGTGGAAACAGGGTTTCTCTTTTATGTAAAGTCCTTGAATCCGAACCAACAGCACCGTGTGAGGGGAAGGATCGGGCCCGTACACACGGCTCTGAGTGCGCTGTGGAGTTGGGCCCTGTGGGTGTAGTAACCGGGGCCTGCTAAGGCAGAGTTTCTTCAGTCTTTGTTGCTTCCTTACCACGTTTGGGGGCAAATCCTGGTTTGCGAGCTTTCCTTCAGTTTCCCTTTTGATCTTGATGGAACTAGGGTTTGCCTTAGTTCACCCAGCTCTTATCTTAGGGGACATGTTTGAGTTTCAGGGTGTCCCCCTTGCTCCAGCTCTTTACCAATACAGAGGACGCACGGCCATACCTGTGCGGGCTCAGACTTAGCGTGCAGGAGCACAAATAAATCGGCAGAGTTTAGCTGTCACCTTCCGCACACATTCGTGTGCCAGCCCCCAAAGACACCAGCCGGACCAGAGTCTCGTTTGCTGCGCACTGTGTGTACCTGTGCCCATCTCCCGGCCAGGAAAAGACCCCGGCGTTCCTGGTCTGCCTCCTGCAGTCCCGGGTTAGTCGTGGGAGAGGCCACCTTCCAACCGCAGTTGTCAGAGGTCACCGTGGGGGCTCGAGATGCCTTTAAACCCGAGACAGAGACAAGTAGGAGAGCCGTTCCCTGGGACCAGTTGATGCTTCTTGTCCTTGGCCCAAGTGAAGCGCACTGTCCCCCAACCAACCTAACTCGGCTTTGCCGGCGACGTGGAGCGCTAATGGCGGTTTTTAGTTTCCTTAATGATCGCTGTCAGATCCCAAACACCAACACGAAATGAAAACAGAACAATTTATCAGAATTAGCTATATGCATTCATATTAATTACATACCTTCTCCAACATCTAGCCCTTCATGGAGGAGATTTTAGTACTTTTTGCTAGATCTCTGCTTCTCAAGGACTAGCATGAATTGGTCAGAGGGGTAAGTATTTAATCTTGTCGTGATAGAGCAGATCTTTTAATAGGGAGATTCTTTTGTTCTTGGGATACTTTCAATAAGGGATATACATCTTCCCAAGGACGAATAATTACTTGACAGCCTACAGCAATTTGTCAATGGGAATGACCCTGAGACTAGTTAAAGTTCAGAAGGTACAACATGAGTCACCATTAGAAAATAACAGAACTATTTCTCTCAGTGACACACGGTGAAAATTCAGTAGTAAATTGGGATGAAATACTATGACCCAAGCTAAATCAGAGGTGAGCAGATGAAGGATCACAGCTGTTGCTTGTTCAGGAAGCAAATGTGAGCCTATGTGTTTTGAGTGCTTGAGAGGAAATGCGGTATCTTCGATAATGCAGGTATAAAGAGACAAAGGAAGAACACCCAAATGGTTTTCATTTCTTACTGTAGTCATGGAACTTGAAAAGTCAATGAATAACCCCAGAAAGCGTTTTAAGGACTCAGCTTTCAAAGCGCTGGTGGCTCAAGAGCAAACGCTCCGGGGGTCCAGCAGCCATCACAGCACGACACTGCGCAGAGGAGAAGCTCTGGGAAAGGCACGTGAACGCACGGGATTGTGCTGTGTCTGTTCGTCTGCCCCACGCACGCTCTGTGCTGCCGAACACCAACGCTGACCCGTGCTGTGGCACAGCTCAGGACGCTCTCTCCTGACCCGAGTCCTCGGTAGGCACGGCCTTGGCAGGAGAGCCCGCTGCTCGGTCCCACAGCCTCCGTGCCTGCAGGCTGACCTACAGCTCCCGCTCTCCTCCAGCTCCACGCGTCACCGATGGGAAATGGCAGGGACAGGCAAGTGTGACGCAAGTGACCCGTTTGGGCTTTCTTTCCAGCTCCGTGCTGGCAGCAGGGCGGTCCCCGGTATCTTGGTGCAGGACGAGGGGATCTGCAGCAGCGCAGCTCGCTGCTTTCCCAAAGGCCTGGGTGGGGGCTTGCCCAGCGTTCCAGCAGCTCATCCCTCGCCCGGGAGGAGCACCAGGCCCCCGGGGAGCCGCGGGGAGCGAGGCTCTGCTCCCTACCGCTGCCGAGGGCAGAGCACGGGCAGATGTTGCACTGTAAAACCTGACGGTGCAGTGACAGAGCAAGCGAGTACGGCCACTGATCAAGTATGTGCTCTGATGGATTACTCACAATCGTAAATATTATAGGAGAATGTATTTCATCTAGACAGGAAACTTTAAGCAGGACACAATGGACATTTTTCTTACAACATTAACAATTTACCATCTGAACTTTATCTTCTCCTTGGATAATAACCACTAGACACTGGATAAAGGAACAATTGATTTAAGATCTCAATCAAAAGAAAGCATTCCTCTTATCTGTATAGCCAAGCAATGAATAACAGTCATCTGGGGTTATTGTACATTTGTCAGTCCATTAAAAGCAGGGACTCGAGATCTATATATGGAGTGCAAGACATTTGCGGAAATGACTCTTGCAAAAATCTTTAGTCGTTAACAGCTTGCAATCTATGCCTTTCCCTTGATTTCCGCAACGTTTACTAAAAAGGACAAGGAAAAAAAAATATACTTCCTGTACTCAGACTTTTCCCCCTCCTTCCACATGGTTTTGCTTGATGATTTAACTGCTACTCTGACAAGGAGCAATATGGTGCACAAGGTGCTCTTCCCTCTCTCCCTCTGCAGTTACCTGGGGTGTCCTCACCCGCTTCGGTGCAAATGCAGGGAACTTATCCTATGGGTTTGGGAACGAGACCGCAGCACCTTAGCAGCGATTTGAGTTGTGCTATTTTGTGTTCGGAAATATTTGCCACTGTCGATTTATCAGTGGTCTATTCCTGACAAAGCAGAGCAGTCCAACGTGCTGGGCCGTCCTCCTGCAAACAGGACCAGAGGAGTATTTGACGTGGCTCTTTTCAATCCTACTCATCTGCTGAAGATGGAGGAGGAATTCATCACAATGTCACAAATAAGAAAAGCACATCGGGCTTATATTGCATGCCCAGCACTGAGCGTGAATGCGGTTTGAAATGCACAAACTAGTGACGAATGGCTGATTTCAAACAAGACCGATTCGGTAACGATTCCTCCCCACATTCTGCCACCTCTTGGAGCGTATATGCTGATGTGAGGCAGAGACGTCAATTCCAAACTATTCCGAGTTTTAAATCCCAATATGTTCATTGACAAAATGAAGTATCCACATCCTTTTTTCATCTTAAACTTATTTCTAGCAGTTATTCTAAGACACATCTCACAATCTGTGCGCCCTCAAGCGATCTTACCCAGGATTTCCAAAGCAAGACCCTTGCTATCCAAGGTTTGCTCTACTGTCAATGGATGATGCGCTGTTATCAATCAATCAAATCTGCGTTATTACTGATCTAGGCCAACAGTTACAAGGGCAAGCATTGATTCCAGATGTTTTACCATGGGAATACATATGCCATATGAAATAATGTGAGTCTGGCTGAAAGACTAAATACCTTTCTCAAAAGCTATCTTGAGTGGAAAAATAGCCGTGCTTAACGGGCAAATGCATTGGTGTACCAATAAATTCAGTGAATGTTCAGGGGTTCCCTAAGTAACTTAAGAATGATGTAAAACCAGAAATAATGATTAAAAGGAAGATCAGGGTGTACTTCACTCTGCACAGAGCTTACCAGCAAGATACCCTGCACATGTGTTGCACCGCAGAGCTAAATCCGCAATGCTAAAATGGATGAAACCATGCCCACAACCTTCGTTACATTGGGTTTAACTTCGACCAAGATTGCGCAGCCACGAAACAGTCCCAAAGGCAGACACCCACCACACACACAACTCCTCACGCCTGCACCAGCGCGTGGAGACTCCTACTGCCCCCATCACCGCGCGGATGCTGATGTCCCCTAACTGGGGAAAGGCACGTCCACCTTCTCCCTCTTCTGCACGGTCTCTGTGCTAGTGGGCAAGGGGGCCCTGCCGAGGTCTTCCCCTTCTTCCCCAGACGCAGCTCAAGGGGAAATGGTGGCGATGGGCGCAGATGCCATCAGCACCAACCGACTGCACAGGCCTTGGCGTGCAATGCATTTGGCCAGACTGCACCAAACTTTGGGCAGGTCTCCCATACGGCACGGCGCGAGGTGGCTGAGGAATCTGGTGCAAGTTGTGTTTATTTTTAACATGATTGTTCTGCAAAGATAATTGTGTCAAGCTGAATGCGTGGTGCACTGGTTACGTTTCTATTCCAGTTACCATGGTTGCTAATACTTAAAAAACTGCCCAAGAAAGGAAGCGAATTGTTCTCCCCGTGCTGGGAAACGTCTCCCTGGCTCACTCCTGCCCACATAGTGCAGCAATGCTGCTGGTCTCCGCTTCAGATGTGAAAGTTTGAGGAGATCCGCCTAGCCGGGTCTGGCAGATGGAGCTCAGTTTCTCGTGGTTTATCACCGCGCTGGCAGAACAAATCTCACCTCTGCTTTGGTTTTATGTAGGGAGAAATCTTTCTTACTATTGCTGTCAGCAGGCATCTGTGGGAGAAAGTGCACTTGCATCCCAAAGACTGCTCTGGTGTGTTTGATCTGAGCCAGTGACAGCGTGCACTACCAGGCGGGCAAGGACAAGGCAAAAGCCTGGAAGAGCACACCAAGCGCAGAGTCAATCCGTGCTCCCTTAAGCACAATGCTCTCCTGTGATAAGCAAACAACGCTCCAAGATTAAAAACCAAGGTGGACAGAGAACAGGTCTTTCCAAATGCGCTGGATTTGAGCACAATAAAGCGGGCTGTTGAATAGCACGAGCCTTTGCCTTACTCCTGTTGCTGAGCGGGGGAAGCTCAGCAGCAGCACCTCCCTTCCCAGCAGTAGGTTCAGCCGTGCCTGCAGCCAAGCAAGCTGCGCGGATGCCGTGCGCCAGGACGTATCACCGCCTCCCCTGCGCTGTGCCAGGGCCCCCCGCCGTCGCCAGCATGGCTTTTGTCTCCCCAGTGCTGTGGTCCGTGCGCGGGATGGACCTGGCCCTCCTTGCTCTCAGCAGGAAGCACGTATGAAATCCCTGCAGCTGCCCATCCCTGTCAGTATTCTCTGTAGCGCAGAGCAATAAAAAAATGTTGGATCAGTATGGATTTGAAAAGCCTTTTCACTCCAGGTCTGCTGCAAATCCTCCAGCAGGCTGGTTTTCCCCTGGCTCTCTACCTCCCTACATCCACGTGATGATTCCCTACATACAGCGAGCTAAAAGGAAACATTGAACCAAAAGCACCCGAACTCTGTAAAGTTTAAATTCACAACGAATTGTGCATTACCAATGAATCAGGCAAGACAATTAGCTGAATCATTAAATCTCTAAAGCGGTTTCAGAACCAAAGGGACCTTGGTCCAATTTACCTTCATTTAGGAGATGCAAAACAGGGTTTAGTGCCAGTTTAGCTAAATTCAGGCCTTTGTTCGCCTGCGTTCGTTTCTCTGAATGAAGATCTCCATGAAGGTCTTCGTCTCCACGAAGATGTTTCCAGTGACCTAATGGTGCCCTGCCCGGGATTTAGAGCCAGTGAGTTCCCACCACCAGCACCAGTTTCTCCTTTCCGGTGGTTTGAGTAGGGTCTTTCCGCAGAAGGCTGCTGCGGGAGGCTCCCTCCCCACGGGCGGTGGGGGATTGCTGCCCTGGTGAGCGCGATGAGGATGCCCCGCAGAGAAGAGCCGGGTGGCCTCGTCCTGCGGGGATCTGCACCGCCGAGAAGCGGCGGCTGCTGCGGGCAGAGGCTCCCGGGGAGGTGCTGCAGCCGCGCGTTGCCTGGAGCGGGCTCCCGGGGGCCTCTCCTGAGTCACCGCTGAGTGACACGAGTGGAACAGGGACCAGAAACTGAGTAAGTCACCAAAACAAATAAATGGTTATTGCCCACCTGATCATCTGATGAAATGCTCCATGTATCTCTGCGGGAAATGTTTAATTTTATTGGTAATGTCTCACAGAAAATTAGTCACATATCCAGGAAAAAATGTATTTCTACCGAAACAGATTTTCCCTGTTTTCATAAAAAATGTTTTGACCAGCTCTTCCTAGGCACCTTGGCATGCCATTGCCTGCTGTCATTCCTAGACCTAATTATTTAAATGCCTAAGGAACCATTTGGAAACCACTGCTCTGCAAGCACTGTTATTTTTCCTCTATTTTCTGGTACACGGCTGACCAGAAGGCATCATCGCATGTGGTAAGCTGCAGCCACACACTTGTGTTTAGGCACTTGAATCCTACTGTCACAAAATAATAAATTGGAAAAGGTGCCAAGACGTATCCAAGACACGACACTGTCATGCATCCGTGCTACTCGTCGAGCCTCCGCAATGGACGCTTCTTAATGTTCCTGTCCATCTGTCCCCAGGCTTCTTACTCTATTTTTTTACTGAAACTGTTAATGAAAATACAATACGTGTTTACACTGCATAGTGTCATCCGGTGCTCCAGGACGGCAGGTCACCTCCGACCAGACCCTGTCGTTCTGCAGCCCAGCATCGATACGCAGCGGGTTTGGCTGGGATTTATTTTGTCCCTGTGTTCTAGGGAGGTCAGTTGAGCCTTCACAGTGCTTCCTTTTGGCTTCTGAGTCTGCCAACAGGAAAAAAGCGATAAAAATACGTGGATCATTGACATTTCAGTGAAAAAGAGTTGTGGAATTAAGGCTCACCTGGCCCTACTGTTTCCTGCTAAATGAGTATCTATCTGGTTTATTGCTGCCTATTCATAAAGCTATCCATCATTCCTCAGAAAATTTGGTACGAATTCATGTGAAAAGTCATTACAATATTCACCTTTCATCACTCTCCTGTCTTTGCGCCCGTTCAGCGCAGCNTACGTGGATCATTGACATTTCAGTGAAAAAGAGTTGTGGAATTAAGGCTCACCTGGCCCTACTGTTTCCTGCTAAATGAGTATCTATCTGGTTTATTGCTGCCTATTCATAAAGCTATCCATCATTCCTCAGAAAATTTGGTACGAATTCATGTGAAAAGTCATTACAATATTCACCTTTCATCACTCTCCTGTCTTTGCGCCCATTCAGCGCAGCCCCAGAAACAATCCTGCGTGATGCCAGCGCCAACAAACAAGCATCGTCATGGGACGAGGCGGCCATGGCCGCTGGCCGTCGCCGGGGTACGCATGCCAGTGGGTCCGGGGGAAGGCGAGGACACGAAGCAGTGGCTCGTGTGTACGCATAATCCGCTCTGTCTCAATTACACAGTTCACAGGCAGCTAATAGCCCAGTAATGACATGCTGAAAAGAACTGGCGAGTACTTACAGACCACTACACCAGTAGAATACCAAGGTGGAGCGGGAGCTGCTGGCCGTGCAAAGGCTGAGACGCCAGCGGAGGGCTTTGTCCCCAGCCATTTTCAGTCAAAATTGCTGTCTGCTGATGCCACTGGTGAAAACCCAGGAACGATGGAAATACGCAGGGCCAATGCCGGTGCCGGCAGAGCCGGGAGCGCCGAGTCCCGCAGACATCACACCCAGCCTGCGCTGGAGGCAGGGCATCCTCCGAGCTGCCTGCCAGCGTTTTCAGACCCGCTTGTTTGATTATTATTTTTAAGCTTGTTTGAGCAGAGGCTCATTTCTAGAGAGCAGTGCTCCCTGGGCAGATGTGGGGAGAAAAGGGACATTGACGTCTTTCTTCAGACATTTTGAGTTACGAAAAACAAGTTGTGAGTGATGTGAGATTCCACTGGCAATGTGCATAATGCACGCAAGAAGCACGGGCGAATGGAGGGCACTGGAGAGCCAGGTCACAGAACGAGCTCCACGTGCAGCATTTCTCATGAGCAGATCAAATGATGTTTTAGTGAGGACTTATAAATATTAATACAGCACCTGTCTCAATTACTTCCAACTAGCAGGAGCAGTCATGCCCGGTGTGCGCGGTGACACAGAAAGGGAGCAGATCGTGACAAGTCTCCCACGTTTGCTTTCATGGGGTTTTGTACGATTGCAGGGGCTTCTTTTCTAATTGGCGCTCCGGGGTAAAAGCAAAGGTAATCTAATCACAGACTGAGGAAGGTAAAGCTTCATAATTTAATAGATGTGCACCACATCCTCACAAAGAGGAGAAGAAGGGCTTGGTGGGCACCAGCACTGAAGAAAGGGATCTCAGGCAGGGATGCAGGTCTGAAGTGCGTATGCCTGCATTTACAAGTGCCTTTGGCTACTTACATTGTTCAGAATTGCCAGCACATTACCTTGCAGTAAGTACCCTCCTACACAGAGGAAAATGCAGCAGATATCAAATTTTGCTCGGCCTCAATATAGAATTTATTACTGCCTTCATACCCCGTGAGACACTGCTTTGTTAGCGGTCAGAGACCGTGCGCGGAGGCCACCCGGGTTACAGCTCTTTACAATTCTGCTCTTCTGTAATAGAGGAATTACATTTTTGGGTAAAGGGCAACCCATTCAGCTCTGCCCACCCGAAAACGTACAGTGCTTGAAAGCGAGCTCCTACACTTCACCTGAACCTGAAACCTTCCTTCACACAGGGTGTCCAAATTGAATTCTGCCACAGAATGCGAGATCGGCTGCGGCTGCCCGGGCTCCGCGGATCAGCACCCTGCCCCGCGTGCCTTCTGGACCTGCGCTCCCTGGGCCAGGCACCGCCTTGTCCCTGCGACCCGGCACCGTTCTGCTGGACTTCAGGTGCTAATGAATAACGATGACACAGCTCAGGAGTTTAAAATACGAGGGGAAGAAACAGAGAATAGCCACAAAACATTTACTGTCAAGCTCAAAGTGCTTTTATGACTGCTGCTCACGTCGTGAGATACTGCTGTGACACAGCGATAAACACATGCGGCCATAAAAACATTATGTATTTGCCTTTTGAGTCATCTCCAAGTATTTCAGTGCAGAAAACTTTCACGTCGTGTCATTGCACCGCGCCGCATGCGCGCGCCCGCACCTCCTGAGTGCTTTTGCACCCGCAGCAGAAGGAAGCGAGGTGGCACCGGGCTCTCGCGGTCGGAGGACGGAGTCACGTGGGGAGGCTTGCCAAGGTCACAGAGGCAGGCTGAGCAGAGCGGAAACTTGCTCCAGCATCCCCCGGCTCCGGAAGAAACCCAGGCTTGCTGGATTCTGTTTCATCATGAAGATGCTGGAGCTTCGCAACGAGGCACCCGAGCCAGCCTTTGGGAACAACCCAAGTCAGCGAGGGAGGAAAGGCGATACTGTAGGAAATATGTTTGTGGATGACACCCTGATCAGCTGATGATCTATATGATCCCTGCGTGTTCTCTCCCTNGCTGGAGCTTCGCAACGAGGCACCCGAGCCAGCCTTTGGGAACAACCCAAGTCAGCGAGGGAGGAAAGGCGATACTGTAGGAAATATGTTTGTGGATGACACCCTGATCAGCTGATGATCTATATGATCCCTGCTTGTTCTCCCCCTCCTGCCTCTAGCCCTCCGTTTCAGCAAGGGCCCGCGTGCGCCAGGGTGAGTTAGAGCACGGTGGCTCCGGTATTTCAGTGCTGCAGCCCATTACACGGATGTCTTGGGACCAAAACCCAGATGTTCTCACTCTCATCTTCCCCTTTTTGTTTCTGCCTTCCTGTTTTAGCCAGATGGACCTCCGCTATTCCCTGAGGCTGTATTCAGTTTCTGATGTATTTTCCATGAGCAAAAGCGGAGCTCCTTTTTTTTCTTCCGTCAGCAATTTTCTACAGTAAATAAGAAAAGAAAATGGAAAACCTCGTAGGAAGTCCCTGGCTGCTGAGGCTTTTTAAATGGGCTCAGAGCTCAGGCACGAGGCAGATTAATCACAAAGCAGACATGTTGAGCCTGGGCAGAAGATGACATTTCAGGGCGCGTGTAAGGAAGGATAAATGGAGTGAAGGGACTAGGAACGAGAGAAGCCTGAGCATGAACCAGCAGGTACAGGAGAGTCAGGACGTGACAGCACCGAGGCTACTCAACAAAATGAAGATTTCCTTTGCACGAACACTGTGATCTCATTCCAATGCGCTCGCAAGAAATCGTAGAAGATTAATTGCATCATTTCCGTATCCTGCTCCTAAGTGAGGTACTTAAAGGAAGCCGTGCTTCTGTTGCTGCCTGACCTACAAACACCGGGTGTCAGCCACTCCGGAGAAGCTTCGATACGAAAAAGGCTGGAGAGAGGCGTTAAAGAGGCACAGAAAACAGGCCCCTGTGTCCCATGAAAGACATCCCGTCCTCAGGTTAACACTTCTAAAGTGTATCATGTGGAAACGTACCCCTCGTTTAACAAAAATAAATAACTAAAGTCAAGTGACAGATTGCTGTGCACAGAAAGCAGCACTTGCCAGGTACAAGGAAGCCTTTTCACGCGGCGTTAGCGCTCCGGCATGGTTAATCTCTGCTCAGTGGTCCTTTTACCCTCGGAGTACGCGAGATAGATACAGTGCAGTGCGGAAGCCTGCACGTGGTACCGCCGCCATCAGAACTGACGCTTGGATCCCTTTGTCATTTCTCCCCTCTCATCCGCCCACAAGCGCTGCAAGGTAGAGCCGGAAAAAGGAGAGAAGCAGCAGAAAGGCTTCTGCTGCCTCGGGCGCTCCGTCGCTCCTCGCGGGCGGTGCGGCTCTGCTCCTCAAGCAGACGGTTCCTTCGTAATGCTTCAGTTACTCTTGATTACCAACTGCGTGTCTCCCTGTATATCGTCAGCGCCAAATATTCAGTGTTCTTGGGGCTGGAAGCTGGCACCCAGAGCACCTAAAAGCTGGTGTCTGCATGCTCTGTGTCTGCGTGGTTATATTACCTGTGAATAAGCAAAAGCAGGGGTTTACTCCTATCTGAGACCGGGCAGGTGAGCAGCTGTCTCATACCGGGCATGGAGAGAAGCTGTCAGTGGGATTTCATCTGGTGCTGGAAATCCCGGAGTGCGCTTAAACAGCGGCTGAACTGGGGAGTCTCTCTCTCGAGCCGCCTTCTCGCGGAGGTTTGTGATTCTCTGAGCCGGCCGGGGAAGGATTGGCTTCTCACAGACAAATATCCCGAGGTCTGACCTGCAAAGGTGCGGTTTCGACTCGTGCGTCGTCCTGAAAACCTTCCCACCAGTCCATGACTTCATTTCAGTTTCTCAGCATCGCTAACTCGTTCTGAAGCTGCCATTGATTTACCGCTCAATATCTGAGCAGTTTGAAGAGCTTTTCCCCAGCATAAACGCTGCCTGTTTGAAGTAGAAATCGGATCTGATGGGAAAACTTCTTTTAATTTGCAAAACCAGAGAAGGTTAAAAGGGGCAGAGAAAAAACAATCATCTCCTCAAACCTCCGACTGACAATTTTTGACATAGCGATGTTGCAACAGCAGTTCCTGTACTGATTTAAAGAAAAAACCCAACGCACGACACCTTTCCAACCCCCGCATCGCTGAGACGTGTTGAAAGGCCCTCCAGAGGCCTTCCCCGTGCAGAGCAGCGCGGGAGCGATGCCCGAGGTTACGGCGGTGCTTGGTGCCGTGCACTTGCAGCGCATGATTCGAAACGAACGGACTCTGGCCACTGAGGTTATGTTACCTATGGCGATTGTAAACTGCTTTGCAGGTGTGAGCAAAGCAAACCTTAACAGCACCTCCCTTCCTGCTCTCTGTGTGATCGGCGGCCGCGGAGTACTCGCCTTCTGAACACAATGCTGGAGAGGGAAAGGCTCCGCGTCCTGCTCCGGGGCACCTCCAGCGCGATGGAGCAGGTCGCAGGTCTCCAGGGCTGTGACCCGAAGCCGTGCTTTAGACCATCGACCCAACTGGTGCTCTGCACCTCTCCCAGCATTTCCAGACCAGGTGACCCTGCTCTTGCCACCACTGTCTGTGTGGGTGGAGCAGGCTTTCGGAACGAATTCCGCCGTTAGCACGTNCGTGCTTTAGACCATCGACCCAACTGGTGCTCTGCACCTCTCCCAGCATTTCCAGACCAGGTGACCCTGCTCTTGCCACCACTGTCTGTGTGGGTGGAGCAGGCTTTCGGAACGAATTCTGCCGTTAGCACGTGAAGCAGCACTGTTACCAAAACACAGTAACGAACCGGCCTGAAATGAATCAGCGTGGTTCCCACCTGAAGTGTGCAGAGACACCTTACCGTGCCATTTTCCACCAAACAATACACAGCGTTTCTGTCTGCTGAATTTATCTGCCACTTACCCGTGTCTGTACATCTGCGTTCCTTGTTGTTGCGTTATTTTTGTAATGAATTTCCATTTGTACGCTGTAGAGAAATCTCTCAGTCATCGCACGAATGCTGCTTCTTGTTTCCTCATCCAATACCTCAAAAGCAGGGACTGCAATTTTCAAGCGTAAAGGAAGACGATGATTTTGAAGATCGTGTTCTGCGCAGAGCAGCTCAAGGTACGTCACGTTTGTCCCGCTGCGAGATCCTCGGTCATCGGTTTCTTCTTTCTGTTAATAAGCTGTTACCGGTAACACTGAAGTTTAGACTGTTGGGCGAGTGTTAGAAGCCTAGACGGCAAATCCCTCGAGCTGCTTTTCCTCGGAGCTCCCCGCTGCCTGCCGTTCCCAAGGAGAAGGACGCTGCCTTGCAGCCCCGTGCCTGGGGTGGTGTCCTGCCTCTGCCCGAGGCACCGGCGCAGCGCGGGCTGGTTGGAAAACGGACGGCTGGTACCCGAGGGGCTGGCGCGAGGTGCTGAGGTGCGGCACGCGTGTAGGAGGTGCAGCAGAGGGGACCGAGCTGGCAGCCGGCAAGCCGTTCTGTCTGCTGCCCTGCTGCGTATTGTGGAGGCAGGGCTAAAATTGCCGGTTTGGATATCGTTAGCCTCCATAGTTCAAGATAGGGCTAATTACGAGTAAGAGACTGTACTGTTCTTGTATCACAGGTTTTTGATTAACATGGGACGTTGTCCTTGGGTATTTCCCGTGCCAAATTAGCCTTCCAATTACTGAAGCCTACATCCCGAGTATTTACAACCGGTTGTTCTTGTCGGAGGAGAACAGAAAGAAAAGGATGAAAAATAAACTTTATCTCTCCTTCAGCTGCTGCCCGGTGCTCCTGCCGGCACCGCTCAAGCCTTGTCTGTGCCTACGGAGGGAAGCAAAGGCGCTTACTAACACTCGATTTTTTGTTACAGCTTCTCGCCTTCCAGGCCAAGCTCAAAGCAGGGCTCCGATCTCCACAACATGCGGCTGAACGTTAAGGCAAGACCCACGCCAAGGCAAACAAAGAACGTGCAGTTCCGCTGCAGCCTGCGCAAGGCACGCCTGGGCTGGGGGGGCTGCAACGGCATGAACAGGTTACGAAGCGGGGGTTTTGGCAAAAGCGCGGTACTTGAGCCTGTCCTGCTGCTGCCAATTCTGCAGCGAGACCGAGCTGGGACGTGGCTCCTGGGAGACCTTGTGCAGGGTCTGAGCAGCCGAGAGCGGCTGTGTCTCTGCCCCATTGCGGCCCCACGCGCCCCCGCACCCTGCTGCGCGTCCCTGCCAGGAAAGCAGCCTTGTGCCAGCCTTCGCCACTTCAGAGGACTGACAGTAGGTTAGATTAAATCTGGTGGACCAGATTTTGGTCACCTTAAAAACAACAACAATCCCCCCCTTTTCCCTCGCAGCCCTCCCACGTAGGCATCTGCCATACTTAAACTGGAAAATTAAATCACTTTTCCACTCAGCTGGCAGGAATCAGCCGATAACTCATGAGAACAACAGCGTTTTAAAACAAATTAACCACTTCGGCGAAGCGGCCGGACGCAGAGGCGGCGGGGGCTGGGGGGCCCGCTCAGCGGTGGTGGCCCCGGCCGGGTCTGTCTCTGCCCTTGGGGCACGGCGGCTCGGAGAGAGGGCTTGGCCAGCAGATAAATAGCAGAGCCAACGCGGACTAGGACAGCATTCAGGCCAAGCAGCGCCACGATGGGGCGTATCGGATGGAGCGGCTGCCCACCCGCTGCCGCACCACAGCATCCCCAGCCGGGGTCCAGGGCCGCTCCTGCTGCACGCGGAGGAGCTCGGTCCGAACGGGGGGGCAGGCAGGCAGCTCCCTCACTTTTCCGTTGTTCTCAGTTTCCTCACTTTCAAAAAAAAAAAAAAAAACCCAAAGCTTAAGCTGACATTTTGTAGTGCATTTTGGGGCAATAGAGCAAAGGTCTTGCAGGGAAGTACAAACAGTAATTATTCTCGACCCTTAAGTGATGCTTCCTCAGTCATCCAGAAATACAACGCTACAGTGCTCACTCAGAAACGCTTTGACTTTATCTGTAATTCACGCATCCAAGTGTCATCCGAAGCGCGTGGACCGTCTGTCTCGTTTGAAGCGAAACGTCTCCTGACACACGCTACATGAGGCTTCAGGCTTTCTGGAGGTGCCTGAACGCATCTCACGTGTCACTTCTCGGTTGCACTGGCATTTAGGTGCGTTTCCAGAAAGATAACGCTCCCTTCTCGAGATTAAAGCTATTCTGTCTCAATTAATTAATGAATTAATTTTGCTGACCTCCTCTCTGCATCGTATTTCCACTTACCTTGTGCTTCATTAAACTTGCATGAAGCTATCCAGCCTTCAGCGGCTTGCGCTCAGGTTACCAGGAACTAATCTGGCAACAGATTGGAAATCACCATGTAAAATAATAGGCAGCTTTTACTGGAGTTATGAAAATACCGATGTCCTGTAAGGCGGTGCCATTAGCAGGGAAGCAGCCGAGGCCCGAACAGAGAGAGCGAGCAGACGGCAGACAGACAGAATGAGTTAAATCTACTCGGGAGAGAAGCGGGCTGGTGGCGGCTCTGGGGCTGGATGGAAAACGAAGAAATCGAGTGAGCGCAGAAGCAGGCGAGGAGAACTGCAGCACGACCGCAGAAGGTTTTACTACTGCGCTTTTTTTTTAGTCTCTATACTGAATTGCAATCTAGACGGCATAAAACATTTATAGAAGCACCCTGCCTCGTCTATGCCACTGTGATAAAACAGTCTTTTGCAAGTGTCCCCGCACAAATTTGACTCCCCTCGCCAACATCCAGCTGACATTGATACCTGAATGAGATTGTGCGGATGAGCACGTCCGGGGGCGCCCGCGGCCGTGCCTGCCAGGCTCCCCCACGCGTGCAGAACGAGGACACGGAGAACTGGTCAAGGTGCTCGCTCCGTTAACAGACTCGTCGGTGTCTGGCAAGTGCTCTCCTGGAGACCTGGCCTTTGCCTGGAACAGGGATGTTGGAGCAATCGGTGGGTTAAGCTGCGGGTGCTCCCTCGGGGATTAGGTAAACCCCGGGAAGTGGGGCACTAACAGCCGGCTGATGTTCAACACTGGCTTTTGCAAAAAACCGTTGCATAATTGCACGATCTCAGCTCGGTAAGCGGTGACTAGTGCGATGAAGGTTTAGCTTTGGCAAGCCGCTCACATCTCTAGTTTTTTTGGAAAATATGTTTTCTGTTTTGAAGTGACTTTACGTTTTAGAAATTGTTGCTCACTTCTGGTGTAAAGAAGTTCCAAGGATAAACCCAGATGAAATTACAGTGTGATAACACCTAGGTGTGATGCTCTGATTGAGAACTCAAATTCGTAATGCTCACTGTTTTCGGGAAAACTTTGAGAAATTAAATTTTTCAACCCAACTGAGCGAGAAAAGAGTTGACATCTCAAAAACATCCTGCCCATCTCTCCCGCCCACATCTCAGTGTTCCTTCCAGGAATCTCTACACGTTTATTTTTAGCTACCCATTTTCACATAAGATTAAAGTCCAAAGCACTCAAGTTCGCTCTCATTTTAACAAAACATGTTTAGTATTCAGCGCTGAACTGGAGGGCACAGAACAGCAGGCATTTAAACAAATCTCTCTGCAAAGCTTTCTAGCAGAAGGTGGCTCGCCCTGAGTCCGCCTGGCCGCATTTTCCGAAGTTTAAACCAGGTATCGCTCCCTCAAAGGCACCGACTGGTGGAAACGGCTTAGGAGCAAGGGTGCAGCGGTCCTGGGTGAAAGCCTGGTTCACGTGAAGTCCAAGGACACCCCTCCAGACCCAGCGATTTTAATGTGCCTGGGATTTTGCTCTTCACATTAGCGTGACAAGATTAATTTCAGCATGTAGACGTGAATAATAAAAATAGAGAGGCCTTTTTTTAAGCTCTCCCTTACAGCAGTTACACGATGACACAAGCACACAGGCGAAAACTCCCTGGTGTACTTGCCCACAGCAAAACACGACGGAGGATCAGCAACCAGGGCAGGAATAAATCATTACAAAATTATCTTCGTTAACAGAAACGCAAGCATGCGGACCAGAGGGAAATAGTGCCAGGAGTGCAGAAGGACAAACGCGTCCAACCGTGTTGCTGCTGAACCAGGGGATTAAATTCACACGGGTTGCAATGTGAGCAGGACCATGCCGTCAGAGAAGCGACTCAAACTGGCCGTCAACGGACGTGGAAAGCATGCTGCGTCTCTCAAATACCTGCAAGGACTTGAAGGATAAAACCAAAGTTAAGAAAAATATACAGATGTCAATGCGCGACTGAGGTGCTGCCCCGCGCACGATGCGGGATCTTACGTACATCGCGCAGTATTAGCGTAGAGATCTGAAGTTTTCCTTTGATCTAAATATAGCGAGGAGCAACCTCAGAGCACCTCTTGCTGCGTCAGCTGACGCGGTTGTTTACTCGAAACGCATACCCGTCAGTGGCATTTCTTTTCGTTTAGCATTAATCGTGGCACACAGCATACTTTATGTGGCACCACATTCCCCTGCACCGCGTACTTCATATTCATAATGTTCCTAAGTTCTTGCAAATCAGTAAGCTTCACGGTCTGTTATTCGCGCTTATGGAGATATCAGCAAACATCAGAGTACTTGAGAGACCAATTAGGACACTGTGATTCTTGAGAAGGGAACCAGCGTTTAACACTACACCTGGAAAAAGCGCTTTTGGCAAAGGAACCGGTCCCCACAAGCGTAGCCACCGGCTGCCGGCANCATCAGAGTACTTGAGAGACCAATTAGGACACTGTGATTCTTGAGAAGGGAACCAGCGTTTAACACTACACCTGGAAAAAGCGCTTTTGGCAAAGGAACCGGTCCCCACAAGCGTAGCCACCAGCTGCCGGCAGGATCTACATCTTTGCCACAACACTTGACCTCGAGCGTTTCGTGAGCCGGTGCCGTCGGCGCACAAAGACACGCTCCCTAAATCGACGAGAAGCGCCGCTCTTGTGAGATGCATCGATGTGCCTTCCTCCTCACGTGCCCTTGGAGGCTGCGGTGACCGTACCCCATCGCAGCTGCCTCTGTGAGCATCCTTCTAGGGGAACCAGACACTCCTCGAGCCACCCCTGGCTGTGTGTTTTTAGATTAAACTGTCATAACCTTTTTTTTTTTCCAGTTAAGTTTAATTTACAGAAACGATCCAAGGGTTTATGCAAGAACCGGGAGCCCACACGAACATCACGTGAAGGTACTTGTGGTACTTCTCACGCTCAGAGCGGGAAGCATTGCTGTAAAGCCAAGCATCCAAGGTGGCAAGCGTTGCCGGCAACCACTGCCGCCGGGGATGCCACGGCACTGCAAAGCCGTACGCGAGCGGGGAAGAGGATTGATTCGGTGCACATCACGCAGCAGAGGCGTGACGAGCCGGTGCATTATTTAGCACACCCTGCGATGGCTTTCCGTTTAATCTATGTGAAAATTGGATTTATGGTATAGGAGTAAGAGCTATCTGAACAAGGCCCGTAAAACTGGAAGAATCATATTTTTCTCTCCACCAAGCAACTTTTAACAGCTCTGCTGGGTGCTTATTTGCAGTCACAAGGCAAAAATTTTCTCTCTGCTGTTTACGACCCTTTTACTCATTTCTGTGGCAGAGGGGGGTGGTTTGGAGTATGGCGCGGGGATGCTCTAGTTACCGGTGTTATTTGCTCCAGGGACTCTTTTGATATGTAGGCCTCTGCCGTACTAACGTTCCCATTAGTCTTGATTGCCTCTGCAGGGGGTGGTAAAGACTTCTGTAACGAAGTGCCTAGGAAAATCCTTCTTGAGCCTTTGATATTTTCTTTGTAATATTTTCCTCATCTTTCACATGATATCGGTTTGACTTTGAAGTTATTTCCAGTTCTGTTGTCGTCATTACTTTCTATTTCTACCGGGGAGCTGGGTGTTTCTTACGGGGGAGCAAGGAGCCACCGCACAGCCGTCTTTTCTGCGTTCCTCGTACAGTCCCGATCTCTTTATAAAGCTTCCAGTTATTGAAAGCGTACAGTCTGAACCCACAAGGCATTAAAATGCAGGCATCAAACGCCATGAGGTATTGCTCAAAGTTGCTGCAAGGAAAAATGGAGAACAAAAAAAAAAAAATATATATATATATGGAAAATCATATACATAAAACATCCCAGTGAGAAAATGGTTGGGGACCAAAGCTGTTTAGCAGCCGTAAAGCACAGTAGAAGGTCAAATTTAAAAAAAAAAAAAAAAAGGATATTGGCATAAAAGATTCAGAAGTCCAGGCGTTTATTTATGCCATGAGAGTCTGGTGGGTTTAGGAGGTGGAGTTGAAATGAATGGAGGTTTCCCAGTGAAATTTCATAAAATTACTCTTCATGGATAGACTGAAAATAATAAAAAGATTTCGTTTTTTTCCCTGGGAAGCCATGCAGGACCTGAAATGGAAAACTGAAAATGAGGCGCTAAGGGTTCTTCTCACACCTCTACTACCTGGAGAGAACAGCCCCTTTGTAAAAGGGCTTTACATCCCCCGCGATAACGCTTGCTTTATAAGTATGTCGTAATTGCTCTAATTTTCATCGTGATTAGCAATGGAAAGTATATTTTAAAATACTCAATAAGGAAAGAAAACTCAAATGAACTTTTTTAACTTTGAAGATTACTGTGAAAGCCTGGGAGGATTCTGAGATGATTCAGAGAAGCCGTAACGAGGCTTCTGCTGCTTTGTCACCGAGGAGATGGATAGACCTCCCTGCAACGTTAAAACACGTCAAAAGAGTCACTCCGGCTTTGGATTTGACCTTTCCAGTTCTGCGATGCGCCAGTCCTGAACTACAACTCAGGCGCACTTCTGTAACGCGTGATTCGCGGAGCCAGACGCCAATTTGCTGTCATTACCTGCAGTTCCTTTTGTTCGAAGGCCACTGACATTACTTCCCATTCCTGCTCACGCCTCGAAAACACAAAGCAAGGGCAAGAGCAGAGCTGAAAAAAATCACTGCAAAGGAAGGCACAGCAGCAATTAGATGCAAACACAACGAAGTGCGCTGAAACAAAAGGAAGCAGAAGGTCGCCTCCGTTTTCGGTCGTTCGCACGTAACCCCAGATCTGTTCAGCCTTGAGCCCGCGCTGCCTCGCCGTGTCGTCCGCAAGAAGCCCCATCTCTCCATCCCCACCACCATGTGCCTTTCCGTGCTGGGACCTCCCTGCTGTCGCCGGGGGTGACCTACGCGTGAGACGGGACCCAGAGAGATACAACGGCACGATGGAGCGGCGCCTGGCTGCACGTTCAGCCCGTGGGGAGGCTCCAGGGGGAGAAAGGGCTTGTCCTGCGTGGATCTCCTGAGCTGCTGGTGCTGTCGGCTTTGTGCATTTGCAGGATGCAGATGAGGAGGGCACCGAATTTGAATGTTATGCTAATAAGAACATCTGTGCACTTAAATCAGCACCGAGCAGCTGGTGCATTTAAAACAGCCCCCAGCATGTCTAAACATTCTGTAAATACAGAGTTAATATCTCCTGAGATCAATTTATCATTAATAAGTTATAAAAACAGGATTTGATGCACACTGAAATAAAAATAGTGTGGGAAAAAAAAGCTTATTCTTTATTTCCGTTTTTTCCCCTCCTAAAATGTAGTAAAGCATTTCTTGTGTGACCAAACCCATTCGGAGAAAGCAATTATTTCCGTTAAGACGTTATTAGGTTGCAGTCCAAGCAATAGCTTGAAATGTATTTTCCAATATCTTCTGTTCTAAGTTGGGTGTATTAGGACTCGATTACAATTCATATAACAACAACTTTCATGATTAAAAATGTGTATTTAAAACTGGCAGCCACTGACGTTTTAATAAGGATCGAACTAAAGATTTCAGTAAGTATCCATTTAAATTCTGGGGGACTATTATCATCCACCGGCAGATGTCATTCTGATTAGAAACTGTTGTTAACGATTACAGAACATAAATTCAAATTGAACCAAAATGTTTCGTGAATGCGTAGTCCATCCCAACGACAAGCAGGCGTGGGTGCTGGAGGGCAGGCGGGCAGAGCTCGGCGCAGGGAGGATAACACGCCCTCGCCTGCGCCTCGTGCCTCGGGCTGCCCCTAAGACCACAGCATCAGGATCTCTCCAGAGGAGCTCTGAAATTGAAAGATGCACTTTTACATCAATTTTTT
Source organism: Steatornis caripensis (assembly GCA_013398225.1). Taxonomy (NCBI): domain Eukaryota; kingdom Metazoa; phylum Chordata; class Aves; order Caprimulgiformes; family Steatornithidae; genus Steatornis; species Steatornis caripensis. The sequence continues at coordinate 192,465 of VZSC01019218.1, read as the reverse complement.
TCAACTATAGAGGGATCCTGGGATCCTGAACAGGATGCAAAGGGCTGAGGAGCGAGGACAGAGCTGAGATGCCCGCAGTTATCACCATCTGAACCCTCCGGTGGGTGAGGGCCCCAGCCGGACACTGGGTTGCACAGACAGACCCAGGGCTGGCCTCATCCTGCCTAGGACATTGAAGTGCAAAGTGCAGCCATCTGATACCCGTGCAGTCGATGCAGAGACGGAGGCACCCTAAAGGTGATACGGCCCACGGCTTCTCCGTTCAGCACCTGAACGTCAACCAGTGGGTACGTGCCCGGGCTAACTTCGGACAAACGTTTTGGGAAACCTTTGACCAGGTTCCATGTTACACCAATATTTGGTGGCCGTTACCAGCCTCCACAGTGGCCTCTGCATGGCCGCGGCCGTCGTTCAGCCTCCTCCTGCACTGGGAAGGAATCCCTGACACCTCCTCCTACCTCTCGATATGCAGGTTAAGGCCTTGGCTTACGCTGCTGAATGATTCGCCTTCGCTTGGCATGCCCAGCTTTACTAAAGATGCTACAAGGACATGCACGTCCCCGGAAGACTCCAGATAGACAGCGTCTGGATTTGTTTTGAACACTTTGGGCCTCCACCTACCAAGTCATAAAAATTAAAGATAGTTGCTATGATGAAATGCATCCCTTTTCCTCCTTTGCTCTCAAATAATCTGTTGTGAACAGGCATTGGGCTTACACACCCTATGCTCCACTTCTTAAGCCTCCTGGAGCCACAGACTGCTGACTACCTCATTAAACAGCTATTTCATGCATCCTGGAAGCTCAGGGAAACTGTGTCATTCAGGGTACCAGCCAGGGCGTGCAGGTGGCGTTTTGATCCGTGCTATGTGCGCCTGTAAAACCAAGATATCCCGCTGCATATTCGGAGGTTGGTCGGGTCTCTTTTTCTCCCGCTCCTCTCTTCCTTCAGCACTTCGATCTCGCTCCCGTAACTGCCAGCAAAACTCACAAACAGTGAAGTACACGAGTAAACCTTATCAGCCACGTTACGCTCACAGCGCTCCACTTCCACGCCGGTCACATCTCGTAGGACGAGCACTGCTGTCACAGCCAAAGGTCGTCCCAGGTGTCCTCGTCCCACAGGGTCTGGTGCGCTGGAGACATGTCTGGAAAAGGGTCCCCGGAGAGGGAAACGGATTGTGTTTATTATGGTTTTATCACGGTCCTAAGCTGCGTGTGCACGATCTTCCGCTATAGAAGGCAAACACACACGATAATTTGTAATTTTGCCTAGCTCTGCCCTGTTTGGAACAGGAGAACTGATACGTAAAGTACGCCAAAGCCCATTAGGTTCGCTCACGATCTTAAGTAGTCTCACATAAGAAACTTTGGAGCGAGACTGAAAACCTCCAGAGCATACAGACCAACTGCACAGCAAAATGCCAAAGCCCTGCCTCCGCACCGCCTGCCTGCAACAGCTGCCCAGCTGCTGGAGCTCCACCTCGCCTAGAAAACACGCAAGATCTTTAGCCGGGAAATATAAACCCACTACGTTATTTGTACGATTTATAGTTTTCCACTCAGCTACTCGGCATGAAAAACAATAACACCCGGCAGAAGTTCCTGTAAACACCGAGAAAGTTGTCTTGGGCAATTTTCTCCGGGCAACTGATCTGATTAATTTTCCGGAGAGCGCTGTCCTGCCACTTGGCCTGGCTGGGGAAATGTTAAGAAGTTTGTTTGCTTGGTTATCCCTTCCCAGGGGCCTCGTTGGCATTAGGACTAATTGAAGTTTCCAGGCTAATTTGTTTCTTAATATCCTTGTGTGAAANTTATGTGTTTAATGCATTTTTTTCTCATTAGCATACATGGTCATCGGACGCGTCTGGGACGGAGAAATGTTTTAGCCTTGCGCCACTCAGGTTGTGCTCTTGCGTGGTTACGAGAGCCCCCGACAGGCGCCGTATTGTTGACACGGAAATAGCAGGAATTCTTCACAGACCTGCGTAAGCGAATGGTGGAAAATCAGCCTTTCCTAGCAAGTTTCGTTGCAAGAGATCACCTCTCTCGCCTTGTGCGAGCAGCTGTCCCCTTCCCAGCGGGTGGCTTCAGTTAATTGAGTCACTAACAGGAAACGCGCCTGCAAATCCGTAAGCTCAGCCCTGCACGCGCCGTTGCTGGTTAGCCTTCCACTGATCCACGTTTCCCTACGTTGCACCTAGGTATGAAGAATTCGTGCTGATGTTAAAGGACTTACAAAGCGCCTACACGCTGTGTCGCGAGCTTCCCAGTGAAAACGAACAGGATGGGGAAGACGAAACGTAACTCCCGGGTACACACGCACGAGAACAAGTTTTCTCTCCGGTATGTGCTATCGCAGCCCTTCCCTCAGCACCGATATTCCCTTCCAACACGTGTACCTTGGGAAATCCTTCTTCGGTTTTGCCGTATTCTGGAGGATATTTTTTAAATTTTAAATGGATGGGTTTTCCTAGGTGTGCGGGAAAGATAACAAATAACATTCTAGAAAAGCGAAACTAGAGCAGGAGCTTTGATCCTTAATGCTGCTGTGAAAATTTAGATGTTCGCTGAAAAGGCGCCTTTGATCCTTGCAGGAGAAGAAATCCCGCGTGCAGCCGGCGCAGAGCACTGGACTCACCAGAGCACGACTGCCAGACCCAAAAGGAAGGTTTTCATCACAACCCCGCCTTGATAGGAAGGAAAACAGGCTTTAGGACAGCCAGGCAGCGGCAGCTGCAGTTCAGAAAGTTGTCAGAGCGCCGGTCACAACGTCGTTGTGTGTTTCTAAAAGGGCACGTACCGTGAAGCCCTCTATAACTAGAAGCAGAGGTCGGATGAGGTCTGAAAGGCGGCTCATCTTCGCTTCCAAGCCGACCAGAGCCTGGCACTGCAGAATTAATTACAGCCCTCGAGCCGTGAGGACAGAGCCGTGCAGAAAGGAAAACCAACCGCGACAGAGATTCCTCCCGGAGATTTCACAAGGCGGGGCGTGGTTTTGGCTGAGGCTCAGCAGCGCGGGCTTCACGCGTGTCAGGAGGAGGTCAGGTAAGTGAGGTACCGGGAAAGGCACGAACCACAGAATCCTCCGCTTCAGCAAGAAACCTGAAGGTGCATTTGCAAACCCGCCACGTTCACACGGCAATAACTCAGATCTGTTTGCTCAGAAGGTAAAAGAAGATTATTGCCCTCGCTACAGATAGCATGCCGCGGCCCACAGTCGTGCTGCAGAGGTGCCGAGGCGGCTCTGATCGGGCTGGCCTGTCTCCCGACGCGCGCCGGCTCTGGCAGCTCTCGCCCGGCTGCGGGCTGGACCAGCACACACGGGACGGGTTTGCAGATCGCCCCCGCGGCTCTGCGCACCTGCGGTCACGTGCGGGAGCTCTTGGGCAGCCGAAACAGGCACACGCGTTCAACGAGCACGGCAGCGCCCCGGGTGAGCTGAGCAGACAAGGGACGGCACGTGCCCGCGTTTCCGAGAGGACAAGCCAGACTCGCCGCACGAAGGGAACAAATTCAGGTGCCTAAAGGTCTTGTCTGTTAAATATTAAGAGATCCATCAACTGCTAAGCAGCACTCACCAGGTGAAGGGCTCTTCGTCGGTGCAGCGACTTGAGCTGGAGATGGGAAGAGCTGGTGCGTTGACACCGAGTTATTTACGGACTTACTACACGGGCGTTTCTCAGCAACTCCTTGGAGGGAACTGGGACCGAGCTGGGCTCGAGCCCAGCCTGGGTGCTGTCTCCGAGCCTCGTCTTTCAGCACCTGCTTCAGTTCTCCTTCCTGCAGAAATGATGTGACTTCTTCAGAATTGCTCTGAAAGCTAACCATGAAAAATGTTATAGATAAACTACGTATTAATTGTCATCGCTGTTTTCTTTCAGCTCGCCTGGAAAACAACCCTGCAGGTTAGAGGCATGAAAACATCAGTGCTGCAGAAGCTAAAGGGACACACTCACTAGAAATCCATCAAATACAGACAGGCTGCCTGAGAATGGAAAATTCAAGTGCTTTTGATGCTGTAATCCAGTAATTCCCTTCCTCCTGCCTCTTCCTATCGATTTTCCCACTGAAGGGGAAATTCCCATACCCCGCTCTGCTTCTAGCTTCTGCGAGAGGCGATGTTTGAATTTCCCCCAGCTCCGGTTCTGCGTCCCGCTCCGGTGCGTTTGCGATTCTGGGGCTATTCTCTGCCACTCATTTTATATGAATCATGATGGTCGCCTTCCTTCTTGTTTCAATCCTAATCTTTCTTTCTAAAAGCTGTTTAAATTTACACGACTGCCTAACTACCTCTTCGCTGCTAGTCTGCCGGCACCGCGGTACGGCTGTGTGTTTCTGGAAGCGGTGGGAACACACGCGCTATCCTTGCAGGTGGGGTTTTCATTGAACCAGTGATATATTCTTACAGATGAAACATTCCTGTAGCTGCAGCGTGATGACACACTGTCATCTTTCTTCCCCGACACACACACAATATGCTTTTTTTAAACCCCAAGGTGTTCTGATCTATTCTCTTTAGTCAGCAAGGGGGTTTATTCTGGTTGGTTTTTTTTAAAACGCTTAGTTTAACAGTTTTTTGGAAGATTTAACTGAGCTCGTTATAACAAGTTTCACTGTAATTCCAGACGCTTTACTTGTTTTATATTAAAGTAAGAAAGAACAGCTTCACTTGCACAGGAAAAGCTCTTCTCTTTTTCTGCTTTTTCCTGGGAGAATAAACTGGTTAGGAGAAACTTTCATCTGTTATCTTTCCTTTCACCCATGATGGACAGCAGTTTAATTTTTTAAGGTTTCTTACATTTTTTTAGAATGTAAGAGGGCTAAATTCTGATTTGTATGTCCTTACTTGGATGTTTTCCAGGGCGGCGTTCACAGGGCAGGACGTGAAGAGTTTCTGCCTTGCTCAGATTCTGCCTGTGACTTCGGGAGCAGTGTTCAGGAAGGTCCTCAACGCTCTCGACTTGTTTAATCCTCAAGTTTGAGCGCGGATCACGTGCTGCCCTTCCGCCAGGGGAAGCGATGCTGCTGGGCTCCCTGTCCTTCCTCGCAGCGCTGCACAGAGCATCCTGCGCGCGGCTGCGGGATTTGCACCGAAGGTTTGAAAGCCGTGTTCAGCCTTCCCTGCTCCGCGGTTGCTCGGTGAGTGGGCGAGTGGGCTGCTGGGCGGGTGGGCTGCTGGGCGAGCGGGTGGGCTGGCCGGCAGATGGAGCGAGGCGTGGGCGCCACGGTGCTCAGCACCCAAGGGCACCACGCCAACCTCGCGTCTGCCTGGGAGAGAGGGCTGCAACCTGCTGGCACCCGTGCCCCAAACTGAAAAATCCACTCTTCTACAACCTCGTTTGCAAGAGAACGATAGGAAGGAACTTGGTGCAAGTGTTTATGTGTTTAATGCATTTTTTTCTCATTAGCATACATGGTCATCGGACGCGTCTGGGACGGAGAAATGTTTTAGCCTTGCGCCACTCAGGTTGTGCTCTTGCGTGGTTACGAGAGCCCCCGACAGGCGCCGTATTGTTGACACGGAAATAGCAGGAATTCTTCACAGACCTGCGTAAGCGAATGGTGGAAAATCAGCCTTTCCTAGCAAGCTGGGGAGGTGCAAACAAGCACGAGCAGTGCAGTTCTTCTGTCCACGGATAGGACGTGTTCCTGGCCAGAAGCAAGCAAAATTTCTTGATGAATTTGGATGCCAAATATTGACAATTTGTTGTATATTAAATTGCATTTAACATTTACTCTCTCTCCTGCTCTATCAGCTGAGCAGCGCAGCGTTAGGCAGTCATCTTGATTCTGTGCGTCTCCTTAATCCTGTTTGCTAAAGATCTTACCCAATGCTCAACCCTTCATTTAAAAAAAAAAAAAAAACAGGCTAAACCAGTCATCAGGTAGATACAAAATGAAAGATATTAGCTGAAGCGAACAATTAAAGCTGAGTATAAAATTAAAATCTATTTTTCTTCTGTGCATCGTGCAGTTTCCTGCCGTACGCAACTCCTTCACTGCACACGCTATTTCTGCCGGAGACGTAAGAGTTTCTGAAAGGTTAGGAGACGGTTTACCTTGACAGCGGATGGGAATGAGTCCAACCCCCCGCCAAACAGTAACCTTGCCCTTATCCCTTCTGTCTGCAGGGTATTTCTGGACCGCTTCTCAGTAATGTCTGGCTGAACGGGCTTCCGTGCTTCTGGAGAAAGTCCAGGACGGCAGAGAGCTCCCGGGCGCGGGCACCGGCAGGCTGCTGCGACCTGCGGCACCGCCTGTCCTGGGACGAAAATGGTTAACCAAAACTCACATCCTGTGCCTCACCACAGTTTTGCTTGACTGAAAGCCTGGACCCAAGTAATAGCGAAAAGTAACCAAAACCCATTAACTTTTGAAATTCCTGTGAGGTACAAAAGCAATCGCAGTTTATAGAAGGATACGATTTTTGGTAAAACAAGCAAAATAGGATTGCTAGTAACTTTTGGGGGAGATAACAGTTATTTTCACTGAGTTTAGTGCAGTTTTCCCAAACGATTTAAAGTTAACTTATTTGCATATTGCCTACGAGCAAATCTTTTTGTGCTAAATTACCGAACATTTGGTTATTTCTTGCACTTCGTCGCAGTCAGTTATGGCTCCAGACACCAGCGTCAGCCAACAGCCATCCTCTGCAATTACAGAGGTGGTTAAATCTTGTAACAAAGAACGCGTAGAGAAAACAAAAACATTACATATGTAAATAACAGAGAGTCACTAACCCTCTTTAATTTATCTGCTCCAGGAAAATGCAGTGCAGGCTGCGAAGTAAGATAATGCTCCCTGAGCCAGAGCAGATAGTGCTGGGCGGCAGCTTGTTCTTTTCCGAGAGACACAAGGATGAACAAAAGTCCAACGTGCGAGTTATTTGAAAAACGCTAGTAAAATTGTCTTGATCTGAAAGAAAACTGTGCTTTTCCAGCTTTCCCTGGCGGCATTTTGGGTGCTTGCGATTCTTTTCTTCTTCTGAGGAATTTTGTGCGTTGCCAACCGCGACTCACCCTCCTTGCACGGCCACTGTCGTGGCACCTGCTTTCGGATTTAGATCCTTGGCACAAGGGAAGAAATACTGCTTATTGTCGCTTGTCCTCGCTGCCTTCCATTGTGATGTTGTGCTTACTACACGAGCGATTTAAATTTCAATTTCTGTCACTGGAATACAGAAACTATGCGGTAAATGTCAATTGACCAGTAACCGTGTCACCCGCAGATCTTGATTACTTCTTTATCCGCAGCACCAGAGGTTTGTTTTTTCTGCCCCGGCGTGCGGCAGAGGGCAGCTCTCTGCCGGTCTGCCTGAGCCCAACGGTCTAAGGAGGAAGGAACGAACAAGAACCACGCACGGTTATGTACGGTGGAGTCCAGTCTGAGGATATAAAACTACCAGACACAGCAGGCTCGGGGCAGTCCCGCTGTGACGGTCTGGGCTCTACACCGCCCTCCGCCATAAAACCAGAACGTGGGTTTCTGAAGTTCGGCGGCAGGAGCCGGCTGACGCCCATGGAGACCCAGCTGGTGACAGCCACCAAGCCCCTGCACAACTCCCCCTGGGGTCAGCAATCCCACCTCTCCTACCCCAGCCCGGCCTCTTTCAAACGAGCAGACAAACTAGACTTTCAAGATTACGTTGTTCGGCAGGGCTTGGGCAAATGTACAGCTTGAGACACGGCCCTGCCCGGCCTCCGCCGATTCCTCCTCCATCCCGGTACCCTCATTCGGTTCCCTGATAAATTCACTTTGCTTTTAAGGTCTCCAGATTTAATTCACATTCCCACGGGCTGGCAGGAGAGAACAGAAATAAAGAAATCAATCACTCGATGAGAGACAGGCTTGGAGGCTGGGACCAGTGCCAGAACTAACACTCCCGAATTCTGGGAAGGGTATATTTCAGTATTCGTTAGGAAGGCACGTTTTTGTCAGATGTCTACAAGCCTGTTTTTCCCAGCACTGCCTTCAGAAGGCTCACACGCATTCCCCAAGGCACGGAGGGCATTCCTTTGCAAAGCATCGTAGAGGATTGCCGTCCCCATGTCTGCAGGGAGAACGTCCTTCGTGTCCCGGGGCAGCAGCAGCGGCAGCACCGGTGACCGGAGGCACGCTGCCCATGGTGCCGCTCAGCCCACTTAAACCGTTTAAACTTCTCTGCCCTTGGTGGACGTTGGGTTCCCCCCTCATTTTCAGGCTGTTGATCTGTACTCAGTAACCTAAGAATAATTGAGGGCTACAAGTCACAGTTTATTACCATAGAAATGGGGGTTCTCTGAGCAGCACTGATTATAACTCAGAAACATTTCAAACAGCGTGTCAGGTTAAGCCATTTAATGTTGAAATGTACGGGTCAGCCTTCGGAAAGCAGGACTGAAGGTACAGCATCGCTTCTCTTCCTTTCACTCCTGTGCCAGTCACTTATTTAATTTACTCACAACGGCACTAAATAGAACATACAATACTCTATTGTTTATTTAATCTAGTATCTTCAATCTCCAGTTCAATTTTTAATCATCCAGATTACTGAAACAGGTGGTTCAGACTCACGCACAAATGAATTTTCCATCCAATCTTTGTTATATCTTTGAGGCTGTTTTCAGTCTTCATTAAAATCTATACGCTAAAACTGCCGTTTTCTCACTAAAAGTAACATCAATGTAAATAAAATAAGTAGAAGCCCCTACTTTTCCAGCATCGCATTGAGCACATTGATTCACGTAAGACAATTCAAGAATAATTTAATTCACCCAGCAGAATAGGAGCAGCCTTTGAATAAACCCCCTCTGACCGCAGCGGGAGCAGAGCAGCAGCCACGGCGGAGCGGCACCCACCACGGCCATGGTCGGTGTGCCAGGGCGGTGCTCCCCGCCCGGGTACCTTCAGGCTTGTGCAGCGCTCCCATGCACCGCCTCGAGCCTTTTCCCACGGGACGGGCGTGCGAGGTGCCCTAGCGCCAACGCAAGAGCACTGGTGGCGTGTCTGAGCACGGGGCCACGCGAGCACGGCCAGCCGCCCCGCGTGCAGGAGCCGCACTCCCCAGCCACGCAGCCTCAGCACAGCGGCAGACCCAGGTATAAACCTACAGATAGGCAACCTGTCCTTGAACTAAACACACTTATCAGAAATCCAATTTGAACAAAAAGGCCGTCTCCTAGCGCGCCACAAAGAGGGATGAAGGTCCATGGAAGGAAAGCCGGGGCGGCTGCCAGAGCTGCAGACAGGGTACTGGGAAGCACTGGGCACTGGCGTTAGCTCCCACTTATCTCAGTGCTTTTCATGCTGACCTCCAGATGAAAGCGAAGTAATTTGATAAATAGAAGCATGCTGCTTTGTTTACAGCTGACCAGAATAAACTCTGTTGTTAGCTTTTGGCTCAAAAAAAATAGCCAGCATAATTACTTGGAACAAGAAGAGAGAGCTGAAACAGCTTTTAAGCGTTTCATCTCCTGCCACTTAGATTTTAGAAAAGAAAACCTTGTGGCCATGTGGAGAAGACGAGGGGCAACGGGTACAAGTCGTACTGGCACAAGCTTAATGTCAATATAATAAAGAAATTTTTTTACCATGAGAACAATCAGTCCCTGGAACGACCTCCGCAGGGACGCGGTGCCGTCTCCGAGGGGAGGTTTTCAAGATGCAACTGGACAGCGCTGGGCAGCCTCGTCAAGGCTCCCTTTCCCGCGAAAGGTTGGACCCGGCAATCTTTCGAGACCCCTTCCGACCTGGGCTGTTCTATCTGATTCTAAAACCAAATCGCTAGCTTTGTGTTTTTTCAAGAAAACAAGAGAGAGAGGGGCAGAATCGATAGCTGAGTAAGAAACCGGTCAGGTCATTAGTTTTAATACTGTACTCATTGACAGAAGGTATCAACTTTCATTGATGTTCTATAATACGTATTTAAAGAGCAGACGACGCTTTACAGAAATCTTTGAAGTGCATTAACAAAAGTAACAATTCCACCCATGACAGAAAATCTATTTTTGTTTGCTGCCGTTTTTTATTAGGAGGAGCCGTCGCATCAAAAAATGATGCATCGAAAGGCTGATCTCCTTCCTGAGCTCGCAATCTGTGCACTTGTGGAACAGTTCTGCAGAATTTAATTGCAAATAATGGATCTTTGCAGATTTATTGAACGCCTTTATAGAATATAATCAAAATTCACATTGGTGCTACAGAAGTCACAACTAGATAAAGATTATGACTTTGTACCGGACATTAAAGATTTTTGAAAAAATCTGGAAAATACTATTATGTTTCTTTTGAATCTCATAGGTTTCATTGCACAATAAATTATGTGGTACTGCTCACGAAACACCTACAGAAACAGGACTATTCAGGCAACGTTACCCTGGTGCGTTAGTTTTGTGAGTGCTATACCAGAAATCTAAGTGGCGTAGGCAGCCGTGTATTGCTACCTGTATGCAACTATTACTGTCCGCTCTGGGAGCTCTGCAGAGCGATATCCTCGGTAAAGCTTTTAGAAAGCATTTAAGGTTTTAAAAAAGGATATGGACTTGACCCGCATTTTCAAAGTAATTCGGAGATAAAGTTCAAAAAAAACCTCTACAATGCTTAAGGTGTCTGAATTTTTACAATCCCTGGTTATCAACTCTTCCCTTAGACATTTTTGGAGGAAGGGGGCTTTGACAATTGGATCTGGTAGAGCTCTTTAAAGCTCAATTTTTTGAGTAGAGCCTCCACGTGTCTACCACATTGGGCATCGCGCTCTTGGTGGAAGCCCCAAACCACGGGGCTGGACCACGTCCGCTCCTTCCCGAGGTGGAGGAGCAGCACCAGGAGCTGCTGCCCGTGCTCCCGCACCCCCGGCCCCGGCTGCCGCGCTCCAGCAGCTCTGGAGAAGCGAACCCCAGCAGAAGACACAACCCCTGCCATTTAGCTCCAGTCCGTTAAATAGCCAGATGTGCCCAGAATCAGGTTCCTCCAATCTATTCCATTATGGATTAAGTGGAGTCACTGAAGAAAATCATTAAGAGCGTTCCGCTGTCACATCAGCTCCAAATGACTAAATGATTTACTGGAGTGCCTTCCCCTCTGCGCGGGCTGGGCCTCGCTCACGTTTGCTGTGTGCAGAAGCCCCTACGCTCCCCCGCTGAAATCAGAACTCCAGCTGAATGTCTCATTTCCCACGGGAAATCTTGAGTCAGTGCTTTTCATTACAGATTGATTTTTAAGTGCTATCTTCCAACTGGGTATTTTAGTTTAAAAACTGGAAACAAAAAGGAGTCTTAAATACAAATGCTAACCGAAAATACAGTAGAACATTTTCTCCAATATATCTTGGGGTTTTCTTTCATTCATGACACTGAAGTTTGAGTTCCACCATGTATCAAAAAAAGTTTTTGAAATGCTGACTTGGAAGAAAGCTTTTGTTCTGAATTGAGTCATTGGAGATCTACTATTCAGAATACTAAGTTAGTACAGTGACTGTCACCGGTACGATAGTCTTATTTACTTAGCACAAGAAAGATTATGCATTCAGAGAAAAAGAATTAACAGAGTACTACCGTTGGACGCTGACCGTGGAGCGGGCACGCTCTTACACGAGTATAAGTGCAATTGTCCAAACGATCATGTTTTGTCCAGCTTTTCTCTTCTTGTGTGATGAGGAGGAGTAAAGCAATTTCATTCAATTTATGTTCAAGTTTGCTATTCAGATCTAGATAATTAACGCTGTTATATATAGCCTTCTACCTGTTGGTTAAACACCAGCGTGCGTGAACCGGCACACTCCCGCGTACCGCACGTCTACGCGCGGACATACGGGCAGGCGCAGCAAACGAAGTGAGAATCCATTTAACGTGGAAGCCTCGATGAAATTCCTGCACGTCAGGCAGAAAACAGTTAATAAAAAGACAGACAGGAAACAAGTCAGAGTTCAAAATTAACCCCTGAATGTTCACAAAAAGGAAACGCCTGTTAAAACCGACGCCACCAACGATTTTTGTCGGCTGTGCTAGGTCCCTGGCCATCGGCCATTTCAAAAAACATTTCTATCATTTGCTTTTGCTGAGCGCTTATTCTTTTTATGTGCACTCAGCCACCAAGAGGTACAGTTCCTCCTTTGGCGCAAGCTCCGTGTAAACCACGGAAAAGAAAAGCTTCCTTTACAGAGGTGCGGTGCCTGGGCTGTGTACAGGCAACCCCGCGGCTCCAGATGTTTGCAGCAGGCTGCTCTTCGCGTAAGAACTCGCATCCGCAGAACAATTTGAAGGGCGACTGGTTGAAGCACTATTGTATTTCATTACATAAAACAGTTTTCCAAGGACACAGGCCTACACCGACATGGACAGGCACCACGTAAAACAGGAAAGCGTCTCTAAATTGAGCGATATTACCGAAAGTGGAACCTGCCCCGACCGCCCCGGCGCTGGCCCCTGCTGAGGAGCCGGCTTTGTGGAAAACTTGCTTCTCTTCCCTAATGTCCAGGATATTAAATCAGAGGTCAGCGCAAAGCTTTTTGCGGAAATCGTGGGTTATTACATTTCGCAACGGACTAATGGCAACCAAGCGCTGTGGATTTTAGACTTCATAAAATCTCCATTAAAGGGACAGTTGGCAGACGCTCTGGTGGGGACACAAGGGAAAATAAAAGCTAGTTTCTCAGCACATGTGAGAATGATGAAGCGCAAACGGTTACCTGTAGGGTGACCGGAATGGCATTTGACACAGCGGCCCATCTCGCGGGTATTTGTACGATTCCATTTAGCACGGGTGTTGCTCCAGCAGCGCCCTGGGCGCGAGGCGGCAGCCGTGCCCTCCGCGAGCCGCTGTCCCACGGCTATCTCCCCTTTCTTCCGAAAGCACTGCTGGGATCTGCTTTGGGAGGGAAACGGGCACAGAAGTGTGATGCCTAGTCCAAAACCACAGGACGAGACGCAAAGCCGATGGAGAATCTGAAGTCACGATTTCACAATTTTCCGAGGCGTTTTCCAGCCACGTCCCAGAGACGCGGCAGAGAGGGCCCAGCTCTGGATCGAGTACTCTGGTCCCTCACGAGCTACCTTGGTCCAGCCGCCTGTGTTAACTGGCGCAGGCGCTTTTGGGGCTGTCTCCTTTCTTAAGCCGACGACAGAACCGGCCCTTGCTCTGCCCCCCTACGGCCGCCCCGCACGCTCACGTCGCCCATCCTGGTGCTGGGCCATCTCGTCCCCGTCCCCACGGAGCGGGGTCTGGCTGCTGCCACAGGTCCCCCCTCTGGCAGCGATACGGAGCTCGCAGGAGTGAGTTTAAGAGCAGAATTATCTTTTCCAATATTTTTTCCAATTAAAAAGTAACTTTGAAAGTCCGAATACAAAGCCTAACAATTACAGGGAAACGTGGATCTCCTTTGGAGAGGAGAGAAAAATCTTACATTTTCTGGTGATGTATTTTGCAACTCTATTACAGAAGTAAGCATCTAGCCTCTCATTTTCACGTGCAGAGCACGTTGCTAATCCTAATCTCATCACCAAGTCACCGTCACTTTTGGGACAAAATATCACGTGCTCCAGTAAAGATAGCGGGGACTATGCAAGTGTAAAATCGTGCGAGTATAAAACCACATCCCCACCTAGAATAACATATTATTATCCTATTGATAAAGTTCAGTACTATCAAAATCTTAAAGATTCGTTCTACTGGCAAAATTCAGTACCATCAAAGCCTTGGATATTTACAATCCCTGCAGTGCCCAGGACTGACAATTCACGATGAGGCAATTGCATTTGCTGAGCCCTCACTCCGCGTCTTTTGGTGCTGAGCAGCTATTTCGTGTCTTGATTCAAGTGAAATCCACCTAACACCTCGGCTGTAACCCTACTTGAAGGCTACAGCGACTGTTTTAGCACCTTCCCCTTCAGCGAGGGAAGGTAAAGATGAATTACAGATCCCTGCCATTTTTCCAAGAGATACGCAGAGACAGAAGAGGGGCAAACGAGCTGTCTCCCCGTCAGCGCGGGACATTTTTAAGCAGACCATATCGCTCGGCAAGACCGAAACAGTGTCCCCACGGTCCCCTTAGTCTCCTGCAGCGCTCCCGTACGCGGCAGAAGGCAAACCTTCAGCCTTTTGCTCCGGACTTCGTGGGTGCTGCGAGGCCGGGGTCGCGGAGCAGCGGTGCTTTCACAGCGGAGCCGCACCGATGCTGCCCGCCTCGGGGTCCTGACCGGTGCGCGGATAGAAAGGGGCGAGGAGAGCGGCAGCAGGGAGGCGCAGAGCCGAGCGCCGCCCTTCCCCAAAACCTGCAGCCGGCTTCTTTGGGGACATAACGCTTAAGGAGCGTTATCAGCGCTGAAGGAAAGCAAAACTGTTCTTGTAGTGAGGGCCATCTTCACTGAATCTGGTTTTTTCTGGGGACTGTTAATGCTGACGTCATTACGCTAGCGCTCCCGGAGCAGCTCCTGGCTTGTGCTCGAGTAAGCGAGATAAAAATAAACGCTGGTTAACACAGTGTGGGAGAGTTAGGAATTGGGTCCCCGACCTTTGGGGGGCTTTTTTCTTTTTATGCAAGCTGTGGGTCTATTATTTGGTAGTGATGGGGTTTTGGGGGGGAATGTGTCAATTCTGAGATTAACAAATAGGGAAATCAATTTGATGAAAGCAAGAGTCCTCCACCCCTCCCTGACTTTAATCNGGGCTTTTTTCTTTTTATGCAAGCTGTGGGTCTATTATTTGGTAGTGATGGGGTTTTGGGGGGGAATGTGTCAATTCTGAGATTAACAAATAGGGAAATGAATTTGATGAAAGCAAGAGTCTTCCACCCCTCCCTGACTTTAATGGGGGATAAATATTTGCAGAGGCAGGGTGATGCCTGGAGGTGCACTTATCTCCTCATCCACACGGCACCACCCGTCAGAGCTCTGCGGCAGGCAGAGGACGTGCCCTCGCAGAGATGCTATTGCAAAGCCCCAGCCCAGCAGCCTTTTCTCTGGAGCGGGCAGATCACTCGTTGACACGACATTCGTGCTCCGCTTCGTGGCTTCGGATGTCCCTGTTGCCCATTTGGGGCCTCGGATAAGAGCGAAGAGCTGTCGGCGTGCGCAGTGCCCCTTCGGTACGCCCGACCCGATGGCCTTGGGCACAGCTGCAGCTGGCAGGTGCTTTCAGGCAAAGCACAGCCCATTTCCTTACCGTTTTTCACACTCCTACGTCTGTTTTTAAACACGGACAACAGGACCCGAGAAGTCCCAGCTGCTCGCGACACCTACTTGTGGTTTAAAACAATTACGCTGGTGCCCGTTCTTGGAAAGGAATGAGTGGCAACAGGTCACCGCATCCCTACGGCATACACACGAGCAGAACGCTCAACCCAGGTATCACCCAAAGCGTGTGCCGACAGCCGGGGGGCTGCGAATCGAAGAACCGGTGTTAGACGGCTGGTTCGAAGGCTGTGTTAAACCAGCGGGAGCGCGGGGCTGGGAGGGACGAGGAGGAGGACGAGGGACAAAGCCCCTACAGGGACACGCGGCAGTGAGCGTACCCGTCGCAGGAGAATTCTGGATTTCCTGGCTTTCCCATCGTCTTTCCTGAGTCAGAAAATTTTTTACTACACGTTTTGCCACTCCTCAGAGAAATTGTGAAACCTGTCCATAGCAGTAATTAAATCCTATTTCTGCCGTTACTTTTCCGAAAGATACGTTTTACAAATGGAGCTCGACTGTTTTAAATCACCTGCTAATAGATTTAAGAGGAAATGTAATAATTTTCTTCTGTCCTGAAGTGACTCAGTGATGGAAAATAGACGTTAAACGAAAAAAGCACAAATTATTTATCCGCTCTTGCACTCCTTTTGCTTCCATTCGCATGTAAGCTGTTTGGCTAAATGGTCGGATAGGGAGGATGCGAACACTGCGCTCTCCTTGTTCTGCTGATGTAACGACAAAGGGAGGATTATTTCTTAATTTTCCGTGTGGTAAGTGGGTAATTATTGTCCAATTAGACTTGCTATTAACCTCTCTGTATCTCATTTTGCCATCCATAAAACGAGAATAACAGCACTTACCGCTCTCGCTGGGATACTGCGGAGATTTATTAGTTAATGTACGTACAGCACAATGAAAATGAAAAGCACTGCACATTGGCTAGAGCGTTGTTATTAATAATGAATCGTCGTTAGCACCATTAGCATGGTTAGAGCTTCGGAAGCTTGGTGCGTGATCTGATGCCTGGCAATAGGGTGCAGCCGTAAGGGTTTCTCTTGTGAGCCTTGGATCTCAAGCTTGAGTAGTTGGATGGAGAATCTAGAAAACGGGGTCTAGCGAAATGACAATCCAGTTTTAATTGTTGCAGATACGATTGTGCCTTTTTCTTAAGTATAAAGGAACAATGAATTAGCAAAAAACAAAATTCTCCTAAAAGAAAAACTGATTAGCTGGGGGAAAAAAAATCTCCTTAAAACTCTTCCTCCTAAACCCGTTGTACCTGAGCTAGTACCTTGTGTCACATCTTGTCCGTGACCTTCTGGTTCTTTAGCAGAAAGCTCTGAGGGGACGGAGGAGGCATCTGCAGAGGTAACCTGCGTCACTGGCAACAGCGGCACCGGCGCCGGCCAGGCACCGGCAGAAAGGTGTCCTGCCGCAGCTGAGCGGGAGCCAAGGGCAAAGAGGAGAGGGGTCAGGTTCAATAATCAGCTACTGGCAGAATTGCTAATCACCGCCTGGAGACAGCCGGTGGCTTGGTTTACCGGGCTCCGCTAAGGCCCAGCCCCGTCTGCCGGTGCTGTGCGCACAGCTCCTTTCCACTCTTACTGCAGCGAGCTGAAACCTGCAATTTTTTTTTGTTTCACCACCGGGGTTCCATCCAACGCGGGAAGCTCCTGCGTCAGAATGACGCTCCTCCAGGGACAAGGTTTGTGACAGCGCCTGCGCTCACGGGCATTGCCTGGCTTGTTAGAGGACCCTTCTGGTGTAGCGCACTGCTTGAAGTAGCACTAGAAGCAAAGATGCTTGTGCAGTGATTGAGTGAACTCAGTTCGATAACTGCTATGACTCCAGCGCTAATTCACAAACTATCTCAGATATCGGGGGAAAATCCAGAAGAAACAGAAACCTTACATGTTGGTTAAGATAATCTCTTCTAAAATTGTGCCCGATTTTATCGTACCTTCTCCAAGCACCCGTCTGCGATGGACAGGGAAGAGCCTGACGTCCTCCGGAAGCTGCGTGGCGATGCCAGCAGCGCTGCCCAGGCACCGACCGAGACCTCGTCCCCTCAGTCCTGGAGCCCCGCAGCGCTGGAAAACGTCCAGTTTTCACACCGGTTTCTTGATGCTCACGTACCAGACCCGAGGTGGGTACCCAATAATGTTTGATTTGAGGGAGAGATGCCCGCAGGCACGTGGTCCCCGACCCAGCCAGCTGCTTATTTTCTCGTAACTGCGTGGAGATCGGCATCCCACGGTATTGCTGGGGCAGGGACCGAGGGGCCCAGGCTGAAGTGGGACCACGAGGACACGGGCAGCAGTGGGACGTCGCGGTGGGGGTCGTCAGGTACCGTCAGGACACGGAGAGCAGCGTGGCACCAAGTTTGCCGTTACTCTCTGTGCTGCAACCAATTGAAATAAAAATAAAACCAAAAATAATACCTCAAAAGTAACCATAGTATTTGGTAAGACCTCGCAGTCAACAATGCAGCCCCCGAACAGCCACAAACCTTAAAAGCCGCCGCCTTTTCTTTGTAGCCTCGTGCCGCAGACAGCCCCCGTTACCAGCCCCTTTGCACAGGCAGCCGCAGCACTGATGCAGGTCACAGACCCGCGTCACGGGCGTCTTCGCAAGTGTTTGAAAACCAGCAGTTTTCCGTTTCACTGGTGTAAACGCGGAGTCACACTCGCCTCTTCCTGGCGTAACAGCTGAAATGGGGAGCGGAGTTTGGGTTCCACTTCCCAGATCAGCCGGGATGCTGTTCTCGGCCTGGAGCAGCACTGTCTCGGCTGGTGGCTGGGACGCGGAAACTTCTGGGTGCAGTTCTGCTGCTGGTCCGTAAGGGCCTGGACCCGCTGGCCTGCAGAGCTCAGTTATGGTCCCCACAGCCTGTCGAGATTTCTGTTGCGCAGCACGAGTCTCCGCTGCTGTCTGAGAGACTATGACTTTATATCAGTCAGGGATAATTTAATTAAAGACTACACTAACTGATGCATGGGAACACACCAGTAACGAGTGTATTTTATCCGCTAAGGAACAAATAGATTTTCAGAAACGTTCTTTCTTCAGCTCACTTCTCGTTTAAGCATTTGGATGGTTTCCAGCAGCTCACTGTTGCTCCTTCTCCCATCTGTCCCGCTGAGAAATACAAAACATCGTTCTGCTCGCGTATGTATGTGTGCATACACGCACACACGTATGCACTCATATATAAACCCAGAATGATACTAAACCCTCAGTCACCCCATCTGATACGTCTCACGCGTGTGAAAGCAGCAGTCGGTCCCGCAGCAGCAGCGCCAGGGCAGAGCCAGGCAGAGGTCGAACCGAAGCCGATGCTGGGCGTCGAGGTACGAGAGCAGGAGAAGGGACGCCGCGTCCCCGGCATCGAGGTGTGCTGCTGGTGGATGAAATTCCCGGGCTGTGTCCCAAAACTGTGGCCACTAATTAAAAGTTTGGTGGCTTATTCCTTCCCGCACGCTGTGAAAAGATGGGTTTCAACCAGCCGCACAAACACCCAGACGGTATTTTCTCTTTGAATAAAAATAGAAATAATAAATATTACCTGGAGTATTTGTCAGCTTTGCCTAGCCCAAAGAGAGGAATTGATCTGACTTGCGGTCCACCGTCTCTAAAGAAAGACAGACGTGACTGAATAACTCCCCTTTCGTGATTGTCCTACCAACAAATCGCTCCTAACAAAAAGATCTATGGGCGCAGAGCTGAAATGCAGCTACTGCTCCAACTCAGGAGATTAATACGGTGACACATGTAGGTGCAGCAATAATGTGTTGAGGAGTTATTGATTTTTTTAATTAAACTTTACCGGTATCATATTTTCAATGTAAATGAATGCATCGTTAAAGTAATTAATAGCATGGCAATAACGAGAACTGTCTGAAATGGCAATTAATCTGCGCGCACGGTCCTCCCGTAACACCCTGTAGGCAGACCAGGAGCCTCGGCGCTGACGTACCTGTCTGACGGACGCTGCGGGGACCGATGCAGCGGAGCCACCGGCACGGGGAGCGGGGCTGTGCGGTGCCTGATGCCCGCATGGCCGCCAGCCAGCCGTGCTGGGCTCCGCGCTGCTGCTGTCACAGCCGTTGAGGGAGTTAGTAAAAACGCAATCACTAAACAACCAAAGAAAAGCAAAAAAGAAACAAACCCAAGCGTGCTATCTAAGGGCCAGGCCGCTTGGTTAAAGCCGTGCTCCAGAGCTCGGCCATAACGGCCCGTACCTGGGGGGTGAACCTCCTGGTCATCCCAAAGACCCATTGCCCTGGGGTTTCTTCGGCTTTTCCTGTCGCACTCTGCTTTCAAAGCCTGGCCCCGCCACCGCGGAAGCCAGACCAGCGCGAGCCGCAGCTGCAACCCAGCGCCGGCAGGATGCCGCGCGGTGGTGGGGGCCGCACTGGCGCCCGCCCCTTCCAGCTCAGCACCAGCAATCATTGGCCACAGGGCACCGAAATTTGGGAATTTGATTTCTCCCCTGCTGGTCATTCCCATCTGAAAATCGTCCTTGCCTAACCAGCGCACAGTCAGCCCTTCTCCCTTCTACAAGCGCCAACACCAGCCTCAACTTGTGCGATTTGAAAACGGCAGAGTAATTTGCAAGAGTTCTGGCTTTGCAAGTAATTGCTTAGGACAGAAAATACAGACCAATAAACACATTTGAAAGCTTGGTATTTTTAAGCACGGCATTAAAAAACCGCCCTAAATCAAATTCAATTGTTATGCATAATATGAATATTAATAAATAAGAAAAAAATACGTAGCTGCGATCATAATTACAGAACGCTTCCTGAAACCGNCAGAGTAATTTGCAAGAGTTCTGGCTTTGCAAGTAATTGCTTAGGACAGAAAATACAGACCAATAAACACATTTGAAAGCTTGGTATTTTTAAGCACGGCATTAAAAAACCGCCCTAAATCAAATTCAATTGTTATGCATAATATGAATATTAATAAATAAGAAAAAAATACGTAGCTGCGATCATAATTACAGAATGCTTCCTGAAACCGAGGAGATGTTTTCTTGACTGACATAGAATGTTCAGGCAGATTATTATTTTTTTTTAAAGATATTTTTTTTTTCCAAAAAAGAGCATCTAATTTTCTCTGCAGAGCGAAGCCTATTGAAGCTGTCATCCCTGGGCTGGGAGCAGGGCTACAGATCTGGTTGTTGATGCTCGTCAAGGTCTAGCCCTTCCACAGCGCTCACGTATTTTAATTCTATCTAAAACCTCAGCAGCTATTTTTAGCCCGAACCGGTTTTTGCAGTCACATCTGTCTGTGACTGTCACATATCATCAGACTCACCCAAAGCCATGACTTTCTGTGGTGTCTTCCAAGACTTGTTCTGACCTTTCTACCATGGAAGGGCAGCGCAATGAGAAATTCTGAGTTCTTCTGCTCTAAACCAAAGAAAGAAGTGTCCCAGCTGAGGACGAGAGCCGGACAGCAGGGCCATTTCACAGCTCACCCCATCTTCTTGATGAAGACGTCTTAGGTTGTCTCGCTGCACGATGGGATCTGACCCAGCGCAGGACCGCGTAATTGCGCTCATCCGACACTGATGAGGCTGGCAACTCACAGGAGACCGGGTACGGGCACGCGGGCGACTTCAGGGGCGGGCGAAGAGCCTGAATGATTCATAGGGGTTCATGTAAAACTCAGCTTTAAAGCTGTTTTGTTTAAACAAGTTGCCACTGCTAATAACATTATGTCCTTCTCGGGGAAAAACAAAACTGTTGTCCTATTTTAAAGCAAGTGCTTCCTTCAGGGCTAATTAAGCTGACAAATAACACTTCCAAAGATTGAGCAGTTTAACCGATCACAGCGCAGTGATGCCGGGGACCCTGGAGAGGACCAGTCGCTGCTGTGCACAGCTGGGAAAATTACTGTGCCCCCCGTATCAGGACGTTGAATGAGAGAAAAATAATACCTCATTAATCTTCCTAATGAACCTCTTCTAAACAAGATAATTCACAATTTTATGGTACACATGGGGTTGCCGTGGAGATTTGCTAAGCTGCGCACCAAACTGTGAATCAAAGTGTGCAAAAGCAGAAGTTGTCTGACAGCGGCACGCTCACAGCAGACCTGTCTGCGCTCTTCCCCTCCTCCGAGTCTCAGGAATCCCATCTCAAACCCAGGGAGATGGGACAGACACTCGTTCGGAGGGGTAGGTTTGGTTTCCATGGTTGTTGGACAGAGGATGCACTCAGAGGGGCACAAACCGACGGACGGGAGAAATAACGTGCTTGAGCGAGGAGCTGGGGTGTCTGGGCCAGCGCTGTGCGTCTCCGGGAAAGTCTTCCCGCTCCCCTGGTCGCACGGCCGCTCACAGGCTGAGCGCAGCGACCCCTGACCGCTTCTGGGAAGCGAGAGCGAAAGGTACAGATACAATCCCGCCCATGCTTCACGTTTTGTACAGACGAGGAAGACGGCGCCTTACATCCTCCTCCCCAGGCGTAAGACCCAGGCTCTGAAGTTTGAAATTAATTCCTCTAGACGTAGCACTGTTAGTCTCACACCATCACGACAATCTTCTTACGCTCACAATTAAAGACTGAGCTGCCGACCTTTAACAACACTTGTACGTTTAATACTTGCTCAACAGGACTTATAAATCCAAATCTTCAGAGACAATGGAGTGCGTTGCAGTCCCTAACAGGAAGGTGCTTCAGCTCAGTACAGAGGCACGCCAACTTTTTAAGCCTTCTAGAGGCTTTCAGTGAAGTCCCAAACCTACAGTGTTTGAGAACCCATCTGGTACTTCTCCTGCCTTTTGCTACTGAATTTTAGAAGAACTCTGATACCATTCCCAATAGTGAACAGCGCAGCGAACCCTCAAGCATCCACGGGCTTGTGTATTTCTAAGCAAACAATATCATTGCCGCAAACATCCTTAAGAAAAGGAAGCCATCAGCACCATCTGTATGGGAATTTCCTTCCTAGACGAAATATGTATCTTCGTCATTGAACACTCCAAAATGTGTGAATAAAACCTTTTTTGGCAGACACATTAGATATTGTAAGAGCAAACAGGCGCGCCATGGCAAGGTAGGTGTACATGAAACCTTCAAAGTCGCAGATCCCCTCGATGCAGGCTAGGCAACGCTCCGAGGTCTGCAGCTCCGGGGCTGCCTTATTCCTATTCCCCAGGCAACGGCACTGAGGAGTCACAGATGGTGTTACAGCAGTTCATGAGACTTTCATGGATTTCTCATGGTCCTTTGTGCCCTTAAATCACATACATTCACATTTGCACGTTCAGCTTTTTGACAATCTAGGTAGTTCTGTGAGAGTAAACAAGGATACAGCAGCAGCAAGTTACGTTTCTTTTTTCTTTTTCCATAGTGGAAACACAGCTATTATCAGATCAACGTGACATTAAGTAAATGATACTACTGCAAATATCCACCAATTTCCATAATGTTTCGATGCTGCATTTCCATAATTTCATATACTTCTCTTCCCTTTCTGTTTCACGCTGTTTCTTTCAGAGAAGAGCTCAGAGCCCACGATCGTTTGCGCATGCTGGAGACATCAGCAAACACAGAGAGGAGGTGGAAAAAACCGCATCCTCGAGTTTCCTGCTATCCAGCGGCTTTATCTTTAAATCCAAAATCAAGGCAGCTCTGCTGAACTCATCTACCAGCTGCTCATCTGCGTGTGCCAAGGCACTGACCATTTCTGTAATTTAGTGTAGCCTGTGAATTTTTTCATTCTGTGCATTTCCATTTTATTTCCAATTTACGTATGCACTCAGCAGAACTATCAGAGCCCAGGGAAAACTCCATATGGCAAGCAAGAACCCTTCATTTAAGGAAGCTCACCGGGGCCGCGCGGCACACGGAGCTGCTCCTGCTCGTCCGGAGCCGCTCTCGCCGCTCGCCTTGCACCAGGCTTGTGCGTGCCCAGCCGTGCCTGGGAGAGCAAGGGAACACCATGCTCTCCCCACAAGGTCTCAGGCAACATACGGAGAATTCTACCATTAGCAGGGATCACAGAAATACACAGCAACTGTTCGACAGGGGTCTGTATCACCACTGACATGTTATCAGAGCTACTCCGGCGTCACATCGCACGTCTTACAGAAACTCCTAAAGAGCAGCCGGACTCTTTGATCCACACAGGAATCTCGTAACCACAAGCTCCCTTCCACAGTCATACAAAGGGTTAAGATGATGAATTGAGTTACCGCTTCTTTTGCCTGTGAACACAGTATTGAAAGCACTAGCTCAGAAAAGCGTTTAGCTATGTGTTGGAGTGTCTTTCTTGTTCAAACTCTTCTACTTCTTTAAAATCGCTTTCCCGCGTGAGAAGTGTCCGTACAGATAAAGCTTTTACTCCTTTCCACGACACTACGTTCCTTGGACACAGAGCACTACAGAGACCGAGGGAAATTCAGCGTTGGGTCTGTGTTCGTTCTCCAGCCCCTAAACGACACCACCAGTCACCGATGTCCAGACCGCCTCTAGCACTGATGAATTAAGCCTGTCTTTGTTTCAATATTGCCATCCCCCCAAGCTCTTCCCTAACATAATCTTGTTATCCTTGGGCCTTGCATGGCTTTTTAATTATCATTATTATTTATATAGCACGGTGCACACAGACAAATTTAATCATGTTGTTTACATGAGCTAACCTGATAGACTTAATGGAGAAACTACATATTTTGTTCCCAGTGTCGGCACAAATGCAATGTATTTTCTCACTCTCATTAACACAGTCAGGGTTTGTAAAAGTCTGACGGTGCTAGAGAAGAAAGCATTTTCTCCAAAGAACAGGTAAACCATAAGCAATGAGAAAAGTTCCTCCCACCGCAATCCCTCAATGAACGTGTTTCAATCCCATCATGGAACAATTAGGTAAAGTAGCCAAAGAATCAAGCCCAGATTAATGATATTTCATGAGGAGCTATTGGAAAGCTCAGACAAAAATCGTGCAGAAAGACAAAAAAAGACATTACTGAAAAGCAGATTAAAGTAACTTCAGAAAAAGTATGAAACCCAATACGCCTGCAGAAAAAAAAAGCCAATAAGGAGAGGTGATGGCCAGGACAGATATTCATTGCTGTATGAGGTGGAAGAACACAAAAGAGCAATTTAGATGATAGGTTACAAAAAACCTAAGAATTTAAACAAAATATAAACCTAAACTCCACACTGGGCAAGGAAAGGAAGGGGAAAAGACCGAAACTTGGAGTCATTCTTGCTGACTTACAAAGTTATAAGAAAGGTCTCTTGCTGCTTGAACAGATGGGTCTAAAATTGTTCTCTGTCAGCAGAACCATCACGGGCTGGATTTGCCTGGAAGGGACAAACCCTGGTTGAGATCTGTACGAGGAAGAAGTGCCACATAGGTACTTAATTTGAGCATGCCCCTGAGCAGACCGACTGCAGCTGATGCACCCCGTGCAGAGACACTTTATCTCTCCTTCTCCTTTTCTGGCCAACCCTTCTACAGTTTACCAGTTACTTCTGCTAAAGCATGGATCCAAGGAATGGCGGAGCCGGAAACGAAGTAGAGCAACAAAGACCCTTCCTCCGCTATTCCAGCTCATTTGTTGAAGACATCTTACGATTTTCTATTTAAAAGGTCTATTCAGTCATCAGAAATGGAAGGGCAGATTTTTACCACGCGTGGGTCGGCACTGGCCTCCAGAGCAGCCCTGGCCACTTCAGAGGCTGGCAGCCAGGGACGTTCACCACGCAGTGGTGGCTACCATACAAACACCTCTGGCAGAAAGAAATTGCTCCGTCCCTCAAGATTCGTACCTGTGTGCTGTACACTGCAGACTTGAAGACACCCTTGATAAACACTTCTGTTTCTGTAGATTTACATTTTCCTTGGAAAACTTTCAAATTGAGGCATTTTAATAATTTCTCTGGTGGAACATCAAGAAAAAGTCTTGCCTACCTTGTAAAATTGAGTGCAGAAACAGAGCTTTTCCAAAATTGCCCATGCAGAAGATCTCGTTAGCGCAGATTTCCTAAAATACAAGGTATCTACCCAGCTTCATCCCTTTAGTATCTGCACAGCAATGGAATAATTAAGCAGTTCTACTGGTTCCTTAGAAAGAGGAGAAACACGTGGCTACTCTGACACAAATGAAGATGACTAAAAACCTGCTGCAACTGGAGAGCAATTAACCATCAGCAGCACAAAGTCTTGTTTAGGTTCTTCCCTAATCTGGTGTCATTAATGTGCATATCATGACACAAAGGCACTGAAGACCTTAAAAAGAGACATAGCAGTTCAATGAATGCTTTCACATCAACGCACTTGAACACAGCGAAACCAGGAAAAGCTTAGCCACGCATTGGCTGTTCCTGCTGCGAGCGGCTGGCTTTACTCCTGCGTCTCTTGACGGACAGCAGAATCCCAGTGAGTTTGTAGAATAAATGGCAATGGGTTATGAACAACGGAATGAAAAGAGGCCAAAACATCTTTCTCAATAGGAACTGAAAAAGGTGTTGTGTATCAGAGACTAATCCACCTTCATTCGAACCGTGGGAAACCTGTGCAGCTGTGACAGTGAGCATCGTCACGTGCTAACATCAGGAGAGCTCAGGACATGGCCGCTCAATACACATTGAAGGAACCTGTGTGGTGCCTTCACATAGGCTTGCCCACACACCTCTGCCGCCACCGCGGTGAGCCCCGCGGCCAGCAAATCCCTGGATCCTACACGTATGCAGCCTCAGCGTGTAACATCTATCATCCACTGCATCAGAAGTCTCAAACAAAGCTTCGTCAGAGCCATCAACCATGGTGTGTCCGAGCAAGTCCATGCAGCCAGCGAAGGGCAGAAGCTCCTGCTTACCTATGGGCAAACCTTTTCCAAACAGCAGCCACACCATTGCCAGTTTCTCACTTGTCGTTCTCAGGAGACCTACAAAACACCTTTGAGGAACAAAAATTCATAACCACACTGGATACTAAAAATTACAGAGTCAATTCCATACGCTTTCTACAGAAAACCCTCTGTCCCACAGGGAAACACCCCCACCACCTCTCGTTTGGCTGACACCCTCCTCCGTCCCTCAGGTGTCAGCCTTGCTTTTATCTCACATTACTTTGGAAAATGAATAATTCAGGTCAACTACTCCAAGCCTTTACTTACCTTGAAGTTTGTTTCAGTTTCTTCCCTGAAGGTAGGCTTTTGTGCCTGAACACTTGCCTGGGTCTGCCGTCTGAATGAGTTGATCTACAGACCTGCCTTAAGCCATTTGTTCACCACGGTTAAAAGCAGTCTCGTTTTTGCAGTGACTCTCCACCCGGTTCTGTGTTTCCCACAATATCCCTGCAAACACATCTAAAGAGTGTCTACGAATACAACCTGTGAGAAGTTTTCTACGTCACAGTCCTCTTTTTGGTCGGCCGCAGCGACGGCCCGGCACACAGGCGGAATTTCGTCTGAAGTATTGAGGAAAAAGCATTGNGTTTCCCACAATATCCCTGCAAACACATCTAAAGAGTGTCTACGAATACAACCTGTGAGAAGTTTTCTACGTCACAGTCCTCTTTTTGGTCGGCCGCAGCGACGGCCCGGCACACAGGCGGAATTTCGTCTGAAGTACTGAGGAAAAAGCATTGCAAATACAGGTAATGGAGAGCCCTCCGGGGAGATCATCTTATAAGAACACATACGGAATTAGGATGCTGATTACACATTTAAGATAAGCTTAATTTTGCAGAATTTGTATGTGATGTCATAAAACATAGTTTGGGAA
This sequence comes from Steatornis caripensis, assembly GCA_013398225.1. Classification (NCBI taxonomy): domain Eukaryota; kingdom Metazoa; phylum Chordata; class Aves; order Caprimulgiformes; family Steatornithidae; genus Steatornis; species Steatornis caripensis. The sequence goes on along the minus strand of VZSC01019218.1, from coordinate 165,570 downwards.
AACAAAACCGAATTCAGTTACCCCTTTCAGACAAAGGCTAGCTGGCAGGCTGTGGGGGGTTGGTGTTTTCTTTCCTTGCAGAGTCTCCAGCTCCTCCTGATGCGAGTGCAATGGAAGCGAGAAGTCGGATTTTAAGCCAACAGGAATACTTCTTTGGTGACTGACAGCCCTAGCTCTAAGTACTTATTTTTTAAAAAAACAGCACTTTGTTTAATAAAAACGCCCACCTCTACGACAAAGCTAATCCTAACGGTGTGAGAGGGCAGAATCCAGTTGGAAAGAGCACGGAGGTAGAAGGCAAGCCCCGATCCGAAGGAGACAGCAGTCCAAAAGAGACGGGTGAGCTTCTCACCCCAAGGTTATTGGAGTTGGGTAACACTAGCAGCAGCAGGTGACAGAGAATAGCTTTTTGTTATCTGACGGAACATCACACTCGGATACCTGGTTCACGTAATGAAAGTTTCCCTGAGTGGCTCTAATTAGGCGCCCATTGTTTACCATATGTTTCAGTTTTGCAAGGACAAGCGTGCACAGAGTTTGCTCGATTGCCGCTACTGTTCGAACGTACCCTCCGGAGCCAACGCCCAGAGAACTTTGCAAGTCTCTGGCACAACGTCTCTCCGTACAGGAGGAGAGCAACAACTTTGTGAGGTGACGATTGCGAAGGCGTTTAAGTACGTGAGTATCTGTTGTGGATTTTCATTAGGCGTACATTCACTGTGTCAGTGCCTGTGCCAGTATTCAATTACTAATGCAGGCTTTAAAAACAGGAGAGCATCACTTCAAGGATAATGAAATTTCATGACTAGGAAGAATATTGGCTTTAAAGGTCTAAAAACACTGAGATGCTGTTTTCAGACCAGCTGTGACTCTTCTGGTCTGTGAAACCCAGGTTATGATTTCCAATCGCTGTCTTCGACAACCCTGATTACGTTGATTGGATTTTGTTACGTTTCTGCAATTTCCTGGTATTAGATTCTATTTTTAAAAAAAGTAGAGAGAGATAAGGAGAAGGGTTTGCCTACCTGAAACCACATGGAGTAGAAGGCTCCTACCTAATGGCCTTTAATCCAAGCCTATGTAAATTTCAGACTCGACTATCTATGACATAATGAGATCTGTCAAGCACGAGCCATGGCACTGTAACCGAGATGTGAACAGACATTCACATTATCCAGCATGCAGCAGATAGATATTGCTATTAGAGAAGGGAGGGGAGAAGTGACAAAAATGTCCCATGCCATGGTGAGCAGTGGTCACATTTCATCACAACGTGAGCGAGAGTCTTTCGGCACTTTAGTCAAAGCAGCATCTCCCTCCCCGAGAACAGACAACCACGGCAAAGCAGGCTGCAAGCAGACCCGTACTCTTCCGTGTATCTCGGTGCTGAGAACCGCCCGGTGGCGCTGAAAGCAGAAGCGCACGTGGAGGGGCAAGGAGAGGAGGCAGACGCTGTTTGGGGGTGCCTGCTTCTGGTCGGTACTGTCACATCCCATGCCTAGCACAAACGACAGACGGCATTCATTTCACTTCCCTCCTTTGGAAGCCGTCCTTTCTGTCCTGCCGCCTTTGATGGTCTGAGCACACCGTTTCGGCAGCGATTTCCAGTCCTCTGCATCCCGTCTCTCTCCCTCCAAACTGTTCCGCAGCACTGGCTCTGTGTCTCTGTCTTTTCCAGAGACCTTATCCTGCAGAAATATATAAAAGCAAGAATTGCCTTTCAAATAACGCAACAACTCCGGCATAACATTTGGAACAAACTAAGCCATACCTCTGATTTGTCTTTATTTTTGTTCTCTGTGGGTCTGAGTTAGTTTTCCTCCTCCTCCGTTTGTTTTCTGCTCTTGTCATTCTCACCTTTTGATTCCAGTGAAGATGGAAACGAAAAAGGGAAAAGACTATTTGTCTTCGCTTAAGTTTCAGACTTTGAAGGCTTGTGCGTGTATATGGATCTGAGCATTCAGGTTGAAGGAGAGTTTGTTGGTGTGGAGTAAGGGCCAGCTCGAACCCTTAAACACGCAAAGCTGACTGATGGCTTCTCAGGCAGCTCCGAAAACAGCCTTGCTCTGCAACGGTAAGAAAAGCAAGGGGGGTTAACGCACAAACCCGGGCTTCTGTATCCGAGGCCTAACGCTGTCCTTCTACCCCCTACAATTGGTTGTATTAGAGATGAACCTGTGTAAGAGACACATACATAAAGCATGCCTTCATAATAAAATATGCAGGAACCATAAGGTCCACAAATATTTAGCTCTCTCCAGAAGTAATTTGGCGAAGAAGATTAAACTTCTTGCTATGCTATTCCCCAGTTAACAGTCCACTTAATATTTGACTAAGCATTATTAAGGATCAAAGACAACCAGAAAATAGCCCCTAATTCACTTCAGAAAGAACGAGAGCGCGTTCAGATTGACTTGCTTGTCTCAAAGCTCCTGCCCCCCAACTTCATCAAAGAGATTTAATCTCTTTCACCATCATTTATTCATGCTGATAGCACGTACGGGAGGCTGGAGCTAAGGGAAGCAGACAGGGGCACGTACAGTGCTCATTATGGATGGATGACTTTCAAATCCTATCACTGAGCGTGGGGCTCCAGCTAGCGAAAGCAGTCATTTCGCTCTCAGAGTCTCCACAATGCGTCTTTAAACCAGTAAATAAGTGACAGCCACCCTCAGCTCACTGTCTGAACATATATAATTAGCACCACCTCTTAGAGTGCAATAACGCCGCGGTTCAGAGCGCCGGCGCGCCAGTCCTTGTACACCCCAAGTCCTGCGCAGGATGGAAGGAGAATGCCGTGAAAAGCCAGTAATGCTCAGGGCAAGAGGAGGTCCGTGGAAGAGGTCTGCACAAGGCTCCTTCGCCGCAGCACGCCGCCTTATGGAACGCAATCCCTGGGCGTGAAGATGAAATTCAGACAGGCCCGCTGGCCTGAGCATGACCTGGCCATGACCGCTCTCCCGTGCAGAGGTCAAGGATGGGGCCATGCAGCACCACCAAAATCCTGGGCGTTGGCCAGCAATCCTCCATGTTCAGTGCTTGTTGTCCAAACAGATGGAGTTCAGCCCGGAGCATCCCCAAAGTAGGAAACACCAGCTCCTAAAACTTAAAACTCTCTGAAACTATAACCCTTTTGCCCAGCTCCGACCGACGCTGCCACGGGAGATCGTTGCCAGCCCCCTGAGAGCAGCCCTACTCCTGCTCCTTTTGCCTTCAGCCTCTACAGACTTAGACCATAAACAAACCCATAAACCATATCTCAGTCTCTGCTTTAAGCAACTTTTTAATACTTGGAGATGCATTTTTGTACCAATTCAATTCAGAATAATTTTTACTTCCCACTAAAACTAAACGAAAAGGTCATGCTGGAAGCAGTATTTTGGTATTTCCTACACGAGATACGCCCCACGGAGGCAGCAGGTGAAGTCAAACCCATGCCGTTACCTTTCTCAGCTGTCACTGTGCAAGGTGTGAACCTCTGAGGTTCCCCTGTGCCACGCACAGCCGGCGGCCTGGAAGCTCACGAGCAGCTCATCAGGGCGAAATGCCCCACAGGCCAAGTTTCGTGGGACGGACGTATTTGTGTGGTACCTTTCCGTTTCTGTTAACTAACACGTTCCAATGAAATCCATTTTGCCACAAACTTCTTGACCTTCTCTATCCGCAAGCAGACATAATTTCTTGGAAGAATAAAGCCTAGCACAAAATCAGTGCTACATTTTTCCACACTTAGTTTATCTCTTTCATTGATTACATCAACTAAAAACTGTTGAAGCACAGCTACAAGAAAAGATCTAAATATTGAAGAAGTTCTAAACCCGTGTAGTAAACATAATGTTCCAGATCCTCAGCTGCTGGATAGCAAATCGTGTCATTTTGTGAAAGCCCTAAAATTAACTGAAATATTAAGTTCTGCATTTTTTTATGCAGTGCAAAAACCTGTTTTCAGCTGTAGCTTATTATATGCAGATACTCCGTAAACATTAATTAAGCTAAAAAGCATTATCATTTTATAATTAAGCAGCATCCAAAATTCTACAGATTAAAACCATTTTAAATACTCCAGCTTACAGGATTAGATGATTATAATATTTGCACAAAGAAAGTGCCAAACTTTCTATGACTTCATTGAGAAGAGTGAAGAAAATCCAGTTTAATACTGCTTTGCTGGAGAAACTAAAAGCAGTGCTTTTCTTGCATTACAAGCAGCAAGAAGTATTAGTATTTTAACAGCTAAATGAGCTGGTATCTGTAAAAAAAGCATGGAACAGTATTTTTGCAATTACTACATTGAAAGCTAAAAGTTCCAGAGACAGTTTAGTACAGAAAAAAAAAAATTCCACTGCATATTTACTGCAAATCTCCACCCGTCTAAAGTCAGCTCCCAAAAACCCTTTCCTGGTTTGCTAACATACGGAACCAGTTGTGCACGCTGTCTGGAAAGGAAGGATGAGCGGGCACCATCCCCGCGTGCCTGGGGAGAATTGCCACAGCCTTGAGGGGCAGCAACACAGCCCTGGCGAAAACAAACACGTGGCAGCGCCGGACGGATCCGCAGCTGTACCGGGTCATTTAACCAAAGGCAAACGGAGCGCACAGAGCCACCGCACAACACTTTGTTTCCTTAAAGGCAAACTCAGAGTTCGCTGGTCTTCAGAAAACATGCTGTTTGCTTAGATAATCGATTACTGCAACCTATAATTTTGTTGCAAAGATTTGAAAAACCATTACCTGCCCTAAGAGTTCACAACCTGAAATGCATCTGATAGAAACGAGCACAAGCGGATAGCGTATGCCTTTTGTTTACATTTTTAAAGTCGCATGGGATTCAATTCAGTATGTAGATCAGATCATACATATATGATCAAAGGATCACAAGTATTCCTGGAATCACCGCTGCCTACGTGGCTGAAGCTTTCTTGAAGACTTACTAAAATGCCCTAACGCTAATAAGCAAAATAAAAGGTGGTTGAAGTAACCACAAGATTTTGCAGAACAATCTGCATTTATTCCTCAAGACAAATGCCTGCCTCAGTAGCTGCAGTTAAGCATTCTGGATTGGATTTATTTTATGTTCTATCATCATAATCACAGCTACACGGCTGCAATCCACCACAACAATGATATTCCAGGGTGGGAAATCCATGTATCTGCAAGTTTCATAATTGCCTTTTTATTGCACTCCTGTAGTTTCCAGAATTTCTAAAAAAAAAAAAAAAAAGGACATTAACATAATGTTCATAAACAATATTAATAGGTTACAGCAGAGCAATCAGGGTACCTAGCAGCCTTGAAACGTGCCACAGAGCATTCACATTGAAGACGGCGTTCGCAGGGGTGACAGTGCTGTGAATCCAGGCTCCAAACCGCCCCACCGCTCACACGAAACGCAGCTCCAATCCACTTCTGTGGCATGTAACTCCACGGAGCCACGTGTGAGGTTTTACTGTAAACACAGGTATAAACACAACAGTTCGGTCGCAATTTCAGCTTCATGACATCATTTATCCGTGTTGATTCCTCATCGTTATCTCACAGTTGCCAAAAGCACGCGGCAGTACGACGGCAGGACACCGTACATTAAACACCGCCTGCAGGTGTGGCGCCCGATGCCCCGGCGCAGGTGTTCCGGCCAAGACACAAAGCGAAGGGCATTGCCTGGGATTTTTCTTGAAAGCAAGACCAAGTTGCTCACGATTCAAATGAAAATGTTCTGATCCCATATAAAAATACTGACAGGGTTTACGTTCGTTAGGCTCTCCCTGCTACAAATCAAGGTTGTGGATTTCCGCTAGCAAAAACTGTATCGAAAGAACAGAGGAAAGAACATTTTCTAGGGCTAACTGGCAGACAATGAAAATACTGGGAAATTCCGCTTTCCTTAAAGTGGAAATGTTCAAATCGCATCAGAGACTGCACGGCGAACCTGAGAGGTTCAGCAGCATTTTTGTAATTGAAGAAAGAGAAGAGGATGAACCTGGAGAAATATCAGCTGCATAGATTGTAAATCTCTGTGCCTTTTTCTGTTTCCTAGCACAGCGAACGGCGGGCACGCACATCAATATAAATCAGCGCTACACATCTGTTAAGGTAATCATCTGCTGTAAGTCTACTGTGACAGTCACAGCCTTTGTCTGTAGGATTTCAACCATTTTAGGCGCTATGTATTTGCAATTCTTCTCTTATCTATTTCTGACAAAAAAAAAAACCCACAACAACATCCTGAATGTATTTTCTCAAGAGACTTGATATTCATACCAATTAATGCATGAATTCTAGCAGGTGAGTTCCTTCTCTTTCCTCCTGGGAATGATATATTCAATTACTGCCAGCAGATGTATGTAAGTAGGGGAGAAAAACACCAATTCTTTTTTTTACTTCTGCTCCATGCATGGCCGAGTATTTTCAACTCATTTTTATGCAGAGGTTTTCATATTAAAAAAAAGCTATTCGCACCCATCCTATGCATTACGTTGTGCGTTTAAAAAAAAATAATTTAACTTACGCTGGAAGGTTGCTGTCTAACGACCTAGTGAGTGATGCCAGCCTACTCTTTGGACATCTGTTACTGCAGAGAGAGATGAAGCGTTCAGATCATGCGTCATGCCAGGTCATGCGCAAGTATGTTTCAAAGCATCAGGGCGTAATTTGCACAAATGAGGATCCTTCGGAGTTTAGTGCCTGATCTAAGAGCAGCTAAATGATTATCAAAACATAATAGCTTGTCTTTAAAGCTCCTGGCGTCTAGAATAACACTGAAATCAGCCACTGAGCTTGTTCCAGTTCAGAAGCCAGTGGAGCACATGTCTCGATGAGGAAGTTGTGCCTCAGGGAGATGACATGCTATTCTCTTCAATCCACATAGAAATTACGTCCTCTTTACACTGCATATAGACCTTTGTGTGTGAAAACTCTTGGGCAGCCTTGGACCTTGAACAATTTCGCACTTGTGTTCAATGTCACGTTTTAACGTCTCGTGCCAAGCTCCTGGTCCTGCTCCACATCAAAGCGGACATAGGGAACTTCCACGGACACAAAACCAGAAAGCAGAGGAACCTGCTCTGAGCTTCATCCAGAAGTCAGAAGAAACCTTTCCATTTCCTCCGGTTTCCATGACAGTTACAGCGTCGTCTGGGCTGGAGGCACCTCAGGAAGCCTCTAGTCCGCCCTTCTGCTCAAGGGTCAATGCTGAGTTCTGGCCAGCTCGCTTAGGGCAGTTGGGTCTTGAAAGCCAGCAGAAGCAGAGACTTCAGAAGCCCCCTGGGCCAGCGTTCAGTTATCCTCGTAGTCAAAATCCGACCCTCCAGAGCCTCCCCTCGCTCACTTTACGGCTGTTGTTTCTCCTCCCCCCGTGCGTCTGAGCGGAGCCTGGCTTCATCTTCTTCACCTCTCCATAGCTACTGGAAGTCTTCTGTTCGATTCCACTGAAGCCCTCTCCTCTCCAGGCTAAAAGAAGTCTGGTTCCCTCAGCCTCTCCTTGCAGGACAAGCGCTCCAATTGCGTGGGAACACGGGCACGAACAGAGCTTATTACATTTCTGATTTGCTTTCCTAATAATCTGTTGCTCAGCCAACTTCGTTCCACCGCCTTACAACTCCGAGGCAGCAGAGCATGCTAGCACCTTTTCTTTCTTGCTTTTTTTGACCAATAAATAAGGTCCCAGTATGGTGATTGCATAAATTACCATGTCTTCATGGAAAAGGTTTCAGAGAGTTATCTCAAAGTGACAGTTTCTAGGCTTTCCAGAAATCTGCACCAATCTATTTCTTTATGCTGAGGACAGGATGAGGTCATATGCTCAGCTGATGCAAGCCGTCATAGCACCATTACTCTTATGGAATTTCAGTATTTTTTACTCCAGCTAAGGATTAGACCAACAGTTTCTCGTAGGAGGCTAGCCAGCATTTCAAATCACAGTCTTGTTATTTTGGCAGCTTATCTCTGTGTACAGAAACCAATTATTGCTGGAATGCATTCATTTTTTTGTTCAGCTTCGTTTTAAAGCTTTAGCAACTTCTAATTTCCACTGCTGTTCCTAGATTGCTTAAGGAACACCATAGCGGAATAATCAGAAGGGATCGCGTTGGTAAAGAAAGCGGTGGACATTTTCTTTCGAGAATTAGCGCACAGAAATCCTTACTTAAATACTTAAGGACACACAAGTCACCTGCTTACAGGCACTCAACAAGAAAACCCCAACCCTCAGTGTCAGTTCTTCAAGTTTCTGTTCTAACCGCCGCCCAGGCCAGACCTCTGGAAAAGCAGAGCCTCAAAGAGCTTGCACAGACGGAAAGGAAGGAGCAGCTCACACAGGTGGAGCGGTTAACTGGACCGCTCTGAACCATGGAGCCAGCTACAGGTGAAGAACGACGAAATAACCTAGGCTTCACTCATGCTCAAGGTACTTCTAAGTTTATTCCCTGAGATCTTTTTCCACATTTTTCTTTTCTGTTTTCATGGCCATCGTGGCAGAGAAACAAAATCAAACCCAAAGGAAAGAGTTTGAGAAGTTATAAGCTTTGTCCTCCTCTCATCAGTAATTTTCATATTTGGGGAAAGGAAGGAAAGGTAGAACTAGCATTTGCAAAAGCTTCATCTTGCTAATAATTTTATCACTCTGCCACGTTCTTAATACAATAGGATTTCCTTTTTCTCTGTACTTCTGTGAAGTCTGAGGTATTGCACCCAATGCGGCTGAACAGCAGCATTAAATATCAGCTGAGCTCAGTTGGTTCAGTTGCACAGTCCCCTTCCTTCCCAATAAACTCCTTTTTTTTCCAGGACTTCTCATTTTCAAGTCAAAGTTGAAGCAAAGGCACGGAATGTTTTAACTTGTCTCGGATGGGAAGTAAGCAAAAGCCACACTACGCGCAGGCAATGTTAATGCAGAATTTTAGGAATGTGTTTCAGCAGCTGCTATTTGACAAAAGGTCCAGAAAACTGATTCTTGTTTTGACCTCTGTCCCAAGCTCCCAGGAGGAACCTGCGTCCGTCTTTCTTGCCTCTTCTTTCCCGCTTCTGAGAGCGGAGTGACAAGTACTTTGGGAAGACGAACGGGCAGGTCACTGAGGCAGGGATGCTAGGGGTGCGCCGGTCACGAGCCTCTGAAGACGTGAAAGCTGTTTCTTAGAGAGGGAGAATTTGGGCTTAGAGAAAGTTGCTTGAATAAAGAAGAGACCCTGACATGATCTTTCCTACTCAATAAACAAAAACCAACATGTTAGGTTCTCAAGTCCGCCTTTTATCTTTTACATATGTGTGTGTGTATATATATAGATAGATAGATAGATAGATATAGGTAACACAGAAGAAAAATTTCCTTGAAAAATACTATGCTTGTGTAGTTTGAAGTGGAAATGTTCTCGTGAACTCTAGACCGGGCTGGTTTGATGCCCAGATGCTTTGATGTGTGCTTGGGTCAGGGCGGCTCTGTAGTTTAAAACCAGTTCTACTGATTTCTCTTTTCTTTGCTTTCTTTATATACAACTGCCTGACACCCACCTTTGAAGAAGGGGAGAAGAACTGACTTATCATGGAATAAACCAGCAAGGGAAATTAAGATTTAGACGCCAGTCACCATTAGTGAAGAACTACCCACGTGATGGATAATTCAGCTGTGTCGATTGGTGAGACAGAAGCAACTGCGCAGAGCTTGGACTATGGAAAGAACATAACGCTGCTTCATGTTAAGCTGTTTTACCAGAACCGGTGTATGGTGCTAGCAAGTAAAATACCCAAGTGGTCTGGTGGGGAATGCTCCTTGCTCATGTGTCATGCAGTGATGCTGCCCTCGTGCTAACGAGCTGATCCACGGAGGCAAGAGAGAGGGCAAAGCTACGAGCTGAAACAGGTTAACTCGACATCCAGCTTTACGACCTAACATAATCCAACATAAAGTTCACCCTTACAAACAAGTCGTCTTGTCAGTTCTATTGCTGTTAATATCATTAGTTCAGCCACTTGCACGGCTGGGAAACCCTCCTCATCATGCACTCAAATAGTTTAGAAAAAAAAAAATCTGTGAAACGCCTGAAAGATAATGCCCATATTTACCAAAAAGTAACACAAGACTACCTACACGAAACTCAAAAACCCCAGAAGGAACGCTTTTCCTGTCCTGTGCAAAGCTCCCGTAATTGTTCCTTATGATCCCGTTGAATGGATTTTGAAATGATGACATCTTACCTCCGTAATTTGAAATGAAAACCTATTAAGTTGTGTGCTAAGTATTAATCTTAGGTATAAAACATCAGTTTACCCACAAAGTATTTAAAAGAAAAAGGAGAGACTACAACACAGAGGGTGACTAAACACGCAGTTTGCATCAAAAATCTGTTCAAAACATATTATGCAAGTTGGGACTGCGCCAGCGTCCATGTAGGTCAGTGAGCGTAACTGCCCGCGGCTCTCCGCGGCCCGTGTCGTACAGGACCAAGGCTTACTAACACGTATATTAGCAAGAATTTTTGGTTTCTACAGAGGTGCCTGATTGAGAAAACGCCCTAGTCACTTCTTATTTCAAATATTGCTTTAAAAAAAGTCCACAAACACCAGAAGAACCTTATTTTACCACTCACGATCTAAAAATGTGTGTTTTTCAGGAACTACGCGCTTCCACTGACAAGCTGCTGGGAACTGCATTTTTCCTGTGCGAACATCGAGCGAGCTGCGTATAGAAGGGGGTTGAGCAGGGAGAGATGGGGACAGAGAACACTTCTCTACTCACACGGAAGTTTAAGGTTTCAACTGTTTTCAAAAGCCACCAGCTTCGATACGCTCCCCATCAACCCTAGAAAGGCAGAAGCAAAGGTTAACTGGGTTAAGAGTGGTTAAAAAAAAGTAGTCAAAGAAAGCTGGCTGGTGGGAGCCGCGCTAACCGGGGCTCGCACCGACTCCGAGCTGGGGTGAAGGGCGCTGCACCCCAGACGCGCGCTCACTGCTGCCCGATGAGACGTTTCATTGCATCCTCGTCAGGCACTACGCGCTTCCCGAGCTACAGCTAATTATACAAGATTTATCTGTACGAACACATGAGGATTAGGCGGNGTGGGAGCCGCGCTAACCGGGGCTCGCACCGACTCCGAGCTGGGGTGAAGGGCGCTGCACCCCAGACGCGCGCTCACTGCTGCCCGATGAGACGTTTCATTGCATCCTCGTCAGGCACTACGCGCTTCCCGAGCTACAGCTAATTATACAAGATTTATCTGTACAAACACATGAGGATTAGGCGGGCAGGAAAGCAGCTAAAGTTTATTTGGAGGTTTTGCTTAATAAAAAGGTATAAAAACCAGGATTTGTACAGAAACAAATCTTTTCTGAAACCTTTATCTAAAGGTAAGTGGGGGGGAGGAGATCAGCATTCTTTTTTAAATTTTCTCCCATCCTTTCACGCGGCTGCCAGGGGGAAAAAAGGGGATACGAACTTGCGATGCAGCGAGGAGTTGGTACTCCTGGTAGACGGAAGACTGCTGCTCCTCCCGGTTGCTCCCGAGAGCCATAAATTCCTCACAGAGCTATAATTAATTTGTGTACTGATCTGTATTTATACCAGATGTTTAGTTCGTGAGGAGGTCAGTCCCCGCAGGGCAAGATCGAAACCCCGTTACTCAAATCTCGAGATGATAAAAAACCCGAAGGAAGTTAATGTTAAATTGCAGTCGCTATCAAAGCTCTCCCTGATTTCACCAGGAGCGGGATCAGTGCGAGGCAGGATGCAGTTACACGCAGACAACAACATATGGACACGTAAAGGTCAGCACGGTTCCCACTGTGCGAGCTAACGAATTAAACCCGTTTACGCCACAGGCAGGAACGGACCCGAAACCTCCGGTATCGCACAGCACTTCCGTGCAAAGGTTCGTTTGGTTTTACAACTACTAGTAGCCGCGTGAGCAGCTGTTTCGCTCACGCTGGACAAGATCATGGCTCTCCCGTTCATTGCAGCGAGAGATGAGAACACTGCTAGGCTCGCCCCCCGCCCCCGCCAAGTGACACGATCCTGCTATAGATATTTCCAGAACACAGCTTTTAATCCCAACCTTTTTTTTTTTTTCTACTCCCCTTAGTTTTGCCAAAGATACCTCTTAGTCTTGCTTCTTTAAGGTACTTTAAAGTACTTCTTTCCCGCTCCTGCAGTTTCTTAGTACTGTTAGTCGTAACACATCGAACCCAACCTGCGACACACGCGAAGAGAACCCGACAGCACTTCATCACTTGTGTTTACAACTCATTTGCACAAGAGAGCTTCGTGATAAATCGGTCTCAAGACAAGTACGCTTTGCAGGTTAAACACGTACACCAGAATTTAATTCCTCATCAACTTTTTCATCGTATCCACGTGCGACCACCTGATGAAATCACGCCATGTGTCTCCATTTCGTTTGCAAGAGCCCACTGCTCCCCCTGAAGGATTTGCAGCGACTCCCACACGCACTGGCGCCGCAGAAAAGGGACAGCCCCCTGCTTCCAACACTCGCTCAGCATCTCAGGCAGCACGTTCTTGGAAGGAAGCTCTGCCACAGGGTGATGCGTAAGGAATTAAATAGATGAATAATGGAAGGAACACTACCAAAAATTTCCATGGTTCCCCCTCCCTTCTTCGCTGCCATTTAACATTTCGACGAACCGAAATTGGAATAATTACAAATAGCTGTGCTTTCATCAGAACAGTTTCATACTGGTTTTATAGGCAGTTGTTTTCTGAAAAGTATATTTATGGTATTATAATTGTCTTACAAATACGTTTGTGGGAGAAAGCCTAATATTTCTTCCTCGTTTAGACTGCAAGCTCTGGGAAGCAAGGACGGCCGGAGCCTTTAGTCCGTATGGTGCTTGCAGTGGGAACAGAATACAAATAAATGAATAAGAAAATAAGATGGTAAAAATAACTTTTGTACAGAAAACCTTAAAAATGATGGACCCAATGACCCTCCAAATTAAGCACCATGTCATCTGTACATCTGGAGTAGTTAAGACTCTCGCTACTGGTATTTCACTGTGGCTGAAGTAACTCTGTCAGCAGCAGACCTTCCTCCTCCTCCTCCCCCGCAGCTTAGGATGCGATGGGGGGTCACCTTGTCCTGTTATCTGCCTGAACCGTCGTCGTCTCTGCGTAACTCGCACAGAGATGTACGCCGTTTGTGATGGAGCCTCTGTTCAAAACAGGAACTTTACTGGTTAGAGCCTTCAAGCGTCGCGGTGGCTCTTTATGCAAGAGCGCGCCCGCTTGCAGCCTGGAGCACAGAAGCACCTCTCTCAGAGCCCTTGGCAAAACCAGGTCAACTTCTCCAGTAGCTCACATCATTTTTCTTCTTTACAGCATTTAATAGACTGTCCACTCACTGGAGTGTTGCAGCAAACCCAGCACCAGGTTCTGTCTTTAAAATCTCAAGTAAAGGAAAAATCAGTAACACTGAATCAGGAAGTGAAGAGAAAAATTAATTTGATTGTTTTCTAGTTTTGTTTCTCATTTGTTCTAGTTCAATCAAGAGTCACAGAAAAAAGTAGTTTGGATTTAACTGGGATTTCACAAGGGTCCTAAAGCCATTGGAAGGCGGTAAGATCGGGATGCCTGCATCCTGCTCATCACCAATCAATATTGATGAGCTTTGGATCCCTCACTCCCTGAGGTGCAGACACACAAGTCAGATGCTTAGGGTAATGTATGATATGAATATACAATACGAACTATCTATCTCTGTACGTGAACACCCTCACTTCATGAGAGACAGGCAGATAAATCGGCCTAATTTGATGGAAAAGTGCACTGACTGGAGTTCCTCATGCTCTCCGTGTGCGTTCCCACGGACCAGCTGATGCAGAGGAACTCGGTAACCTTCGCTGGCCGCACTGGGAGGAGCGGCCTCCCCTCATGGAGCAAAGCCCGCGTCTCTGCACTTGAAATAAGCAGGGCTGATGTGCATAAAGCAAGACGTATCAAAGTTGCATGAAAGTTTAAATGCAATCCAAAGGATTTTGCGTATCATCTCTCTGGAGCTCACTGCGTAGGAACACAAGATTATTCGGTAGCACTCATCCTGCAGGACTGGAAGCCTCCGGTGGCAGTTTGAGCTTTCAGGTCTCTAATAAGCTTTTAAGAATTTTTGTGCAAAAGGTGCTTGTAAAGGCAAATTGAAAAAAGCATTGTCAAAAGACAATTTAGTTCCCAAATTAATTCAAGTTTCTCAAAAAAAAAAAGCCAGGTTTCACGTCCCAAGCGGCTCCAACAAAGCCCTTTCTGCTTATCATATGACGATACAGCCCTTACCTAATTACATGGCCAAATAGCGTTCTTGCTGTTAGATTTTCACCTCATGCCACAGGCTGTTGAAGGGATTGTAGAGACAAAGGCTGCTTTCTATGTTTGACCTTTCTATTTTTGCTGCCAGGATGGAAATATTGGTAGAAAAGAAGGTGAGAGGAAGGCGGAAGCAGCAGCGAACCCTCCCTAGAGAGCGCTGATCATAATGCGATATACACCAGCAGCATGATCAATAGGAAAACAGCAAAGAACAGATAATTCTCTAACAGATGGTGGGAGACAGAGCGAGCAACAAGCACTGCTCCGAGCTGAGCCGTCTGCGGCACGGTACGGCAGTGAGCACGACCGAGGGGCAACGACAAGAGTCACTCCGCTGCTATAACGATGGGTCACAGGCACCTAAGAGGGACAGAAGAATGTGCAAGTAACATGCTAGAGGCGATGCTGGGGAGGTTTTACACGTGCTGCTCGGCACAGAAATGTGGTCATGCAAAAGATGTCCAGTTCACTGCAGATTTCACCAGCACAGGGAGAGGAGAGCTGGGTGAGGCTTCTCCCAGCCCGGGCGTCGCCTGGCGTGATGCAGTGAGGCTCAGAGCACAGTTTTGTGACTTGAGTGAACCGAGAGAGATGATGATTTGGGGTCAGAAAACGTGTACTGTAAATAATTAAATATAAACCCAGAAAAGAACATACCAAGCTGAGGCTCAGTGATGCGGTGAAGATTTGAGCAGATACAGCTGCACAGTTGGAATGGTAAAATTTCAGTGCTATGCTGGCATTCTCAGCTTTTGGTAAAAATAGCACCACTGGTGTGGTTACCGGGGACCGCAGAAACCCATGAGGAAGTTCCAGTGTCGAACAGGCATTAAAAATAAAACAGCCCGCTGGGAGTGCAGATGGAAAAGCCGTGGGGAGAGGAATGAGGTTTGCACGTGTGAGAACAGTGACAAAACGCTGTGAAAAGCGCTCAGCGGGCAGGTTTGGAGCTGCACGTTCCGCACGCGCTTGGACAGAAGGGCAACAACGGCCGAGCAACATATCCAGCCCGACAATGTGGTACTGCGGTCTCTGCGGCACCGTGATACAGTCCACAGCTTGCTACGGCACATCTAATGGCTGCATTACATTATTCAACACAAGTTCCTGGCTTTGGATGAAGAGATCGGAGACCCAACGCCCGCTGTCGACAGCGCACTGCCAGGGATGCGCAACAACCTTCCACGTGTTTTTGACTGAGAAGGTACAAAGTATTAAAGCAACTCAATCCCTGCCTTAGTGTCTGCGTAACAGCAGGTGCTGGTGTGTGGGTCAAGTCCTTTAATCAAAGAGCGTAGAATTTACTGCAAATCTATTGACTGGCATCTACAGTTGAAAGGCAGCTCAAAAGAGAGAAAAATCATCCTGCCGAATTGAAAGATAAGGCCTGAATGCCCTAAGTGTACGCCGCTCTTGACCTCAGCGTCAACAGAAGGAAAGCAAATAAGGTAGAAACATGTTATTTTATGAGGCTTTTTACAGAGAAGTACATAAAGGTCTTGAGGCACGCAAAGGGTCCTGTTGAATTAGAGTAGGCACAGGAATTACAGTGAGTTCAGTTCGCTTTCAGAGATCCTATCAAGAACACCGTTAACCTGCTGCTCACAGCTTGATCCTCAAAAATCTCACGAAAGCATGTAACACACCGTCAACCGTAGCCTCTTCTATCGCTCTAAAAGTGTACCTTATTACACCGATGCCTTTTTTAACTCAAATGTATTCCAACAGCAACCAGGCAGCCACATCAGGACTTAACTCATCACGTTTCCTAAGCAGAGCTACGTACACACACACAGACGGCTCCTCCAGCAGGGTTCTGGTGGCTTCTGAAACAAGAGGAAGATCAACAGAGCGCTCACATGCTGTTTTCAGCGCACTTCAAGTAGCCAATGGACCACCTGGAGTATGAACACTGTTGACAGTGGAGCTCGAAGTACAAAAAAGTGAGCATAAAATATACCTGTGAACACATCATAGAATAAATGTGCTCAAACAAAAGTTTTCCAGAAATACAGAGTAACAGCTGAACATTGTGAAACTGTGACTTCACTTTTTTTCAGGCTTGTGAAGCTGATGACATCTTACTAAATCTCAGACGGAACAGGTAGAGCAAATCATTTCCAACGTAAGGCAGGGCAAGCGTCACTCGAAGGATCAAAGCGATTGACAGCGATGCCCTTGCCATTACCTCCCTGCTCAAACACCCGCTTGTACCTGGATCATTTTGGAAAGTAGCTTTGAGTTCAAGACCAGTAGCCGGGTGCGAGCACGCGTCCTCAGCTACACCAGCAAGATGCCTTCCGTGTTCTGAGTTAAGGTACAGAAATCGCTGCCTCAGGCGTTTGGTAACACAAGACTTTCAGTCCGGGGCTGCTTTGCGGATCCGCGCGAGCCATTCCTGCCGCACCTCACCCTTGTCACTTCTTTCAGTCTACGGTGAGCGTATTCCAGAGCTGCCGTCACTGCAACGCGATTCAATTAGCCCTCTGGCTCCCCACACCCTAATTCTCTCCTTTGCTAGTTCTGTAGCCTGGCACAGCAGATGCCTTCCGACCAAAACTTTCAGTGCAGAGTGCTGACATTTGGAGACCAACAGAGAAGCAGTAGACAGGCAGCTAATTCTCATCTCATACTGCTTAGGATTTCGATTGCAATTTGCTTTTAAAGATGTCTATCCACGGCACTAGAACGGAGGTACGTCAGACACGCAGCCCTGCTAACAAAAAGACAACATCGCGCTTTGCGTGTCAAACAACAGTGCAGATCGGTTCAGAAATTTCACAGCACATGTAAAACCCTGTTAACTGCATCACCATTTGAAGACTCAATTTGAAGCTGCAGCAAAAGCTCATTCTCCAAACTGATTATGGCATTACAGAACAGGCTTATCCCTCCGGGTCTGAAGATTCTATTTATTTAAGCTCCCTGACCCCGGAGGCCAAAATTCGGTAAACTTTGTGGCGAGTGTAATAATTAGACATGCAAGAGCAGGCACCCCACGTACTCTCGCTGCACAGCCGCCTTCCCTTCGCCCCACGCTCACTTCCCAAGCACTAAGCCACGTAATGAGGCTTATGCATATGAGTGCAAGCGTTTAAACCCATCGCCGTTTTAGGCACGTGGACAGCCCCGAGGTCAGGGGAAGTTAGTATCTATAGAAAATGACAGCACTGTGCATTGCTTACTGCTAAGGTTCAAAGCACACTGGGAACGGAGAAAAAGCACCAGGCTGGCTGGCTCACAGAAACTGCCTCTCTGATAGCAGGCGAGCGTAACTCCAGCCTGTGCTCAGCCCAAAGCCTCTCCCACACTTGGAGAGCTCACCAGGCTAATATGTCTGAGAGCTTAACACATCTCCTATCTACGTCAACTCAAAGCTCTGAGACAAACTTTGCATCCGAGCCTGTGGGAGACAAGTGGTCAGCATCTCCTACCAGCTGCTTCTGCTTCACCTGTTTCATGACCACCAGCACCCAGCTAGAGCACGCAGGAACGGTTTTGAAAGACAGCTGAAGGAACTGAGCCTCAAACACACGCAGATCTCTTCCCCAACCTTAGAGGAACATTGCTCTAAACAAAGGAGGGGGGAAAGAGGGGCAGTGGCTGCGTACGGATGTGCGTGCTGATAAATGAGATGGGTTCCTTCAGTAACGATCCGCAGCAATCCTTATCAAAGCTATGAACATATTTAATGTGATCTCTGGAACTCATTCAGTCTTTGGTCTCTCTTACAGTTGCCAACCACCAGTGTCACCTGGGGGGCTTGTCCCATGTAGACCTCTCCAAACAAGGAAAAAACCACTGCAACGAACAATTCCACTCAATACACTTCACGCAACATAAAGCCATGGGTAAACGCACATCTTGGCTCTAAATGAACACGAAAAACATTTTCCAGTGGGTTGGTGACTGCCGTTTGTGAAGTGAGGATTCAATTACTTAGCAGTTAAGGAAAGCAAAAAATATTGAGCAGCATTGTGCAGATCTTCTAATAACTTCTGTGCAAGATGTCACATGCATCTCATCTGTGCAAGAACTTACTGCAAACAAAGGAACAAATGACCAGAAGAGACAACTGGTATACACAGCATTGCTGTTAGAGGGATTGGGACCACAAGCAAAAGCTTAAATTAATGGAAAAATCTGCTTCCTAACAGTTGCATTTTTGTTTTAAAGGATGCAGTGGAGCCACTTTAAGGTTATTCTTACCCTCAATAAAAGCTGTTCACAAGCCAAACCGCGTGCCAGCTGCAATATTCCCATCCAACTCCCTACTATGGAAACAACCGGGCAGCAAACGCATCCTGCTTGTGACACGGAGCAGTACTTGAGTTGGACACTTACAGGTTTGCAAAAAGATCTTTTACAAGACTCCCTCGCCATTAGCGCTCCTGAACGCGGCGCTCAGGGCTTCCAACAAGTACACCCATTGTCTGAAACCCAGCTGGTGGCCAGGACAAGCTCGCAAGGCTGGCTGACCAGGCACGCTGCGGCAGAGGGCGGCTGGCCGGACAGCGAGACGCGGCACAGCGTGCGCCTGCGAAGCGGGCAGTGAGGTGCAGACTCTGGTCAAACCCAATGGTCTGTCAGGCTCCGTGCAGTGCTTCAGAACCCCTGGCCAGCCGTGCCCCTGAGCTCACAGGCACCACGAACGCCACTGCGTCGCTGGGACAGGTGCGCGTACAACGCAGTGCGAGGTGGCACTGCCGGTCAACGTNGAAGCGGGCAGTGAGGTGCAGACTCTGGTCAAACCCAATGGTCTGTCAGGCTCCGTGCAGTGCTTCAGAACCCCTGGCCAGCCGTGCCCCTGAGCTCACAGGCACCACGAACGCCACTGCGTCGCTGGGACAGGTGCGCGTACAACGCAGTGCGAGGTGGCACTGCCGATCAACGTCGCAGCAAGAAGCAAAGCTGTTTCGTTGTCCTGCACAACCTCATCCACTAAATCCAGCTGGCTGTTTTCAACTACATCTTCCAGAGCTCCATTTAACGGCAGAGGGCTCCCAAAAGGTCCTTGATGCATTACTGCTAGCAAAGCCTTAAGGGATTTTCCTGCCTCCAGTAGAGTTTATCACCCACTTGGAGGCTTTTGAAGGCTCCCAGGACATTCCTGACAGATCTCTTGTGGCTGAAAAATGTTTCTGAAAGACAACCCGTGTGTCCACGGGATAGACCAGGTTGTGCTATGCCACAGGTCTTTGCAAAGGATTTCCCTAAGAGCTATAAATCCATACAAGATCTCCCCTCTTCACCTTGCCTTTGAGGTGAGCAATGCTTTGAAGACTCTCTACTCTACTAGCAATCTATCCCAGACATTTTTCAAGAGTACTTTGAACGGTCACCAAGCAATAAAATCTTCTTTGCCAAATGGGGCAAACAGTTGGTCTTTGGTTTCTGGAATTACATACACACATAGCGCTTTGTTGTCATAGAGAGACAAAACAAACAGCTTTTACCCAGCTCTCTGCAGAGGTACCAGGCCTGTCCCAGGCTAAGAATGACCTCTCCTACCGAAAACGCTTGTTAAAATACCAGCAGCATCTCACTATGCCAGAGCAGGCTCGGTGGAAGCAAAAGCCAGCCAGCTAACACCCTGGATTTCACAATGATCCTGACATCCTTTCTGCTTCAGTAAAATATTCGCACCCAACCTACAGGAAGAATTTTCTGGCCACATTGTAGGTGTAGAATATATCTTGCGTTGATTCTGTTGGGCAAATCATGAAGTCAGACCGATCAGCATTTATGGGCATTTCCCCCCCAGTTTAATAGCTTTCCACCAGAGCATTCGCGTCATTTCTCAGGTGCCATAAAACATAACTCTACCCTACATACTGGTGTTTTATAGTGAATACTGTATATCAGATCAGCTGAAATTGGTATTTTAGTCCAACGTGGCAATTTCCAATGAATCGCCATCCCCTTATGAATATCACAATACTATTTCGGCACGGGATTTTTACGCTTTAATGTTAGAGTATATAACAGCTAGCTGCATGTACTTGAAACATTGTTCAGCTCAGCAGCTGTCATAGATAGTTGCATTCTCTCGAGTTTGTAGGGGGAAAAAAAAAAAATCAGATAAGGCAACATTCCTTAATAGCACCCATCACAATATTCACTGTATCAGCAGCAGCCGCGCATTGCGCGAAGGATAAAATACTGGTGGACCCAGCTCATGCCCCAACCTTTATGCAGGGCTCCAGGCTAGCTGGGTTTGCTGGGGAGAGGAGGTAGACTCCAGCAGAACATAACTGTTCAGAAATACCAACGAGAGGCTTTTGCACATCTTAAATCACAAGCGTGGTTTTGTTGGAGCCACAGATTTCCCCTCCCATGCACCCTACGGGATCTCTCCAGGAAAAGCCCTTTTCCAACCCTCAAATACTGTGGGGCTTCTCTACAACTTTTTTTCCCCCAGTTATTTCATAATTAAGACTTCAGCACGTCCCCTTCGCGCACCCTCTGAGCTCTCTCTGCCTCTCTCGTTTAAGTGCCTTACAAAGCTTTAATCATCAGACTAATAACGTTAAAGCCGCATTCTCCCCTATCTAACCACGATTCTGAAATACACTAGGAGGAAGCAATGCTGTTGTTTCTATCTATTAAGATAAATCTAATATAGATAGTTTATAAAAGTTTATAGTAGTACACTATACTAAGGGTATACACACACTATACTAAGGGTATACACACACTATACTAAGGGTAGTATGTAGTTTATTAAAATATATCTATTATCTAATTAAGGTGGGACCCCGATGAACGGAAGCACACATTTACCTACAAGACGACAAGTAGGACATTCGCCTTCCACGTTCCCAATACAATTTGTGAAACAACCACGAGTTTTGCTGCCGAATACAGACCGCTTCATAAATAAACATGGTTCAGGGATTTCCAGGTGCATTTTTATGCATCGCCACTTCGGAGTGCTCAGCCAAGCATCGCTGAGCGACGCCTGAGGCCGTGCCCACCCCTCCGCTTTGCCAACCATCCTACGGGAGCACCATCGCCGCTGATCATGGAAACTGCGCGCCGGCCGCATTTGGCCCTCTTTGCCTATGAACGTCTGCTAAAGGGGAAAAGCTCTGTGCTGTGCTCTCCAATCAGCAGTTTCTGTACCTGTTCGCAGGAGACTTTGCCTTTCGTAGTGTATCTTCATCCCCAGTGTGTTCCGACTGATCCAGGCTGGATTTTCAAAGCCACCCAGAAGGACGTGTAACCCGGATTCGCCTTTTTGACCATTACTGCAGAGAATGAGTGGATCATCACGTTGTGCTAAGCAAGAGCATCAGAGGGACTTAGTTTTGATCCTGGACTTTGAGCAACTGGTGAACGTGATATTTCAGGTGGCTTTGACACGCTCCCAGCGCAAACTTCCCAGGTAAAGATTTGTGCTAAGGCAACCTCAGAATCACGTGAAAACTGAACAGGAGCTTAATGAACGGCAGTGTTGCCTAGGTGTTGCCCTTAGGTATGTAAATACCTTTCCAAGTGTCACCGTTGGCAGGGCTTTCAGCTTTAATTTGCACGTTTTCTTTTCTCAAAGGTAGCTCAGGCCCTCAGGATGCTCGCTCCCATCAATGCCAACTGAACCTGGGCTTCTTGGAGACTGTCACCTGTTTTACACTGCTTTTGTCCGAGGGCTCTACTGCCCAAGAGCAGAGGGCTGGGTGCCCTTTACAAAAGCATCCAAGCCCAGCCAGGAGGAGAGCGCATGAAAGGCAAGGAAAATAAATTTGCCTTTGGTGCCTAAAGGGATGACCCAGCCAGAGACAGACATCTGGACACACTTCTCTAGTCCAGCGGCTCTAAGCATTAAAAGAAAAAAAAGTCTCATCCACATCGAATAGTTTATCCCACTGCTTCTAGCTAAATCCATTTGAAAATGTTCTCTTCTTGGCACTTGCACCCATCACACACTAGTAGCTGATTATCGCAGCCACTCCTGCTGCTGTTTATCCAATTGAGACATTTTGTTCTTTTAATCATTCCTTCCAAGTTCCTCAAGCTCCTTAATCGTTTTTGTTGTACGTCCCTGGCTTCGTTGTAGTACACAGCTTGCTGGCATTTTGGTACTCTTGATAATAACACTTGTAAGTTAATAGAGTCATGCCAAGAATGAATCTGCCCAAATTTACAGAAACATTTTTAAGAGGCCAAAACCCTGTTAATCCCTCCTCAAGTGACACTGGTTAGACTGCACCTAGGTTTCTGCATTCGTTTCTCCATATCCAAGTACTAAAACTTGTAAGGAAATTACTGACTTCATTATCTTAACAAAATCAAAATACGCATTGCTCCCCGTTCTTCTTGCCAGCGTGACGTACTACAGACTCGAGCCGAGCTGGCTTTCCTCCATCAGCCTCAGATCTCTTTGGCCCCCCACCTGCCCCTCGGTTTCCTGGCAGAGTTGCTGCTTTCCCGGTCTCAGCTTCCACCTGACGCACACAGCTCCTGGCAGAGAAACCGCTCCTTGGAAAGATCGTACCGGCAAGGAGACCCTTCTCGTCCCCAGGCAAAGCCTGGGCGTTAGCTCATTTTCTACGTACAAGATGTAACAGCCGAATAAAGACAGTCTCATTTGATATAACTTAAACTTTTTAACCTTTCTGGCGATCCCTCTGTAGAATTATTTCACCTTCACGTGATTTTCAAAGCCATTCAACAGCTCCGTGCCCCGTGCGTGGTGAGAAGCGCCCTTAAGGGAAGGCACCCGAATGCTACCTGAAGCGTGCATTAGTGCACGCACCTGCACACTGCTCACTCAAAAAAACCCCCCAAAACAACCAACCCAAAAGCCCCAAACCAGGCAAACTTGGAGGAAAAAAACAATATTTTTAGCTGTCCTAGCTGAAAACACAATTGTGCCTTACCGTACCCGTTTAGATTCCAGAAAGGATGTGTTTTTAGAGGCGGCGCACTGAATCACACAAGCAGAAAGCAAGCTGCTCGAGGCCGTCCATTTCTTCTGGCTGTCAGGGTGTTTCAGCTTTGTTTTATAGTTTCCTTTGGCTCCATAAAATACTTTGACGTACTGCTGCAGACCTCTAGCTTGCCTTCCATTCCATTTTTTTCTGGCTAAGTGAGATGCCACTTTGAAAGGCATTGAGGCATCACTGTTAAATTACATCCACCGTTTGTGCAGACAAGCATGTAGTGAATTTACTCCTACTTACCAGTTCGACATTTAATTCAGTTCAGGCTTGGGACACCGCTGGCGACAGAACCCCTGTGCCAGGCCGGACGGGCGCATTGGGGATCAGTGCGTCACACCCCCTTCCCTGGTTCCGTGCCGCACGTTTCCCTCGGTTAGCTCAGCGGCTGGCTCTCGTTTTCACCTTTCTTTTAATGACTTTGACTGCTCCGTTTTCACAGAGAAGATAACACTGGTTTTTATCGCATTAGCTCCTTTTGCCCCGCGAAGATCCACTTCCACTGAAGTCAAATCTGTTTAACCAAGCGTCCGGGCAGCCGCTGGCGGGGGCAGAAGACCCGCGCCCCGCGTGCAGGCAGAAGGCGTCACCCCACAAAAACGGATTTCCCCCAATTTTGTGGTTTTTCTTTTTGTACTTTCTGATGTATTTTAAGCTACCCTAGCTAAAATTACGGCGAGAAATGCACCTGCATTCCTAAAGTGATAATTAGTGAGTATTGATGGTTGACTTAGGCTCATTAACTATTTCTGTTGTGGAGCAATTGCTATTTTCATGTTAGACAAAGCAAGGCACGGCAGCACTTCGGTAGGCCAAGTTAAAAAAAAAAAAGGCCAAAAATAAACTAACACAGCATAATTGGATTCTAGCCAACCTAGCATTTTATTTCTGTGAGAATAACTTCTAAAATTCACCTCTTTCAAATAAAAATGCTTGGACCTGCTTATAGATCTCCAGCATTAAAACGTTAAATCCTAGCTGGAATTAAGTGAATAACTGATCCGGAACTTTCTATCCCTTTCTACCCCAGAAAACCCAGAACCAATAAATCAAATCAATCAGATTTGAGTTGATCAAAACATTTACGAAATTAACATTAAAAATCTTTCAAAGACTTAAGCCAGGTTGTTGTGATGTTTTCAGGTGACAGTTTTGACTCGCCAAATTCACAGTTTAATTATTTTCAAATTTTGTTCTACTGAAAGAAAGAATAAAAGTCTTTCAATCGAACCTAAAATTAAGTTTCTCAGTTTTGCATAAAAAACTTTAAAAAGCAAAAGTACTTTAAAAGTATTAATTTTAGCTACAGAAAAACTCTTACAGTGGAAGAGGCAACAAATTAACAAGGGAGCGTTTTTTAAATACGCTCATAAATTTACTTGCAGAGCATGCATTTACATGGGGAGTCATTTCACACAGCTGTACCGAAGCGACTGCAAACAGCAGCAGAACAGCATGGCTCCTTCCACGGATGCGCTTGACCCTTCAAATAGAGCAAAGGAAACCAAAATTGCTTCATAAGTCAGCCCCAGCCCCACCGCACCATCCGTTATCGCAGCTTTACACCGTCCCTGTCTTCGCGTAAGGTTTCCGTGACCCGCTGGCAGGACGGCACCTCGGCTGGCACGGGCCGCCGACAGCGTTTGCTTTTATGGGTGACCGAGAAGTGGAAAGTTGCAGAACCCAACGCCTCATTTTGCCCCTCGGGGGCCGAGCGGTGCCCGCTGCGGCGCATTTTGGAGGTCAGCCCTCCCTGATCCAGGGACGGACCCGTGCGAGTTTGTCCGGAGGCTGCAAAGGAGTGTTTCACCTTTTGCTCAGCTGAAACTCCACAACGACTTTTTCCCCCCCATCTTAATGAAAAAATTTTGTAGAAATAGATGGTGCTACTAAAAGAAAGGCGGCTGCGAGATGGCTGGCTTCAGATGTCATCAGTAATGGGGGCGAAGGGTAGAAAATGTATTTTCTTGTACTACAGATATTGTTCTTCGGAGACAAATGATACCAGCAAACACAAGCTCCCTGCCAAGATATAAATATCACGCTGCTGATACAAGCCTGCTTTTGCTGGTAGCTAGTTCAGCGATCTGGAAGCGACGTCAGAGGAGGGTGCAGAATTACAGATGTTGCCTCCGATGTCACCCCCAGCCAAGGTGCTGAGGGGCCCATTTATTCTCCAGGAATAGCAACGCCATTAGTAAAAAAATTCCATGATGACATTGAGCTGCTCAAGTTGTACCAGCTCGTTTCTTTTAGAGGTGACAGCAGGCTTCACTTGGAAACATGCTAAATTATGGACATTTTTCAAACCAAAGGAGGCCGAAGTGACCAACATACTCTGCTGTTTTCTCTTTATCTTTTCATTTTGGCAAAACATTTGCTACCTGTCTTCGTGCTGACCAGCAAGACCGATGGTTTCTTAAATAATGTGCTGAAAGACCTTTTCACGTTAAGGATAGCTAAGAAATCCCAGAGGGAATGAATTTGCATGCAGTCCAGTATATTATTAATCAAATAAACCAGGCATGCCAAACGCAAAGTGAAAAGCAAATACTTACAGAAGCTATCCTCTGCCAGAATGAAGTAAAAGGAATGCTGGCAACTGAGATACAGGCTTTACTGGAAGAACGGCTTCTGTAGTGCTAATCCAATCTTAGATATTTAAAATGCTTTGATTTTCACAGCCATCAAAAGCCTCAGCGGACAAAAGATGCGCAAGAGGATCCATTAGGCAGAGAAATCAGGGAGCTTTAGAATGACCGAAACGATGCAAAACAACCAGAGGAGAGGAGAGAAGGTTTAGCTTATCCCTAGCAAAACAGAAGGACACGTGGCTTGTCAGCGTTGGTACAACGCATGGAATCTAACGCTACGCGCTCATCGCGGTGAGCCTCCTCAGCGCCTTTGTAACCGCGTCGTTTCAAATGAGCCGCTAGTCCATGAAACGCATCCCAGCACCGGAAATAAAACAGCACGTGCGAGTTCAACGGGGGATGATTCAAGCCATACGAATAAATTTGCAATAGAACTTTTCAGTGCGCGTGGAAAAGAGCACATCGACCGCCCGGCGCCGGGCAGGGCGAGCCCGGGCTCCAGCAGCCTGCGCACCCCGGGGGGACACGGCCTGCAAGGGGAGCGAGAGGCTTTGCGGGGTACCTGTTTCTTTTACAAAATAGTCACGAATACCTTCAGGAAAGCTACACACACCAGTTCCCAGTGCGCTTTCCTAGAGGCCTGAGTGTATGTGTATGCTGTACACATGCACACACCCCTGGAAAGACACAAGAGCCAGGTAAAGCACTGAGTCCCCTCCTTTTGCCGCGAGAATCGAGCTGAGCGCAGTCCCCTCCCTCACCTCCATATCGAGACACGAGCAAATCCGGGATGACAACATGTGCTCACGCATGGGGGGAAGAAAGGTTGTGCTGAGTACTCGCAACAGAGGAACTGCCTTCTGTTAGAAACCAGGTCAGAAAACCAGAGCAGTCAGGTTCTTCAAGAGAGTCGCTACGTCCTAACCCATGCTGAGAGCAAAACAGCTGCAAATCAGATGACGATAGCCATCTGCTCCGGGGTCCGGCCAGGTACGCTTCACAGGGAGGCAGCATCACCAGAGCTAACAAATTCATGACCCAACAGTGTTCACACCCTTTATTTTACAATAAAATCCAGCTCATCTCGGAGTCTCTGCAGAACACGACCACGACCAAGTGCAGGGCATCAAGGACGTCCTCAGGACCGCGCTTCAGCCCAGGCCGGGTGGAATGCACGCACGAGGGGCACAGTTTCATTCAACGGAATGAAAAGGGATTTCAATGCTTAAAAAAACACACAAGAAATCAAGTACAGCAAGACCTCTCCTCCAGCCTTTGCAGACCTCGCATGCCATCACTTCCTTCGCAAGGTTTTCAGGGCTTTGGACTCTGACGTCGTTCCTCCCCGCCGCGGCGCTGGTCCCAGCCACCACCGTGCACTTGGAAACGCAAGAGCAAGGAGCAGTTCAACTCCCTGCAAGGGCCACGCTCCCCCGGGATACGCGCAGCACCGCTCCTCCCGAACCCGCTTCTGCAACTGCGAGGAAGCCATCAGCAAATCGCGCACACGCCGCTCCGTCATGGAGCCGTTTCTGTACACGTTCACCGAGCACACCTCGGCTCCATCCTGCCGAGGCCGTACCCGCCTTGCCAGCTAACCGGCATTTGACGACATGATTTCAGATCTGCTCAGAGATGTATTATAAATTTTAATTTGCTCTGTTTATTTAATGAAACTCATTGAGACTAATCCTCATTTTCTAGCAAGTGTAAAAAAAGTTCCATTTAATTAAAATTAATGACCTTCACGCCCACAGAGGGGTTTCATGCTCAGAGGATTAAATTTAACACTTTGTGCAAGATGCAAGTACAAAAGCAACGCCCAATTAGATGAGGAAAACTCTCTGAAAAAGGCCATCATTTCTGTTGATAGCTTAAACTTTTGCTTGGAGAGGAAAATACAGTCAGTGGAAGGAAAAAAAAATAAGATGTTCCCTAGCACTGGCTACGCTCTGCAATCATGAAGATTGTGTTTGTAGTTTAATTGCCTCCAGTAAATTTACTGTAATAACATTCATCGCTTCTTCTTAATTTTCACTTTTGAGAATTAGTATCACAAAGAAAGAAAAAAAAATAGGATATATCATCATCAAAAATACCTTCTTAATGTCTGGGATTTCAGACATGGCAGATTTCAGAAACTAATGTCAAAATTAAATTACATTAAAGGAGACGAAGACTAAGCAAATGGTGAGCCGCGTTTGGCTGTGCATCGCTGTTATTCCCCTCACACAAAGCCTGCATTGCCTACTGTTATCTATATGTATAATTTATTAGAGAAATGCAGTGAAGTTCCCTTTACATCGAACGGCTGAAATGACTTTCAGAGTTAATGGACACAGATTTTTAAAAAAGAAAGTAGCTCACATTCAAGGGAACGCACTCAGCCTGCTGGGACACGGCTCAGAGCTCATCTCTTAATCCCACCCTCATATAAATATAAGGTTCAAAAATTAACTCTATCCTTCTAAGAAAACCCCCTTGTTTCATTACAACCACAGGAAGGTATATTTCCGTTTCCGTAAGCAAGTTATTGTGCACTACTTTGCTGTGTTTTTCTGATTTACAGTTGTGTATTTTTAATGAAGTAATGCATTTCTGCTTTAGGTAGATGTCTACTAAACTGACTGTGCGTCGCAGCGAAATTACGAAATCCTTTATTTAAATTACTGTGGCAAAGCAGAACATGACAAATTGATGCGTGGGAGTTGAATGTTCTTAATTTTCTAATTAGTGCTTTAAAAAAACAACCGAAAACCAAAAGAAGTTTGCAACAAAAAGCCCAGCAAACGCAAGAACCATCTCAATAGCCCACTCAAACCGACCGAAGGCTGAACTCCCTCCCCACATGCTTTCATAATAGCTCTGCTTTCTGGGGTCAGATTCAGCTTTCACAGTCTGAACGCTAGCAGCTTTCCGTACCCACGTGCTATTCAAACAGAAAAAAAGGAAACCAGAACCAAAACCCCGTTTACTTCCACGTTCATCACGGTCCCAAATCCCCGTTTCCTTTGGTGTTCACATTTTACTTTTTTAATTACTGCTGAAGAAAGTCAATTTTTCTCATGGTCCAGCTGATAATCTTCACAGCTCGTGGAGTTTTGCCAAGTTGCAAACAGTTTACATATTTTCACGTTTATTTTTAAGAACGTAACTTTCAACAATTTCTCCTGAAAAAACAACATCTGCGCTTGCATATAGTTTAATTTCTTCCCTGAAGTTTACTTGTTCGTGGTTTTCCCTTCTCCACACTCCAGTGATAAAGCCCGAGGCATCAAGGAATAAATGCATTTTAGTCAGCGCTATCTTTTTGATTTAAGAGAAGAACGAAGCCTGCGTGAACCCCGCGCCATTCCTCCGCACGGCACTCAGACTAGACGTTGTCATCTGCTGGCGCCCCGGCCTTTACCAGCTCGAGGAGGACGTCCACAACCGGGGACCCCGATGGGCTTATACCCTCCGAGCTCCTGCCCTGTGCAGGACCAAACTTTACCAAGCTCAAGGAGGCTCAGGACAGGTGTCCAAAGGTAAGCGTACAATTCCCCTTGAAAACCAACGGGTGAAGTAAAACAGACGCCAGCCACCTGCCATCACTCAGCCCCCGTGCAGGCAGAGCGCCGGAGGTTTCTCAGGTGGCAGCAGACAAATGCAGCACAGAGCACCCGGGGCTCGGCCGCGACTCCAGCTACCGGTGATAACCGGTGCAGCGCTATGCCGGTGATGATGGATAACGAAATTAAGTAGCAATTAGGACCAGGATAACCCCTAAAGCTTACAGGAGATCCTTAAAGCCATCCAGAGACACGTAAACTACGTGGCGCCTTTTGATTTACGAACCTAAGCTCGAAGTGTTGGGCTTAGGGCTGAGGTCCCCTTTCAGCAATTACTCAAGTAAATTCTCCCAACCACCCACTCAAATCCCTAACAAGGCCTCCACATCCCTGCAGCTTGTGTTTAAAGAAAGAAAAGGATGTGTTTTTTGTACCATTTCCAAAGAACAACAGCAGGGATGTGTGCGAGGACAGGGACAAACACGCAATCAGAAAAGTTCATCTCTCTGACCACAGACACCTCCAACTTGGGATGTGTTGAGAAGAACAGAAAGAACATGGAGACCTCAGATTTCAGCTGTTTCCATTAAAAAAAAAAAATCTAAACAAACATTGTTTAGGCAGGTTAGACACCTAACTAGGGTTTTCCAAGACTACTGCCCTGCCTAACCACCCGAGCTCCCGCAGACCTCAATACAGCCGGGCACCGGAGCGGCTCCACCAGCACGCATGCTGTCCCTGCCGGGAGCTGAGCCGCGCCGCAGGATGCTGAAGCGCTGCCGAAAAGCCAACCCTTGAACTCTGTATTTCTATTCCTCTGTCTGCAACAGGGGGAAAACCTGCTTGCTTTCACCTGCCCTTGGAGGTCAGGCGAGACCGTCGGGGGGCTCCCTAAATCCACAAGTTTATCTGAGCCGTTGTGCCTGTGCTGGTGTAAAACGCAGCTCGGCTGTTATGGATCATCTGCTGGAGGGGGAGATGCTGCAGGAGCTGCTGTGCTCCCCCGGCGCCCGCGCAGCTGAGCCAACCGCCCCAGGGATGCTCAGGGTTCCCAACCGGCAACAGCAGCCGCACGATACGCTGGGAGGAGGGCTGCGAGAAATGCAGCGCTACGGGAGGAGCGTGCGTGCCAAGTGGCAGTAAATACAGAAAGCCAGACAATTTTTTAAGCAGGCAAGGAAAACTCTCTCTAGTGTTTCGGCAATCAAGGCTCCAAAGGTGTTAAGCCAGGAGCAGCGCGGTTCCTCTCCCCTGCAGAAAGGCAAAGCGAGGGACGCGGGCCCGCGCTGGCCACTGGCTCCCAGAGCACGCCGCGCTCCCGTCCCAGCTGCGCCCATGGCCGCTGCAGCCAGGGGAGCCTGCAGAGCTGCTGGGTGCCTCGCTGAAGGGAAACTGAGGCACAGAAACGTGAAGTGACTTCCCTGAGGCCGTTCCACGGAGTAACATGACAACATTTGAGAACAAGCTCTATGCTCGAGGCCTGCAAGACGCTTCCCGAGCGAGAAGCCTACAACTAAATTAATGTTTCTGGATTCATTTGACTCCAAGTTTTTTTTTCCTGAGAAAAATAACCAAATTCTAACTTTCTGTGGCTTGAAAACATTGAAATACTATGCTTAACATAACTCTATTCGTCGGTTTTCAAAAGTCATAATTTTTTTTCTTCTTAAACCGAGAATTTTATAGGGACGTATTTCATGATCAAAGTATTATCTGTGTATTTCTCTAAGCATTTTTTTTCTTCAGCCAGTTACTTGTAACCAGCAACCTAAAGTATTAATCACCAGGTTGAATGAACCAGTAGGATCTTTAGGACCTGGGATTGCACAGATCACTCAGCCCCAAGTTCAAGAAAAATTCCTGAGGCTCTGCACTGAAATATATCCCAATTACCCATCACCACTAATTACTTCTCAATGCGTTTAGGATAGCAGTCATGAATCATAGTCTCTTCTGCTCATTTCCAGGGCTTTATGCACTACCGGGGCTCTCAGGAACATCTTCAGGGAGCACGGAGACACAACGGCTTCCCCAGAAAGCTCTTTAATGGATCTGGGAAACAAGAGCCTTACAAAAACATGCGCCTAAATGGATCTAAAAATAATTACGTCCCGGTAGCCAAACAACTCTTTAAAATAGAAATATAAATGTTTAAAAGAAACAAACCTCAAACAACCAAGCTCTCCGTGGTCCGACTGCTCGGAAAAATCCCGCATCATCGCAGACCCCCGCCCCGAGGCCCAGGAGCCGTTCCCTGGCCCCTGCGGCCCTTTTACGTCCCCCCAGCAACGCGCTCCCTCCTGCCCTCCTCGGGCCTCTCCTAATGCCAGGTGGCTTCAATGGACTGATTCCTTAGTCAATTAAGCTGATTAGGGGAGGGTTTAAAGGGGCTGAATAATTCAGAAGCATTTACACAGACATTTCAAAATTGTGGGCCAAATCCTGTCTAGAGTCGCAACCCTACAAACACATTTGATTTCACGTTGAAAGCGATTGCTAAGCAGTGTTTAAAATTACCGTTCAGAATTCCCCCAAAGCAATATCGCAATTGCCTGTTCTGCAGAAATCAACTAAATAAACCCCAAGCTACCAACAATTCGTTCCTTCTGTGGAAGCACTTGCCATCAGCAACTGTTCCAGGGCGAGCAGCAGTCTTGTGAAGTGTATTGGTATTTATTTAAGTGAGCTCCCATTGGGATGGGTTGGTGCTGGGAGTAATTGGGTGCTCGTGCTGCACGTGCTCTCGCGCCGTCCTTGTGCCGCAGACCTCCCGTCCCACCGCCCCAGCTCCCGGCGAGAGCTGAGCTGGCGCGGCTCCGGGCGTCCATCCGTGCTTTCACTGACAGAGGCAGCCCAGCACCCTTCTAGGCTTCTGCCGCACTTGGGAGCTTGCAATGGAAATGCCTGTTGTTTCTCCTCCTTTTCTGTTCGGATTAGCAAATCTCTAAGATGCTGTTTGGTTATGGTGACAGCTGAGTGGAGGATTTCAGGATCAACGTTTTAGTTTTGCAAATCTAGTGTGGCAAATAGGTAGGAGTTGGTGACCAAGCTCCTTCTGTAGACATAATTTCTATGCCTTGCAAAAATGGCATACGTCTCCAGTTCCTAACAAAGTGCAATGATAAATCTACTGGGATTAGAAAGCACATATGTTAAGGTTATGAGACATTTAAACACTGTATAAGGGTAAACTGTACGTGTGAGGTGGGACTAAAAGGGTAGGAAGGGGTCCCCCACCACCTTCCACACTCACTCCAGGCAAGTGTTTTATTGGCATTTAAGAAAATCAAACGGTCAAGCTTTTTTTATTTTTTCTTTTTTTCCCCCGATTTACCCTCCCTCTTTAATTGAAAATAAACCTTGCGAGGAGCCTGGCCCGGTCGAGGCTCTGCGAGCAGAGCAGCCGGCCCAGAGAAGCGCCACAGCTGAGCCCCACACTGCGGACCGTACCGGCTCG
Organism: Steatornis caripensis; assembly: GCA_013398225.1. Classification (NCBI taxonomy): domain Eukaryota; kingdom Metazoa; phylum Chordata; class Aves; order Caprimulgiformes; family Steatornithidae; genus Steatornis; species Steatornis caripensis. The sequence goes on along the minus strand of VZSC01019218.1, from coordinate 132,730 downwards.
GTGCGGCAGCCAGCGGCGCAGCCCGGGGGGAGCACGGCACCTCCCGCGCAGCCGGCCCCGGGCTGCAGGGACACCGGCACGCTTGGGGAGCCCGTGGGGCTGCAGGCTCGAAAAGCTGAGGCTTGGGTTGAGCCAGCTCCCCTGAAAACCTCAAGAGCTTCCAAATGCAGCTGCCAGCTGCTAGCAGAGCAGAAAGCCCTCTCCTTTCTCCTTTCCTCTCCCTCTGCTCTCCGGAGGTGATGAAGATGAATGGCAGGGATGCTGGTGGGGGGAGGTTGCATTCGCCGTGCTCTGCAGTGCCAGGTTTTGCCGTGCTTTGTTTGTGGCACAGACGGCATTTTAGGGGAGGGCAAGGAGAGGAGACGGCAGCGCCAGGGACGCAGGCGCTGTGTGTCTGGACCAGGCTACCGCAGCTGGAGGCCAGTGGCCAGAGAAGCCGCCATGGTGGTCACGAGGGGTCTCCGTGCGGGGGGCTCACTTGCTGCCTGTGATGTCCGAGCTCCCGAAGTGCCCTGTCGAGATGTGGGGAGCTGATGGTATCACGCTTTGGAGAGGGTAACGTGAAGGACACCCCCAAACCCACCTGTGGCCAGCACTTGCTGAGCTAGGGACCTGTGCGGACTCGGTAACATCGTCTTCATGCTTTGGTGAGCACGGCACGATTCTTGTTTCTTCAGGAATGACTTGGTACCCTAAACCACCCCAAGGAAACGTGCCTAAAATATGTAAGTTCTATTGGTCCGTGCAGGTAAACGCTGCTGCAGAAGGGATTCCATCCAAGCTATTTTATTTAGCATGGATCTGAAAAGTTACGGGTTAGAAACAATCTTGCCACTGACACCCAAGAACTGTCGTTGCAAGCATTATTCAGGAGAAACGGGAAGCGATTTCCATCAAGCGGTTGTGTCCAAAGCCCAAAACGGCAGAGCAGAACCGCAGCCACGGGGCTCCTCTCTCGAAGCAAACCTCCCCCTTATTCCTTTTCAGCATGTTGACTGAAGGGCAGCCTGCCCATCCCCTTTGCCCCAGCAGTGGATTCTTACCAACGACGAGTTACATGCACATAAAAAATGAAAAAAGAAAGAGAAAAAAAAAAAAGGAGAGGGGGGGGAAGCTCCGTAGCAAGGGGTTCGGGTGCCTCCTCGGCGGCCGGGCTCCTGTTAGCGGTGTTACCCGCTGCCACGTTCGGAGGATTCGGATCCCGCCTCTGAGTAACTCACACTGAGAATTTCCACGACAGGTAGCTCTAATCTCCTGAAACGATCTCCGTAACCAAGTAGCGCTCCTGGGCTTCTGGAACGACTGTGCTGCTGCCGAGTAAAGCAGAACAGCTTGTAATTTGCCACGCATGTACTCTGATTCCAAAATCCGACACAGCAGATAAACGTTAGTTGAAATACTTGTAGAAACTGCTTCTACTGAAGCATCTTTAATACAAATGAGGTATCATTAGCAGCAAGACACTTATTTTATTACAATTGTTTAGGACTTAGCAGTGATTATTGTTGGCACACATACCAAAGTAAAAAATCCTTTGACATTATTTTGGTTAAAAGACACTTAAAATGTCGTGCTAATAGAATAATTAAAGAAAAAGAGAGACACAAATAAACAGAAAGCAAAGCTTAGAGAACCAAAGAGAACAAATCATTTCAGCGCCCCCGTACACCGCACATCCTTGTCACGGCGCTCGCTGCCCGGGGAGGGCGGCTGGCCCTGCCGGAGCCCCGCGGGAGTCGTGCGCGGGGTCCTGGAGCTGCGCCTCGCGGTCCTGCCGCAGGGACGGGGAGCGCTGGTCGCACACCAAGGCTTGGCGGAGACATCTGGAGGGGAGGTGGGAACCGGCGCATGGAGCAAGGAGAGACGCGCGAGGGCGGGAGGAGATGAGCGGGGAGAGCGCGTGGGAGCGTCGGGAGCCGGCAGCGAGGAGCCGGCAGGGCCAGCTCAGCCGCGGCCAGGGCAGCGAGTGGGCGGCAGCGACACGGCGGGGGAAGATGGTGTGGTGGCTTGGAGGGCTGGAAACAGATGTGGGGTGAGCAGCCACGTCTCGGGTGGCCTAGCGACACACTAGCTGAGATGATTCGTTGTTTACATGCAGCTGCCCCAAATTTCGTTTTTGAGTGAGAGAATAAAAGCAGCAGAACGTGGGCAGAGCCTGTGTTGCCTTCGCTGCAGCCGTGCCATGCTCCGTGAGAAAAAGCGTCTCTAGCTACCCAAAGACAGACTGCCGGGAGTTTAAAGATGAGTTACGAACCCAGAAAAATAGTAAAGGGGAAAAAAATGACAAAAAAGTACATAGCTCCAACCCGCTCTCTAATCTACTGGAAAAACAATCGGGCAAGTTTCAGCGCGAGATTCTCCTCCGAACACGGGAATCGGGGCAGCCGCAGGCAAGGCATTGCGAGCAAAGCCCACCTTGCTCCCCTCGGTGCTGCTCGGCTTGCGGCGGGTGAGCGCAAAGCGTCTCCGGGCACTCTAGGGAGCGGGGAGGAGATCCCCCCGGTCTGATTTCAGATCCCTCGGGCTGCCCCTTGCAGCCCGTGCCTCTTGCCGCTATCGCAGCACGGGCTGCGCCAGCCGGTGCTGCCGCATGAAGTCCCAGATTTAGTGCCTGCTCCTGTTTTCAGCCACGTGGAAGCCTAAAACCGAGCCAGTGGAAACGCATTCTGGCAGTGCCAACACTTTATGTGCCATTTACATGCTGTTTCTAAGCAAGCTGTCAGCAAGAAACAGTTCAAAATCCAACACATCATGTAAATAATAAAAAAAGGAACTCTGAGTAGCAGTGCCAGGAAATTAAACTTGTAATCACTTCTTCATTAATACCAGGAGAAAACTGGGGGGACAGCGGTAACTGGGGTCTCTGAACTCTGGAGAACTGGACGGTAAAGTTTGTCGCGGGGCGTAGTCACGGGCCTTCAGAAAAGAAAACCCCTATTCTTGCGTCACTAACCATCCGAGATCGCTTGGCCTCCATCCAGCAAATGAAAAAACAGGAGCCCAGCCCACAGGCACGTTACTGCCCCGGGGCTCGTGCGGCCCCGCTCCGGCACGGCCCCGCTCCTGCCTGCCTCCTTCCACCCACCGACCGCGTGGCAGCGTTTAACCTAGCGTCACTCGTGTTCAGCTGCCAAAGCTGCACCCCAGACAGCTCCAGCATTGCGTATGTGGGTACGTAGATACCCATCCGAGGTTCGGCGGCACGAATCCAAAGGAATCTAAATCTCAACAGCGCAGAAGTCCAGCTGAGGAAGATAAAAAACAGCCAAAGCCCTCACAGCATTGAACGTCAGGAATAAGCGTCCCCAAACTTCGATCCCTCGTTTGCTCTCCTCCAGTTCCATTCCCAAATGCGGGATTCATCTTTCTGACTTGAACATCCCGTGTGAAATGAGCAACGTTTTGATTTCGTTTGGGTTTAAAATATATGGTGACCTAAAGCGAAGCTACAAGAACAGGCACCAGCATCCAGTTCTCCATGCACAACATTCAAAAGAGAAATCTTTATGAATGGGTTCCTCACAGGCAGAAGTAAAAAATTCACATAAAATCCAATTAAAATGATTTAGCCTAATCTGCCGTTAAACAATGGAGACCGCTAAATCGGGGTAGAATTTACATAAAGATTAAACTAACCCGCGTGCAATATTGAGTCATTTCAGAGTTACCAGTAATTTAACTGAATATGTTTAAATGGTTTGTTATCAGCGTGACCGTCGTGGGTTTCTTCAACGTCAGGAAGGTAATCAGAGAAAGCACCAGACACGCACACCCTGCGCGAATCAATTACGCCGTAACACGGAACTTAATGAACAGACACTTTCATATCTTTGTTTTACTTGAAGTTGCTTTATTTGCATGTTGATGTAAACGCGCGCGGCTAGTTTCAGAAAGCAACTGGCACGCGTAATTCCGCACGACCGGGGAGCCGGCGCTGCGGAGCGACGACGGCTCTCGCAGCGTTTGCGCGGCGCTGCCGGCTAGCTTTGAAGCCGACACGAGTGCCCCCGAGGGAGGGCAGAGCGTCCCCCGCCGCCACGCGCCGGGCCCCCCCAGCAGAAACGCGGGCCCTCGTGCGCCCTGCGCAAGGCACCGAAGGCCGGGCTGGCCTGCTGCTTGCGAAACACCATTGCCCACGAGCGCGCGGCGGCTGACTCCTGTCTTTCCTAAGGAAGGCTTCAGTGCCGGCGAAAACGGGAGGCGAGGGCTCCCCTCCGTCCTGAAGAAATCTGGGAAACGTATCCCACCTAAACCGAATTTTTATTTTCAGTGGTGCAGCCGGATCATGGAAAAAGTTATCACCTGCATGGTGCTGAACGCAAATTCATGCTAACCCCTTAGACAGCTATCTGCTGGTTGCCTCCTGGGCTCGTCTGGGCAGAATTCGTGCTTTGCACCGTGGAAGTCACCAGCAGTCAGCAAGATGGAGTCCCTGCTAAATGTGTGCATTTTCTCGGCTACATGAGGCCACTCGTTGCCTATCTCTGCCTACACGCGAGCACCGATTTCTCCTTTTAACTCAATTTTAACCACAGAATGCTTATTCTTTTCCATCGTTTCTGCTTTTGGAAGACACGGCTGCTCCCTAACGCGAGGCCGATGAAGTCAGCTCTTACTGCTGCGTGCGTGCGTGCGGGCCGAGCCCTCCACGCAGCCGGGGGAGCAAACGAGCTGGCTGCGGACCGAGCCGAAGCCGTACGGCTTGGCTGCTCAGCCGAGAAATTGGAGAAGCGGGAGGCTGCGGCGTGGGGAGCGGTGGGTCAGGCTGCCTGGGCTGGCCGCTGCCTTCATCGCCATCTCGCAGCCACTGCAGATGCTCAAGCACAAGAAAGAATAATTGGGAATGCATTTAAAATAGCCCAAAAGCCAAGGCAAAACTGACACTGCACTTCCTAATGGGTATGATTTATTGAGCAGCGTTGTTGAGGCTTTATATCTTGACAGCAGAGTTTGTAATACTCTCCTTTAGGACAAGGAAAACAGAAGAGTTCATCTATTGCCTGTTACAGAAACGTCAGGTGTTTTAAAGCTTGATTCAAGTGCGGCTCTAAATGCCTGAACACTTTTTTTTTTAATTAATAAACTTTTTAATATGTGTAAACATACACCACACACAAATGTATAAACAGAAAAGTGACAAGGGCGTTTGAATGAGTCAGAACACGAGATCAAAGTAGGGTTTTAAGATATAGCTGCAAAGACACAACTGTGCCTTCCCTCGATGCGCCGAGCTGCGTTCGGCCAGCTCGCTCAGGGTTCGGCCAGCTCGCTCAGGGTTTGCGAGCGGTGTGGACGAGAACGGCCCGCGCTCCGTACGGGCGCCTCTTGCTGACGTGCCCGTGTCTCCGGGCTGGCCTCGCACGATCTGCTAGAGCCTTCGCTGCTGCGGGCGCACTGCCATCTCCGCGGGACCGGGCTGGCTGAGCGCTGCCTCAGGTTTGTCCGCTTGAGTTACAATACAGGCGTGCCCTTCGGCAACTGAAAGCCTTCACGCTTACACTTCAGTTAAATTATTCCTTGCAGTTCCCGCGCATTTGGCCAGTGCACCGACTGAGTTCAGTGCAACCATCAAAAAAGTTAGAGGGTGTTATGAAACCCAGCACAGGGCATGAATCTTTTTGCATACCAGAAACCGCAGAGGATAAAGACAGTCTGCTGCGTAGTCTGTTTTTGTCCAGATTCATTTAGTGACAGTTAAGTGGTTTTGTTTCCAGGCACTGAACCAGCCAGTCGTGTTTTATCAGCCGGTACAAACAGGCAACAGCAACATAACTTGCCCTGCAGTGACTGTGGAGACCTAACCCGGGCTTGTGGCTTCACTGCTGGCTGAAGCAGTAAATAAAGCTCCTTGTCCCAGCGATCACAGCCTAAAACACCAAAGCTCACAAAACTAAAGCCTTAAGTCCTGAAACACCCGCCTTCCCTTTGGGTAAGTGGGGAGCACCACCGCCGGAGGCGGGCGATGGGGGGGGTGCTGGGTCCAGCCCCGTGCACGGCGGGGGGTGCTGGGTCCAGCCCTGCGTATCTCGCTGCTCAGGTGCATCCTGACCCAGGGCTGGTCGGGTCACAGCGGGGGTGCCGGAGCGATCAGCGATGAACTGGGTGCCCCTGAGCTGCTGAAGCACCCTGTCCTGCTCCCCAGCAGCTGCAGAGTCAGGAGACGAGGGAATGCATCCCGTCGCTGCGCCCAAGAGGCCGGCCAGCACATCCCTACAGAAACCGCGAGCCGTCATTAGGGTCAAGAATACATCAATATATATATTTATTTGTCATCAGTCGCGCAGCCTTGACTCACGCCGGAAGCAGCGCAGGGACGCGGCCACCTCCAGCACCGCGTTTTCATACCTCGGGGCTCTGATACCGCGGAGCAGGGCTCGGCAGCTCCACGAGCAAGCTGGAGCACGACAGAAAGCTTCAAACAGATGGGTTCAATTACAGCCCCGGCACCCAACTTGAATGATGACTGTGCGGCTGACATAATATTAAGAGCGTTGTTAACGCTGTTAATTGTTAAAGAAGAGCCTGCAAAGCAGGGATGAATCGCACGTCGTGAGCACCTCCACGGGGGCGTCATTAACTACCGGGGAAATGCTCTGAGGTTAAAGCCACTGAATGAGGGTCAGTTTTTTGAGACAGCCGTTGTGTAGCAAGCGAATTAATACACGGCAGGAGATGCCTAGGGGTGGACGTGGCAGCACGCGGAAGGGGTGGTGATGCGCAAAGAGCTAAACGCCGTGGTTCAATCCCTACCCCAAATTTACTGATGTTTGCTACTGTGCTTACACCAGACAACTGTAATGCTTGTTATTTACTATTTATGTTAAATAACTATGTTTGGCAGTCACTAGGCTGAGTGCTCAGGGGTTTTTTTTCAATACAAAAAGTACAAAATTACCCAAAGAGAGTGTATTCTTTCCGTCTCAAATTCAGCCATGCAAACCGGGATCTTGTTAGGTCTCTGATTTCAAGTGCACTTTGCCTCTTGCTCTCCGCCTGGTGAGACTACTCACCTAGTTTTCCTCTTGCTTTGATACAGTTGCTGTTGCTAATAGCAGCTGAAGAAGAAAAAGATTATATCATACCTGAATTTTAATCAAGGCTTCCCTAAGAGCTTACTACTCGTAACCGGGACCAGCTGGGGCCGTCCGTGACTGATAATTCTTTCATGCTTGCTTGAAGGTCACACCGTAAGCGGCTGCGCTTGCTGAAGAGCTCAAACCCACTTCAGACACTTACACAAGCAGAAGAGCTGTTTTGAAAACTCTGCTCCGGTTTCGGCTGCAGGAGACTTCGGTATTTAACCCGTAAACACCTTTCGCCCGTACGCAACTTCTCCACGAAGCGCGCAAGCCGAGCTTTCTCCCCTCCGTGGCCCGTGGCGCGCTCACCACCGCGAGGAACCGGCAGCGAGGGGCTGAGGTCTGGGAGATGTCGCTTACGTGAGACGCCCAGGAGAGCCTGCGAAACCAAGGGCAGCAGCGTATCGCGTTCGATCCGTCACAAAGGCACCCCGAGGAGCGGCACGCCGGAGCCGGGGCGGCGAGCCTCCGACGCAGCCCGGCCGAGAGGCGCAGACCCGCTCCCCGCGCAGGCCGAAGGGAAACGAAACGGAGGGGGCTTGCCCGTTTCTTAAAAGGCAAAGGAAACCCTTTTCTGCAGTTCACGTGACTTTTTCAGCCAAAACAAACAGCTGCGAGAAAAAATGCAGAAGGATCAGGTTTGCCTTTTCCTTGCCGATTCCCACTGTCCCCAACTTCCCAGCGGCTTACGGCCCGGCGGAAAGAGGCTGGGCAGGCGGAAACGTCGCGTTCCCTGCTCCTACCCGTTTGCCTGAAAAATTCTAGTCACAACGTTTTGGATGTTTCTGAAAAGTTCACTAAAAATGAGCGACCTTTTTTCCGTAAAGCATCCCAGCTTTCCGCGGGCTTCGCAACAGGGATTTCTGGGGTGGAATTGCGTCAGGGATTCCCCCAGCTGCCCCCCACCCCATCCCAAATTTGGCCCTCGGAGGAAAACGAGGAGCAGGTTGTACAGAATTGGAGAGCGTTAAAGACTGAGCGGCTGGTGTCCTGCGGGCTCCCTCCACGCCGGTAGCTCGGGTGCCATCTGCTCAGGGCCACACCGCCCGGTCCCGGCAGGCGCTTGGAGCTTCAGGTAAATCCCTTGGTGGTTAGGAGTTTGGTGGTCACGGCAGCTGAAATATGAAAACATGGAAATGGAGGATGCTCAGGAGTGGAAGCGATACGATGAGCGTCAGTGATAGGGAGGGAAGAGCTTCACCTGGGCCACAGCGATCCTCTGCTCCGTCTTGTTCTCCCGTTCTCAGCTTTGCTCAGGCTGATCGACACCAGATTTGCACTAAAGAAAAACAGAGCTGCAAAACTGGTGACAGCCGTTAACGAAAAAAAAACCCCAAAACAAAACCCCAAAGCAATCGCTTATTATTCAATCGACCATTAATGCTACAAAGACACAGAATAGGCACTGGGGAGTCATGCCTATAATCAAATTTTAAAAGAAGATTGGGGTCAGGATGAAATGAAAGGCCAGGCGTATTCGAGTCTCTCTGCTAGTTAAGAGAATTACATGTTACACAATGGAAGAATTCAGTAACAAAAAAAAAAAGAGAGGAGTAATTACAGTTATTTTGGAACAATGAGAAATTTGGGAAGAGAAATCCAAATTTTCTCCATTTTAAGCACAAAGCCCGGTTGTTTTCGGCCTAGGTTAACTTCAAACGCTTATTTTCCATATCTAAGAAGCTTTCTGGCTGGGAACAAAGTGAAAGGAACAAACCAGCCCCCCACCATCTGTATTTGTAAGCCATTTCTGTTTGAGAACTAACCAGTACAAGCAGTCAGACTGGTGCTTGGAGTTAATCGCAAGCAAGGCTGAAGCTTTCTTATTTTCCTGCTTTCCCAGAAGCAGCAGCGCCTTCCGTCCCTGCAGACAGCGAGTCGTTTGCTGCAGTCTAAGGCTCCCCCCCGGCAGACGGGGCCGATCCTTTCTGGGCACCGATTTCCCCGGCCAGACACGCACTGGGAGGGTAAAGCGTGGATCTGCTGGGCGAGGAGGGACGAAGGCTTTGGGGGAGGCTTCAGGTCCTTTCCAAAAGCGTGCAACACTCTTCGAGGTACCACCCAAATCACGGGGCGTTCCCCTCTCTCCTTGGCTCTAACCACCGGGATATACCCTCTCCCTCCCTCTTTCTGGTCGGGTGAATGTTTATAGCACTGAAAACGAGCAGCTGGGACAAGACCAGGTAAAATTCTCAGCTCAACTTTTCCAGCGGGCAGAGGGTTGGAGCATCAGCGGGGCTGGGATGCTGCGGCGGCTCTCAAGGGAGCAGGGCTCAGCCCGGGCTCTCCTGCCCTGCCTTCTGCTGCAGGTGCCTGCCTGTGCCCCCGAAGGGTGCTGAGCGCTGGGTTTCAGGAGAGGGCTCGGGTCCTGAGCAGCCCCTCAGCACCGAGCCCACCACCACCGCTCCTCCATCCCCAGGCACCGAGCGCAGAGGAGCCGGTGACGCCGGGCATCACCGCACCAGCGCGGCCGCACAGCTCCCTTCTTCCCGAGTCCTGGGCAGCTGCCGCACGCAAGGACAGCTGCGGGACGGACTCTGCTGCGGCTGGAAACGGCCCCGATCGTGAGGGGTCGCCACGTTCTCCTTCCTTCGGTGTCTTCTGCGAACGCGGTTGTGTGGTTAACCCCCACGCCCTCCAAGCGGGCCCTTCCGGAGCCGCCGTACGTGCTCATCACACTCAGTGGCTTGCACTAACAGCCAAAGCGCCTCTAAAACAAATCTCCCTCCTCTCCTAACAATAAACGCAAGTAATATCAGACGCCATCCTGGGTAACGAGAATTAATAACTTGTTTCCTCGGAGTCAAGTGCGTCCTGTAGGCGGGAGGGGAAATAACTGTAACCTGCCTCTGATTGCAACGGGAGGTAACGGCGCCGCTCCTGCGCCTTCCCCTGCGTCGCTGTCTCTTCTTGCCATCAGCCGTTTGCTCCACAGTCATTGAATCCTACGTTGGATTTCATTACCAAAACGAATAACTGCGCTGCGTTACAAACCAGAATACGGTGCTCTCTGCCTGGAAAAAAAAATTTAAAAAATTTAAAAAACCCCAAACCAAAACAGCTGGCTTTGTATTTCTGATAATCAGTTTTAATTGGATTTTAGCTCTCCGCCTTTTATGCTTCATCTTAGGCTTTATTGGGTTTAATTACAAATCCATAGCTATTTGTTATGTGGCTCTAGTTTGATAGTTTGTACTGACAATTACATTTTTATTCAAAGAAAAAAACGTATTAGGGAAAACCAGCAGGAGACAAGCTCATTGTATGAGCTGATTAATTGAATTCCAGTTTTATATGCATTCATGACGAATGATTGTGTGACAAAAAAATGGCTTGAATATTAGATCAGAGTGCACTTACTCATTTTAATTGGTTTGCACAAAGTGCAGCTGTGGAAACACAACAGCAACGGAGGCGCTCAGTGCCCTGGTCCTGACGTCTCCTAAAACTCTGTTCACGATTCTTTAAAGTCTGTCCAGGCAGAAGAACGGCGAGACGGGTGGTGAAGCTTCAGCACTCTCTTTTAAAGAAAGGAAGGAGAAAACATCTCTACCTCTGCTACGGTCCCTTCTTTTGAGAAATGCAGTTTAGTTTTAATTATTCATAACACTTATTAGCAGCTAAGGTGCCCTATGCTTTTGCAGAAAAATAGAGAAGTCTCAGAAATCAGAGGCTGTAGCTCACTGGCACTGAACCTTTCTGGAAACGCTGAGCAAACAGGCGTAACAATAACAAACAACAGTGCCATCTGTATTGGCCGCGAGCTATTTCACGCCCGGGTACGGATCTGGTGACCACGCTGCAGAAGGGCCCCAGGGCCCCGTTACGGCACCGCGGGGACGCTGCGGCTCTGCCCCAGCCCTGGAGCACGGCCGGCGACCAGTCACCGGCCCCCGACGGCGAGGTGCGGTTCTGACCGGGGACACAACTCCTCGGGGAAGCGTTCTGGTTTTTCTTCACGTCAACACAACTCTGTTTCAACAGTTTGGTCGTGGGAGCAAGGAGAAAACTGACGTTTCCCTTTGCTATTTGCCACGCGGCAGCACGGCGCTCAGCGGCCCCCGCCGGGAGCTGCACCACCGACTCCGCCGTCCGTCTGCTGCAAACAAACGTCTTTGGCTAGCGAGCCACCTCGGCCAGGACCGCGCATCCTGCAAGTCATTGGAAAGCGCAGGAGCCTGGTGCAGAGGGAGCCTAAACGTGTGTTTCCAGCCATAGCGAGCAGCAGCCTCACAGCGAGCGCACCTGCGGAACCACACAGGCCCTCCACCGTGCTTTGGCTTTTGTTAAAAACAGCGTGCAGCACTCGCAGTTGAAGCTCTGACGCGATGCCGTGCGACTGCAGTTCGGCACCATCCCACAGCGTAACTTAATGCGACACGGCATTGAGAAATCCAACCTGACAAACTAGTGGCCGCAGTAAGTCTTGCTGGAGAAAGCGATTTTTACTGTTCGCTTTTCTCACCAACCACCATTAAGTATAGCTTGCCAAGTATTGAAAGTGTTTAGTCACCCCAGTTTTATCATGTCACATCAAATTAATTTGAGAGTAGGCGAGGACAAACACGAGCGCGTGAGCGCACCGGTCCGATGCGCTGAACCAAGACCTGGGGTGGAAAAAGAAACGCAAAGCCCTGCTTTCAGAGGCCGGAGCATTGCAACGACAGAAAATTCGGCAATTCATCACCGCAGGCTGAGGCAAAACAAAAAAAGGAAAAAAACTGTTTCTTACTGAGCTGTGAAAACCTGCTGGAATAACAGCAAAGGACCCCTCCTCCTCGTGCATTTAGCCTTCCTTCCAGACAGCAAGTTTATTCTATCGAGCCTTCACTTCAAATCAATATTCCTAGTTACTCATTTGCCCTGCGCTTATTGACCACAGCTATCCTTGCAGACTTCTTATTTGCAAAATGCGGTTCACAAATAGCGACATTCGAGGGGGGAAAAAAAGCGTCATTTGTTACCCTCAGCCTTGCAAAGCAAAGGACAACGCGCATAAGCCAGCAAAATAAACCCAAACCCTTTTCCCCTGGCGAGCTGAGCACCAAAACCTGCACAGGGACGCTCTGCAACCTGGAGGTTTGAAAGCCCTTGCAAGTCCTGATTTTGCGGGTTCTTTTAAAGCTTACTGCAGAGCTCTGGAAGGGGAATTTGGTGTCACAGGCACTGACCTAGATCACAGCAAATTTGCTATGTAAAAAATAAACTGTACACTCTTATTAAGCGAAGCCGTCGTGACTGTTTGATTGCGCTGACACTACGCTGGTACTGCACCGGTGCAACAGCTTTACACGGATTCCTCCTGATCCCCAGCGACAGCAGAGAGGGGAGCTGGGCCCCTGCTGTTCAACGGCCAGCGACGCGGCGGTGGGCAGCAAACATCCGGATCCTTTTGCAACAACGCTGCTTTTCAAACCAGCCCCTCGGCTGCGCTCCGGCAAACTTAGAACAATACCACACCGTGGTAAATATCGTTAGGCAGCCACGGATTTTTTTCTTTATAGTTCCTTCTCAAGTAATTTGTTTACAGAAAACAAAAGCCCCCCGTTTGCGTGCAGCATCGGAAGTCGGTGACGGCAGGCACAGGCGCTGCGGGCCCCTTCGCGCACGTCCCGCCGAGGCTCTTGAGCCAAGGCGTCAGTTTTCTGCAGAGAACAGGACCGTGCACGCTCGGTGCGTGCTGCCGGCAGCGCCGAGGGGGCCAATGACTTGATGGGCGTCGATACGAGGCAGGCGCCCGCTCTCCAGGGCAGCGCCACGTGGCAAGGTCCCAACGAAATAACTTCCCTCCCACCCGCTCACGCCGAAAGCCTGACGCGCTGCGGGAACACCGGGGAAAAGCCTGGCGCAACCAGGACGCGTCAGCCTATGAAACGTGTTAGAATGTACCAGAAATGGATTAGAAAGCGCGGCTCGTCTGAAGCAGTCTTCACGTGGTCGTAGCCAGGGAAATGAGGATCGGCCAGGAAGAAGTGAAATTAATGGAGACGCTCAGCGCCAGGCAAAGGGCGCTCCGCGATAGAGAGATGAAAGGGATTAAAAAAAGAAAGGGAGAAGGTACAAAAGTAAAGCCAAACGCTCAAATGCATTTGGCCCAAGGAGAAGGGACAGAGATCTGTGCAGCACACGCAGTTACTAATTCTATTAAACCCACTGCCTGGCGATAGGCTGACGTCCCAGCGCAGGTGGCTCCACAAAGCACAGCTCACAGATGGATTTGGAAGGAGCTTTTCTCCATCTAGGAGGCCTACTGAGAACCANCTGTGCAGCACACGCAGTTACTAATTCTATTAAACCCACTGCCTGGCGATAGGCTGACGTCCCAGCGCAGGTGGCTCCACAAAGCACAGCTCACAGATGGATTTGGAAGGAGCTTTTCTCCATCTAGGAGGCCTACCGAGAACCATGTCGGTTTTATAACACAGAATATTCTTACCGCAGCACCGCAACACGGTATGAAAGCCCATTAATAGAAATGGACTAAAAACCAAAACCACTTATTGCGCACCTCCCAATTCAAATACGAGCACGCCACGGCTAAGGGAACACGGCGCTCTCCTCAAATGCGTTTGTAACTCACAGTGAAATATTTAACGTCTGCTCTGCGCGCGCTTAACGTCTTTCAAGTTCACCTGCCGAAGCCCAGGCTTCGTGATGGGAACATCCCAAAGACAACAGGCGCTCCGCCGCGGTCACCGCGGTGCGGAAGACAGGCCTTTCGCAGCTGGAACAGGGGAAGTTGCCCAATTAATTTTTTCAGACCCGAACAGCAGCGCTGGAAGAAGAAATGACGCCTTAGAGATCTGCCAGTCTGCTGCGCTTGAAGAGTCAGCGAAGGTCATGTAAAAGCAAAGTCACAAGTAGCTAGATATTTACACGCAGCGTGGTTTCGAGGGATTTTCCTGGATGCTTTAAAGTTCTCAGACTGAGGAACCCGAACGGCTTTTGTGCCTCCGCTCATATATTCCACAAAAATATAATTTATGATTGTCAGATGTTGCCATCAGCGTAACGCTAAGGAAATGAAGGCACCTAAAAAAAAAAAAACACCTAGAAGAGAAAAAGAAGAAGAACGCGCGTTTCTCCTCCGTCCCCTTGTAGCAGGCCCCCCCCTCCCCTACCCCCCCCAGCCCAAAGGACACAGGGGCGCAGCGCCCGGCCGTGACCCCCGCAAAGGGACGGGGCGGTCGGACACACCGGGGTGCTGTACCTCCAGCGGAAGCTCCCCAGGTAACCCCGGCTCCCACCCCGTGCCTTTGGGGGGAGGGACAAATCCTGCGCTTTCCTCCTGGCGCTGCCCCGGCGAGGGCCTGCGCTTTGCCTTTGCCTCTCCCGGGTGTCAGGAGGCGAGGGGTAAAAAGCCACCAAGCCCCGGACCGGGACTGAAGCATGACATTTGCTGGTTGGGTCCTTACTGCTCGCGGAGTCATCCCGAGCAGCTTGCAGGAGCAGAGGGGATGTATACTGATATCAATGTATTTATCTGTTAAAGTCCACAAGGCATGCTTCAGCTACGGCATGCGCACCCTTTTTCACAAGCCTCTGCCGTAAAGCTTTTCTCCTTTCTGATCCAGAAACTGGTCCTGACGCTGCTGGTCACGGGTCTTGCTCACAGACCAGAGGGGCTTCAGCTGATCCTGGCTGCTCCTGGGCACTCGTTAACGAGCACCAGAAGGAGAGCGTTCAGCCTTTTCGGCTTACCTGGGTGCACGGCCGCCTGCTACGTGAGCAGAGCGCTGGAAATGCAACACAAAAAAGCCAGTGCTTCCCAGCACACGCTTGCAGGTGTCACGGTGCTCAGGAAGGCACGCGTCGCTGCGGTTGCAGCTGCTGCTGGGCTGCGTCAGCCCCAGGGTAACCCTCTCCCATCACCAGCTCGGAGACCGAGCTGGGAGCTGCCCGGTGATGCTGAACGCGTTGAGGTGGCCGTGCTGAGCCCCGTTCGCCGCAGGAGTGCTCACACCAGCACCGCACCCTGCCCGGAGGATGCTGAGCCAAGGGCAGAGCCGCCCAGCAGCCCTGGTGGTCCCCGCGGGGCCCCAGGCCACGCTGCGACGAATTATGGGTCGGTCGAACTTGATATTCGTAGGGCAGCGAACTAACCCTCGCTTTGAAACAGCACCAGAAAATAGATAGGATTGTCCTAGCTGAGAAGGAACTTCAAATTAATTTTACAGAGACTATTTTACTTAAGTTTTTCTTCCATTGCTTGAGCCCCAGAGCATGCAATAGCACACAATAAGTTAATATTTTATTTCCCCTTTAGTGGAGCAGAAAGGACAAACAACATTACTGTGTTATTTGCTTGCGTAAGTAAAAAAAAAATCCACAGGAACAAAGAAACTACCTATTAATTCTTGTCCTAACAAATCATCTGACACCGAACAGCCAAAGCCCTGCTGGCTTTTAGCTGATGACTACGTGCCAGTCCAATGCAGGGATGGCAATTTCCCAGCTTGAGGCGGCAAGTCAGCAGCATCGCCTGTCACAAACGCTGGCGACGGGGGCAGGGGAGAGCGGGCAGGGACACGGGAGCCCAGAGACGCCAAGAGAAAATAGAGGCTGAGTAAGCACGTGTTTAATAGCATCTGGTTTGTCGTCAATAACGGCAGCCTTCAACACGCAGGCGGTTTCTGCAGAGCTAATTTCAACACTTGAGGCACTGTAGGTTTTTTTTTTTTTTAAAAGTGTCAATTATCAACCCCCATTTAACTGCTCCTGACTCGGCATGACAAGATCACTGACGATTTGCCAGCTATTTTCTCTCTATCGAATGGGGAGGGTGTGCTACGAGGTGGAGTAGCAACCCCCTTCATTCTTGACTGCCNGGCTTCAGCTGATCCTGGCTGCTCCTGGGCACTCGTTAACGAGCACCAGAAGGAGAGCGTTCAGCCTTTTCGGCTTACCTGGGTGCACGGCCGCCTGCTACGTGAGCAGAGCGCTGGAAATGCAACACAAAAAAGCCAGTGCTTCCCAGCACACGCTTGCAGGTGTCACGGTGCTCAGGAAGGCACGCGTCGCTGCGGTTGCAGCTGCTGCTGGGCTGCGTCAGCCCCAGGGTAACCCTCTCCCATCACCAGCTCGGAGACCGAGCTGGGAGCTGCCCGGTGATGCTGAACGCGTTGAGGTGGCCGTGCTGAGCCCCGTTCGCCGCAGGAGTGCTCACACCAGCACCGCACCCTGCCCGGAGGATGCTGAGCCAAGGGCAGAGCCGCCCAGCAGCCCTGGTGGTCCCCGCGGGGCCCCAGGCCACGCTGCGACGAATTATGGGTCGGTCGAACTTGATATTCGTAGGGCAGCGAACTAACCCTCGCTTTGAAACAGCACCAGAAAATAGATAGGATTGTCCTAGCTGAGAAGAAACTTCAAATTAATTTTACAGAGACTATTTTACTTAAGTTTTTCTTCCATTGCTTGAGCCCCAGAGCATGCAATAGCACACAATAAGTTAATATTTTATTTCCCCTTTAGTGGAGCAGAAAGGACAAACAACATTACTGTGTTATTTGCTTGCGTAAGTAAAAAAAAAATCCACAGGAACAAAGAAACTACCTATTAATTCTTGTCCTAACAAATCATCTGACACCGAACAGCCAAAGCCCTGCTGGCTTTTAGCTGATGACTACGTGCCAGTCCAATGCAGGGATGGCAATTTCCCAGCTTGAGGCGGCAAGTCAGCAGCATCGCCTGTCACAAACGCTGGCGACGGGGGCAGGGGAGAGCGGGCAGGGACACGGGAGCCCAGAGACGCCAAGAGAAAATAGAGGCTGAGTAAGCACGTGTTTAATAGCATCTGGTTTGTCGTCAATAACGGCAGCCTTCAACACGCAGGCGGTTTCTGCAGAGCTAATTTCAACACTTGAGGCACTGTAGGTTTTTTTTTTTTTTTAAAAGTGTCAATTATCAACCCCCATTTAACTGCTCCTGACTCGGCATGACAAGATCACTGACGATTTGCCAGCTATTTTCTCTCTATCGAATGGGGAGGGTGTGCTACGAGGTGGAGTAGCAACCCCCTTCATTCTTGACTGCCACACCTTGAGGAGACGAGGCTCTGCCGCGTGGAGGCATCTCCCTCCTGCTGCTCCCAGCGCAGCTCCGGCTGCAAGCGGCGTGCAGGACTGCCGTGGACCGCACGCAGCTTCCAAAGGTCTGCCTTCAGACAGCAAAGCGTCTCTGATCTAAACCACACGAACAATTAAACAATCCTGTGTGCTCAGCGTTAAGAATCTCTGAAAAATGCTTTGTGCTCCTCGGACGAGCGCTCTCCAAGGCAGAGCCCAGGAGCAAACGGCGTTTCCTTACGAAACCGAAAGTTAAATAAACCTTGGTAAGTCAGAAATTATACCTCCTCGCATCGATGAACGGGTGAAAATCGGCGCATTGCACTGCCCTTCCTGTAGCGCGCTTCCCGTAGCAGATGGGCGCTGGTCACTGCGGAGGGCGGTTAAGGGAGACACGCAGCACGACGCGCTCCGTCGATCGCCCTTCTCGCACAGCCAGCGCTGCCGAGGCCGTGAGACGCAGCACGAGGCCTTACGAGTCTGACGGAACAGAAGACAGTCGTGAACGTACAAAAATACTCCCCACGGTTCCTGCGTTCTCCTCAGAGCAGCTACCAACACCAGTAACCCGCTGCACAAGCGGATGAGGTACCCAGTGCGGATGCTACAAAACCTCCAGTTCTGACAGCATTTGATGTTCACCCATGAAACGTTCCATTTTCTCTGGCTCACGAGAGATTTCAGGGAATAAAGTCTCTCCAGGACGTTTGCGAACGACTGTTTCCCAAAGCGGGCGCCCTCGCGGGGCGCTGCAGGTACGGGGCTCGCAGCAGAGCGCGCCACGGGGCTGGTCTGTCCGCAGTGCCGTTCTCTCCTCCCCACTAACGCCTCAGCTCAATCTCTCCACCCCGTTTGAGGCCCCACGTTCCACCTGCAAGAGTCGCCTTGATACCAAGATACCAAGATACCAAGCAGGGCAAATTGTTTTGGTCATCTTCCGTAGCGTGTACAGAANAGAAGAAACTTCAAATTAATTTTACAGAGACTATTTTACTTAAGTTTTTCTTCCATTGCTTGAGCCCCAGAGCATGCAATAGCACACAATAAGTTAATATTTTATTTCCCCTTTAGTGGAGCAGAAAGGACAAACAACATTACTGTGTTATTTGCTTGCGTAAGTAAAAAAAAAATCCACAGGAACAAAGAAACTACCTATTAATTCTTGTCCTAACAAATCATCTGACACCGAACAGCCAAAGCCCTGCTGGCTTTTNCAAGCAGGGCAAATTGTTTTGGTCATCTTCCGTAGCGTGTACAGAAGGCGGCTCTGGCCCTGCTGAGGATCTAAGATCCGCCGAGCTGTACTTCAGCGCCATCCAACAGCACCGGCGTCATCCCCGCGACCCCAGTGCCTGGGTTTTCGCTTAGCGTGTAGGACAGACGTGGTCAACAAGTGTGTTTCCCCTCAAATTTCTTTTGTAGCTCACTGCAGTTGGACCAATACACATGGCCCCTGCTTTTTTTAAAATCAGAAATCAAAGTCATTTAAAGCCAGTAGCAAAACGGATGAAACCAACAGCTGTCTTTAAAGCTGTCGGACTTCTCAGCTGGTAGCTTCACAGCTGGTGTTTGTTCTTAAGGCACACCTGTGGTGCAACCTATGGAAGCTTTGGCAGGCGGCTGTGTAGGAGATGTAAGGGAAGGGAGGCGAATGCCGATCCCCTAACGCGGGGACCGGTTCTCAGCGCCGCAGGTGGGCGAAGTGCTTGTGCCTGTCTGGAGACCTGGCACTGCCCCCCTTGGGGAGCTCCAGCCAGAGTCCTTTGGGAAATTAATATGAATGTAAAAGCAAGTTTGAAACCTACCCCTGCTGCAAGTCTCGAGCCATCGCCCGGGCTCAGAGCATAGGATTAATTCAAGGAAAGCAGACTGTCCCTGCTCGGTGAGAGCTGAGGGAAGCCTGGAACCAACCCATGCGGAATTGAAGTGGGATTTTTTTTTTTTTTTAATATTGGTGCAGAGCAGAACGAAGAGCGTCCTTTTTCAGACAAGCTGCGTTGTCTTGTGCTTGTCAGCGCAGGTTCGTGCCAGTATCAGGGCAAACAAAAGGGCACCGATCCGAAAGCGGGACAGAAGAAAAAACAAAGGCTGGACTTCAGATGCTGACAGGCAGGCAGAAAGTAGGACAGTTTGAGGTCACGTGCTAATTTACATTCAGAGACGGCTTCCAGTTGCAGCCTCAGGATCAACTGTTATTTTTCCCACCCATTACCTTCTTGAACGTCCTTGCACCGAGCAGCGACTCGCGGCTGTCCCTGCATAAACTGCTCTGAGGACCGAGGGGCTACAGCCCTGCGGAGGCTGCAGAGGGGGGGTTTTGACGCCAACGCCCCAAGCACCTATCGGTGGAGCCCTGCGTGCTCCCCAAGAGCACTCCGCGCGCCGCTGGTGCCACCCCGAAAGCAGCACAAAGACTGAGCCGAGCATCTGCATCATTAGTGCAATAGAGCAAAACACATCCCCGGAAAAACCCAACCCTCGCGCTTGAAGTAAGCGTCATAATAAAACGGATTTACTCAACAGTATTTTCAAGAGTTTCAAGCAGGCGAAACATGGATGTGCTTGAAACAGCTTTCCCTTTGTCCTCCTGGCATTACTCAGGAACTGCTCAATCAGCCAAGCTTCTCGTGGGGGGAAAAGGGTGGAGGGGTCTGGAGTAGAAAGGTCAGACTTTAAGGAAGAGTTCAACCTGACGGCAGCTGCGAGCAACTCAAAACCAGGACAGAAAATGCCATCGTCGGGGCCCTCATTATCCGCCATCTCCCCGCTTACCATGCACCCCCACACCCGGAGGGGCTCCGCTTAGCGGGGCATCTCAGCGCCCCGGCGACCTGGCCCCTGCCGGGGATAGAGGAGAAGGGCAGCGCTGCTGCCCAGCAGCCGTCAGCCTTTGTTGCAGCATTAGAGAGTAGGTGTTAAACTGCCACACTGGAGAAAAATTAGGCGGTTTAACCTTTTTTGCATTGCTTTTTACCCACCGCTTCTTCTTAGTCCTGTCACCTTCTTAGTATCTGGATGGAGGTCTGAAACGCGCTAAGATGTAAACCCACATTCTGAAACAAGCTGAGCTGGGTAGAAGATAACTGCTACGTGTGCACATGCTGGGCATTAACTAGGGAGCCGCATACAAGGCGTATGAAGAAACGTAAACCTTTTAGGGAATTGGTTGTGTTGATCAGAATATGAAAAAATTGCCTAAAAATATCCTAAGAATTCAGGGCTATGGAAAAGCAGAGAAGCTGAAACATGGTCCAAAAAGACGGGGTCTACAGCACAATCAGTGTTTCCTGACCAGGAAGGCAAGCTGTGAAGGAACCGGAGTTTGTAACACTAACTTACAGCAGAAAGGTAGCGGGAGTGAAAAATGGAAAAGAAAAAGCAAAAGCGAACGAGCTCCAAGTGGCAAAGAAGCCCAAGACGACCAGATTAAACTCCACGAGTTGAAGCAAGGCCTCCCACTCACACCCATACATTCTCTGCATACGAAGGTAGCGGACATTTAACGTGGGCCAAAAAGCACGCGGACGGAGAAAAATTTTTTTACGTAGGAGTGAGAATGACACCCAAGATAACGATTCAAATAAACCCCACCGTTAAAATCAGCTCGCCTTATAGTGCTGCCGTGCCAGCCGACGGAGAAGGCAGGGGTGACGGTGGGCGGAGGGGACACCGCCCGACCTCCCTGCGGGTCACCCCGAGGACCTCGCAGCGCCCCGCAGCCCTGTGGCCACGTTCCAGTCACTTCTACGGCAGCACGCTGCTGAAACGTAAACCAAGAGACGTTCTTTAAAACAGATTTCTAAGCAAACTGCGGGTATGACTACCAGCACAGGAAAAAAAAAGTCAAATGAGGAATTAACGGGATATAGTAATACTATGATCCTATTGAAAATGTATCTGGCTTTGGTAACAATTAATGGTTTACCCTGAAATACTCAGGCTCGTCTGTATTTCCAAGATCTCACGGCTGCAGTTCTCCTGCTTCAGTTTTCGCCATCTTTTAAACAGGTGCAGGAAGGCAAAACCAAAGTGGTTTAATATCATAACGTCCTAGGGGTTTTACCTTGACCGAAGCATCTGGGTGACAGTCCTGAGAGATCGCGAGCGGTGCGGGTGCCCAAACGGTGAGAAGCACCGAACAGTGGTGAGCCGGGTGGGAGCCGGCCAGGTGGAACCAAGACCTGTCTTCGGCGGGATGCTCAGGGGGCACCGTCGCCTTCCCCGTCTTGTGGAACTGCTGAAACCCCAGAAGTTAATAATGAATGCGTATGACACGTAAGCGTAGGGGAAGGCCATCGTTTCAACCCGCAGTACGCGAAACATTTGCCAACATACGCGGGCCGATCCTCGGCTCGTGTAAATTGCCGCAGCTACACGAAACTCTAAGGAGTCACGACGTAGCGTACCAGCAAAGTATTATTGCGTGTTGGCAAACATGTCCCGGATCCTCACATCTACTGAGGGCTGAAACAAAGCTCCTCTTCCACCCCCAAACAGCTTGGCGGAAGCAAAGTTCTCGGGGCCCGTGAGATCCGCTCCTCACACGCCGATCTGCCTCCCCCAGGCACACCGCGTGAGACAGCGCACGTCGGAAGGCAGGGACAAAATCCTGCTGGAGCTGCGCCGATGGCACAAACAAATCTCGTGCTGCACTTTAACGTGCTTTCCTTCCACAGTTCTCCACCCATATTCTCATAGGAACTCCGCAAATTTGTAATTATGTCTTTAAAATAAACCTCCTCGCCTTTAGCGGTTTTACTCGCGAGGCTGGGCAGCGCCGGGGAGGAGAGCTCGGCCGGACTCCCGGCCAGCTGGAGGCACGCAGCGCTCCGCACCACAGATGCTTTGCTGCTGGCCCACGTCGGCACCGTTCATCGCAGCCCACTCGGCTGAATTTCAGCTTACCTGGTGCTCCAGTATTTTGGGTACAGGCTGCCTCCTGACCTTTCCTTTGCAACAAAGGAGAGCGCGCGATCAAGCCCAGGGGCTCCCCTGTGTGCTCTGGTCGAGCACCGGGCAGCGATCCTTCAGTCAGCCACAGACGAAGGGGCAGAGATCAAAGCAGGCTGCTTCCCACCAAGGGGTACACGTGTCTGTGTGTTTATATATACACACACGCACTCACGGATTTATATACCTCAAAATATCCCTCTGTATGTGTGCATGTGTTTATATAAACAGGCACATATGCAAAGAGAGCATCTGTCGTGCTTCATAAAGGTAACCGGAGGTAACGAGCACACCGCTTGCGACTGGAGATGCTGCAGCGAAGAGGAAACGGAGCTAGAAAGGGCAACGTTGATTTGCCTNGGACTCCCGGCCAGCTGGAGGCACGCAGCGCTCCGCACCACAGATGCTTTGCTGCTGGCCCACGTCGGCACCGTTCATCGCAGCCCACTCGGCTGAATTTCAGCTTACCTGGTGCTCCAGTATTTTGGGTACAGGCTGCCTCCTGACCTTTCCTTTGCAACAAAGGAGAGCGCGCGATCAAGCCCAGGGGCTCCCCTGTGTGCTCTGGTCGAGCACCGGGCAGCGATCCTTCAGTCAGCCACAGACGAAGGGGCAGAGATCAAAGCAGGCTGCTTCCCACCAAGGGGTACACGTGTCTGTGTGTTTATATATACACACACGCACTCACGGATTTATATACCTCAAAATATCCCTCTGTATGTGTGCATGTGTTTATATAAACAGGCACATATGCAAAGAGAGCATCTGTCGTGCTTCATAAAGGTAACCGGAGGTAACGAGCACACCGCTTGCGACTGGAGACGCTGCAGCGAAGAGGAAACGGAGCTACCAAGGGCAAAGTTGATTTGCCATGGAGTTGTCTGGGATCACCAGGATCTCCGCGCTCGTTCCATCATTGCATTCAGATAGCAGAATAATCGTGTCTTTGTTCAAGGAAAAAAAAGTTTAAAAAAACCCCAGAACTGAAAGCAAACCAAGAAGTGAGCAAGCGGAGTCGGTTTGAACAACTCCGCAAGTGAAAACACAACGGGGCTGCAAGGAGAACTACCCATTTGATTTAACGGTAAGCAGCTGCATCGAAGGAAAACAGATTGTTAACTTCGAGTGGAAAACTTCAGAGGAAAAATGTCAGCACCAGACCCACCGGGTGCGAGCCCAGGATGTTCCTTGCAGCACCATCTGCACTCAGAGCGGAACATGCTCCACGGCTTCAGAATTTGGAAGTTAATTGTTAGACAGAGCTGTTGTTTCAGGGAATTTGACTCATTAGTATTCCTGGTGCTTACAGACAAAGGCATTGTTGTGAAGCTACAAGGAAAACCTGTTTAAGCTTTCCAGAACACCAAAATGTTTGGGTTTGAGAAAATTAATGGTACTCTGACAGTTCTGTGAATCTTGACCCTTACAAAATTACAATAAAATTAATTTCAAAATGAAACAATTTCAAGTTCCTCGAGCGCTTCATCTGAGGTCAAAATGAGTTTCTTTGCAGGGAGTTTTTCAGGGTTTTTCTTTAATGACGCAAACGTCTAAACTCCCAAAGTTTTAAAGCTCCTGGCCAAATTGAGGCTGTCTTGTGACAAACAGGAGTCTCCAAAATAATTGTGCACTTCTGAGAATGCCACTATTCATACATCGCCGCCTCCCTACTCACAGCCAGGGTTTCCCTGCTACAGAAACACAGAAAAATATTCACGTCCTTGGTGCTACATGCAGATTTGCAAAGAACCGGAGCTAACAGCTGCCTGGGAAGTGCTGCCTGCGCGCGGCGGCTGGCAAGGGCGAGCGATGGAACCTGCTGTCGCCAAGCCGGAGGAGTCACACGAGTATTTTGAAGCGATGCATTCCGCAGGTTTTGTTTTCGTTTTTCACGTGGATAGCTTCTCCCGCTGCCCGCCAGGGCCCTGCGTGCAGCACCTAAGTTTGCCTTCCTGCTGATTTTACCTCCCAGGCGGGCAGCGGCTTCGCGCGGAGGGGAAAGCTGTCCCTGCCTTCCAGCCAGCCGCGGGCAGGCAGAGGCACCGGGTTCGCCCATCGGCAGCCACGCGCACGCGCGGGTGGGCAACATCCTTGAGGCACGCGTGTCCTCAGACAGGCCGCAGCAAGTCAGAAGCGGAAAGAAGGGCGGCTCCGAAGAGGGATGACACCAGACACTACAGAAACAGGTTATTAGGAGCAAGAGGCTGACGGGCTCTGCGAGAAGCGCCGGAGGGCAGCTTTTACCGTGTATCACTCATATAAACGCACAACCTGCAGTAATGAGTTGCAGCGGGAGGCAAATTGGAAGAGATAGCCCACAGATTACGAGCGCTAAAATAGGTACTTGCTCTTAGCAGGTGCGGGGAGTAACCCTGTACGAGACAGATGGTACCGATGTGGAGAACTGAACAGAACGAAGCGAACAAGGAGGCAAGGCTGAGCCTTGGCGATTAGCGCGGGACTGACCATCTAGAAGAAAAGCAACACCCCACTAAGCAGCCTCGCCCGCGGCCGGTGGTGATTCACACCAAGGAGGGCTTCCTGTGGCAGCTCTTCAGGATTCAAGTGATGTCCGTTCCTTTCGCAAGGCTTCACAGAATAACAGCGACACCTGTGAGGAATCTTTCTCCACGGTGCCGGTGACAGGGCCCTCCTGCTGTTCAGCCCGTGATTGATCCGGGCGCTCAGAGTGCAATCATCAGACCGCCACAGGAAGCAGAAGACTTTGAGGGCTAATGATCACGGCGACACCTTCCCAGCGGGTGCATAAAAGGTAATTTATCATAATTTGCTTCTGTAATGTTGATACATTGAGCAATATTCCCGTTGTTCAGCAGCCCCTCAAACCTTCCCGGGTAGCAGGGAGGCAGAGGTAGGTGAAGCTGCGAGGTGCAGGGGACGCGATGTGCAGCTGTGAGATCACTCTTGGAGTGTGCGTCCATGGCAGCCTCATCCAAGGAGTCTCGGAAAAACAAGCCAGTGGACCAACATCAGCCCTCGGTGTCCGATGGACAGGTTGTCGCTGGCCTGGCCTGAGAGCAGAGTGCTCAGGTACCGTGGGGAAAGGTGTTGCCACAGCGCCTGTTCGATTTAAAGCAAAGCTGATCAAAATGTTTATTCACGTCATGCTTCCAGCCGACGTCAGCAGGCAGGAGATCCAGGCAAGCACCACCAAATCCACACAGCACCCCCAAACACGACGGATAGTCCCAAAAACCACGGGAGAATTAGGAACGACACAGCACCAGGCAGGGCTTCTGATAAACAGCGTTTTTCTTACTAAACTGTTTCTCAGCTATGTTGTGGTTTTTTCCCAGCACAGTAGAACGATGTCTATGCTCTGGCATTTGTGGTATCTGCCTGGCTGAAAAACAAAAAATACCCGCTTCTAAAGTGAAAAGCCCTAGGGTTTGCACACATGGCTGGGACCAACTCTTGCTAACTCTATGTGAATGGCAATGAGGTACCTAATTTTCAGATGCTTTTGTAAACCCTACTAAGATGGAAAGCGTCTCTTATCAGAGATGCAAAGGAAAGTCAGATACAGTGCTTGGGTTTCTTTAAAGAAAACCAGTGCAGATTTAATGATAGACTCCATCTACCTCTCCTTACATTCTTGATCTTAAGATAAAAATGCAAACAGGTACGGCAACTGTCAGTTTGGTTCCCAAAATACGTCCTTATCTTTTTCTTAATACAGCTAAAGCGTTTATCATTTTCTCCTCTTTCGTAAGAGTGTCAGCACTTGTGTACCAACACCTTTCTGGTACTTTTGTCATGTACTCCGTGAGATTATCTGGGAGTATTTTGGAGGCAGCAAACACACAAAAGGAAGCATATGGTGCTCTGTTTGGAGAAGCAATGCCAGTCCCATCGCCGCCGAGATCCCAGAAAATGCAAATTTGTCTCATGAAATAGGGGGAAAAAAATAACAGTCACATTCCTAAGGAAATAAGGTGAAAAAATATTAACTGTGAGCAAACTAGACATCACTGGCAGGATTGGTAGTCGCTTGGGGTTTTTTCCCCACCTATCAGATCTCCTATCATTTTTTTTTTTCTTCTACCCCAAATTCTGGCAATCGGGAGGGCACACTGGGGAATCAATTCTGAAACTGGAAGTCCCATTAGATGAAATATAAGTCGGTTTCAGGGCAGTTATTTGGACATCTGCCATGAAGGAAACATTGGCTTTGGCTCTCCCTGCCCCAAACCCAGGGATTCTTTCCCCCCCTCCACTTTGGGTAGGGAAGTCAGTTTGGCTTTATCCACCCCTCGTACTATCAGTGGTCCAAGGCTCCTTACAAGACTCCAGAGCTGTCATCCTCCCACTGACATGAATCTCTAACAGCTCAGCCAGGCACCCTCGTGTTCTTCTCGATGGTCTTTAGGGGCCCCTTCCAACTCGAGATATTCTATGCTTCCCACTAGCCATGACTAAATCACGTCTCCCCTTTAACTCAGAACTAAAGAAAGGCGTGAGGAACAAATAGCACTATCATCGATGCAAAAAAGGACAAATGTTGGACATGAGAAATATTATAGTTCTTAACAAGAAGGTTAATCAACAGAAGGCAAAGGGTCCTCACTGATCACATTTACTTAATCCACGATCAATCGCGATATTGTAAGTAAAGGACAAACAGCTCTCTTGTGTCAGTTGTTCCCAGAAAGGAAGCACTGAGCTTCCGGAAAGGGCCCTTTCCTTACCCTGTTTAACTACAATAAAATTACACCAAGGTACTGAAGAGCAGCAGGCTTCGGAGGGTGTCACGCTCCCTGCCCATGCGGTAAGTGAGAATATCCTGCCACGATCATGCAAAGGAGTCGCTGCTAAAGCGAACTGCCTCAGACCGAGTCCACCGAGGTGTGGATGAGGCTTTCGTACTTCGGAGAAGCGCTTGCTGCCCAGTACGGCACAGATTGGTTTGGAAGCTTCAGCGCGTGTACCGCAGAAGCATGGCAGCATCATTTCTGAGGCGCAGAGCTTTTGCCTCCTGGTCTGGAAGCCACGACATGGGAACCAAGGCATGGTGTGTGCCTATGTGGGTCAGCACGAGACCCGTGCTGGAGTCTGCAGGGCTGAAGGAGGTGCTCTGGGCACGTACGTGCACACAGCAGAGCCGGCCTAACACACCACGGTCCTTCCAGCACACGGGTTAACCCCAGTTGCCTTGGCCCACCAACCAAGGGATTACAGCAGAGCACAATCAGCAATATCCATAAAACTCAGGAACTTTTAAACCAGAAACGATTTCCATAGAAGCTGGTGGTAGATGTCTCGATTTCAGCAAGAACAGGGTTAGACACTGACCTGCAGCCCCACTCATCTCTAGCGCAGCTGAAGACCAAACTGATGGCGCAGAGACCAAGCAGGCTCAGGCGCCAGGTGCTTCCACAGCAGAGGTACGCGCAGTGTCACAGACGATGAACCCAACCCGCTCCACGGCACCTCCAGCCTCAGGGTGCCCTGGCCTCCTACCGAGATCGGCACCCCGCTGCCCTTCAGACGGGCTCGCAGGCTCCCCGCGCAGGGCAGACCGCCCGCCGCAACAGCGCCAGCGCAGCTAACCCCTGCTTCGCCCCAAGAGCGCCGCATCCAGTAGCTGCCCCTCCAGCAGTACCCAGAAGCGTGCTAAGGACTCTAAATTTAAATAAATGAACAGATTCATGTTCACTGGGCTGCTAACAGTTACTCATTCGGATTGCGTTTGAGTGGCACTTCTCCAGCCATTTAGCCACCTGCTGCGTGTGCCAAAACGGTTACTGAGTAACTGACTTTTGTGCTGCGGTGCATCTTGATGTTGACGCTTTATCATTTCCTGGCGGTCACAACTGTTTTCTGCTTTTCTTGCCGTTGCGACTTTTCTTGAGAACTCCAGCAGTCGTTTTGTTTTGTTCCTATTTGTCTCTAGCACGGTCTTCTGCCACGCTGGAGTTTATGAGCTGGAATTAACGGCAAGTGTGGCTTTTGGCTAAGCCTGCTTAGCATACCCATGAAACCCATAGTCATTTTTCTGTAGAGCAGAAATTGTACTGTCCTAAGCCTTGCCCCAGTCAAGTATCTATTAGCGCATAGCATAAGTACTAGCATCTTCTTTTGCTTCGCTCTCACTTTCCCTGCATAAGGGCTCAGTAGATTTCTCATGTGGCTGAAACTCTTAGGGCCTACTGACTTTTTCTTTATTTTTTTAAATCAAGTTAAAAAGCAACAACCAGATCTTTTATTAGTGGTGTGGCTGGATTCATCTGGACTGCAATTTTTTTTTTTTCCTGGGCGTGCATTAATTGGCTCCCAAGTGATGGAAAGCGAGCAAGGCTCTTGGGCGATATCTTGATGCAGAAGCAAGAAAAGTCAGGCTTAGGGTGGTTCTTAGCTTTGCGAACGAGCAAAGTAACCCGAATCCCCATCAGAGCCGGGCAAAGACTCCTTAACCCAGGACACTTGTTCCTAGCCCAGTCCCCCATCATAAAGGGGTCCTTAGGGTAAACAAAGCAGAGACAGTAAAACAGGGAATTGCCTATTCCTCCCGGTCCTCCAGGTCACCTTCCTAATCTAAAAATGCACATGGGCACCCTCGCTAAACCAAAAAAGCGTATGGGACAAATAGGGCAATCTCCCGCAGGACAATCCTTCTCCATCAGATTTTTCTCCTGTCCTTGCTTTCATTAGTATAACCTCAGAACATAAACCATAAGACTTAAATTCATGAGTTAATTTCTGCTCTGGGCAGCTGAAGGAAAGGCTGGCCGTGGGCCAGCTGCTCGCTTATTGCGCACCCAGAAGGTGGTCAGATACCACAGGAAGAAGTGCGTCATAACCACCTGAAGAAAATGGGATAAAAAGCATCTCTGCTGCACCGGTCATTAAAGCCTGAGTAAAGGTGATACAATAAACAAATGCTTATCTGCAAAATCCAGGTTCCTAATAGCGCTAATGACCTTCCACGTGGTATTTTGTGGTAGTTACTCGCCAGTTGGAAGAATAATCCTCATCCAGTTCCTGTTAGTTGCTGTAAAATGCATTCCTTATCAACCGTTATCGCTTCAACAGCGTACGCAAAGCTACTCAGAGCTGTGTTTGCTCTGTAGATACACAGCTCAAACGTAATTAATCTGTGTGCATCCCTTATTTTCACACAGCCAAAGGAATGGCAGGGGTAGTGTCCATCAACTTAGCTGGTAAGTACGGAGTGATTGTCAGTTGGTGTAACTTCCCAGTAATTCTCAAGGTTGCTCAAATGAAACAGCAGCACTTAGTGCACAGGAAAGCTGTGCTTCCTGGTGCGATATTGCCAATACAGGAGGAAAACAGAGAGGGGAAGGCATCAAACATGTGGAAACAAAAGCCGTGTCATTGCTCCGCAGCATAAAACATCCCCAGACAGCACAGCGTCTATTCCCCATTTCGGTAAATGGATTATCGGCACGCATTCCAACATCACACAGCCCGTGCTCCGTTGGTCCCATATGGTAAATGGCAAACTGTGCTCCGGTACCTGGTAAGGCGCTTACGCAGCCTAGCCAGTGCTTTTGATCGCTTTATAAACGGCGTTCACTTTAACAGGCTTCATCGCGAAGCCTTAACTGTCCTGCGTTCCACATGGCAACTCACTGCTCCGTCACCCAGTTGAGCTGTTTGAGGATAATTAACGTCCCTGGACAAAGACAAAACAGAACACAAATGCATAATATCCGTTCTGGTTTTTTGGAAGATGTGACGGGAGAAATCAAGCTCCCAAACTCCACTTCATTTTACATCTTCATGCTACCATAAAAAGCCATGCTTTCCTTGTATTGTTTACTGGTTTACTACTAAGACCCCCTTAAATTTTATTTCAGCCTGAATATTAATTCAAGTATCACTTATATTGTGAAGAAAATGAGAAAAATATCTCAAGGCCATTACAAATCCTAGTCTTCCTAGAAGAACTGTCTGGCTCTTTTTTAGGATAATCACACACACACACACCCCATTATTCATATATTAACTGGTGCTTTACAAAACAAATACAAAAGCACAGTCCTTGCATAAAAGGATTTCCACTGGACACTTGGCTCTGTCTTTGCTTTCAGCCAGACGACGACAAACTGGTTAACCAAGGATAAGACGGTAGTATTCCCTTTCGCATTTTCCATATCCGTCCCCACTTACGCTTTGTTGCATTCGTTCAGTTGTCTCCTCACGTGGAGTCACAGCATATGCGCTGTGGTTGCCCACGGGCTAAAGGCACCCCTCAATCACCGAGCCCAGTGTGGAGGAACTCAAGCCACGTGCTCCTCTGTTGATCACCAACACCATTAGCAGCCACCAGGAGCCAGAGAACGGCCGAGGGTGGCAAGGAGCTCTGAAGATCATCTAGTCCAACGCCTCTCTGGGCAACTCATTCAAGAGTTCAATCACCCTCACAGTGAAAATAATTTTCTCTTGTGTTCAGACCGCATAACCACCTCCCTAAACCAGCTGGCAGCACTGTTCCTAATGCAGCCCAGGGGATGCTGTTGACCTTTTTGCAGCAAGAGCACGTTGCGGGCTCATGCCCACCAGGGCACCCAGGTCTTTCCGCGGGGCTGCTTTCCAGCTGGTCGACCCCAGCATGTGCCGGTGCACGGGGTTATTCTTCCCCAGGTGCAGGACTCGGCATTTTGCTTTGCTGAACTTCACAAAGTCCCTGTCTGCCCATTTCTCCAGCCCGTCCACATCCCTCTCAAACAGCAGCACAGCCATCTCATCTATCAGCTACTCTCCCCAGCGTGCTATCTGCAAGCTGTCCCATCATCCAGGTCAGCAATCAAGATGTTAATCAATATCGGCTCCAAGCATATCTTACAATCTCTGTTGATTGCAGAACAGAAAGCACAAAGCAGGGTAAGCACGTTGTGGGGGAGAGGAGACCGAACAGACTAAAGTTTAATGACTTTTTAGTGTTTAACTTAAATGGTCAAGACTAACAGTAGCTCTTCTGCAGTGCAAGATTCACAAATGCTGCCTGAGTTTCACTCAAGATAAATTTTATTTTAACTTGGCTAAGAAGTTTGCAGCCTCCAAGACGTCAGTGGTTTGCACCTCACCACGTATCCTCCGCGCCCTGTCCACGCATGATTTCATACCACTGGCCGTGGCCGCGTGACGCCCAGCGTCGATTCCTGCCCCACGCAGTGTGTTACGCTCACACTGCAGGTGCGACATGCCGCCCCGATCTTCCAGAGGCTGGCCCCTGAATATCAGTGCTTCCGCAAAATTAATGAAGGACCCTCTTCTTGGGCAACTAAGTCTTTGCTTCTGTGCTCAGGGCAACATTTCCAATTAGTATCTCAAAGCCTTCTGAGCAAAATGCCGGGTTTACAAAGCCTGTACCCAGAACCGCGTGTGACATTTTGCGGTACTGCTTTTCCACCCTCTGGAAATCTGCCCATGCAAGCCTTTAAAATGCCCAAAGCCTCTTCCAACACAAGCGGCAAAACCAGACTTCCAAGACTTTCAGCGATGTAGCATTTTACCTGTGAAAAAAAGCATATTTTTGTCATAATTAAACAAGGCTCTGTCACTCACACCCTGGAAGTGGCACAGAAGCAGCTACCTTTATCTGGGCTAATTAACTCCGGCTCCCATTTAGCTCTTGCTCGGCTGTCTCCTACAACATACAAACACCCTCCAAAACAAGACTCACGGGTTATCCAACTAGATCGGTCACATCTTGCAACATCACACACCGTATTCACCTCTCACTCTTCCTAAGTAGTTCTTCTTATGGGTTCACCCTGGCGCTCTGCCTGCGCTTTCACTACAGGTTGCTGAAGAGTTTGCTGTCAGCTCTCCGGTCTTTCTCTTTGACTGTTTTGGATGCGCACGCACCACCTACCGTACAGACAAACTTTCTTTTACTGTTGCGATCCCACCAGCTGAGGAGATGACCAAGGGCAATGCGATCCTACCTGCTCATCTTCACAGCAGCCGCTTGCCCGGATCAACTCACGGAGCCGCTCAGCCATCAAACGCAGGCTGGGGAGCACACAAAGGAGCCTGGTTGCTTGCAGCCATTTGAAGGGTAGCTCCTCGCTTAATAGGTTCATTCTGGATGAGGGAGATCAGAGGGTGATCACACGCAGCTCTGCCGGCAGATCAAGCTGATGCTCAGCAGCTGGGAATGGGCAGAAAGCTCAGCCCCAGCACAGCTGTCGCCAGAGAGGACGTGTGTCCGTAGCAGAAATCGCAGTGTTCTCTGTTTGCTGCTCTTACGGCACGTTTCATAACAGATGGATTAGAGACAGCCTTACTTGTGTACAAATCCCAGCATTCGTATACAAATACAGCTCCTGGTACAAAGCAAGCTACTCACAAAACACTTGCATGAAAAACAACTTAAAAAAAAAAAAGAGCCCTGGGAAATGTTTGCAAACACGATTAGGAAAGGACAGAAACATGACTGCACTGGCAACGGTCGGGATGCAAAGTACTTCCCTGTGGTTTTTTGGCAGCGCTCGGCTCGTTCTGCGTTCTTCAACGTAAGGAACGGAGGAGGAAGGTGCAACACGCTCATCAAACTGGGTAGTAGAACGGCTGGAGTACTTAATCCATCACAGGAGGCTACGCACGGCCCCCGGGGAGGCTGTGTCCTCGTTAGACAATAAATCTACGTTGGCTAAATTGTCCATGTGCAATCGCGTGTGTAATCAAAAAGAAAGAGGCGTAACTGAAGTAAACCTCAAAACTTCACGAGCTATTATTAGCACTTTAATCATCGTTACATTGCAGATTGCAAAAGCCAAATCCTTAGGAAGCCAGTATTTCATTGTGTATTAATTATTCGTTATTTCCATCACTGTCGGTCATCTGAAAAAAGAACCACAAAGGCAACATCAGCACTACAAATTCTCCTCCAGTATCCTTAAGTGAGCTAACAAGGTGGGCTTCTTTGCTTTAGGTCCCTCTCTCGCCAGGACACTGAGGTTTTGGAAAGCCTAACTTAGCAAGGCTCCACAATAAATGAGTGAACCTCAGCAGGAAAGAAATCCCCACAAATCTCCTACGGTAAGATACAGCTGCAAAAGGCCGTTATTTAGTTTTGCTGGTTACAGAGTTGTTTATATCATTTTCCAGTAAAGCTTAAAAACCAAGCAGGCTGGCACGGCTCATCATTACGATTTCTCATTCATCATATTTGGGGGGGGTCCAAACTCCACAGCTGCAGTGCAGGTACTGAACTGCAGTGCGGAATTGCTTTAGATCTTCACAGACTAAAACCAAAGCAGTATCTTTTCCCAAAACTCTAAATTCACACCCCAGGCACACCGCAGAAGTCGGAACATAAAGCCACATATTCCATCGGTGTCTGCCATCTGCACTACAGAGAAGCAGAGTGTTTCCTCTGAGGCCGGGGAAACGATGGAGAGAAGCTGACGGGCGCAGGGCGGGCG
Organism: Steatornis caripensis; assembly: GCA_013398225.1. Taxonomy (NCBI): domain Eukaryota; kingdom Metazoa; phylum Chordata; class Aves; order Caprimulgiformes; family Steatornithidae; genus Steatornis; species Steatornis caripensis. Next base: position 99,220 of record VZSC01019218.1, on the reverse strand, counting down.
CTGACGCAACGCCCCGACGCGCGTGCCCCCCGGGTCGGTCACAGACAAGGCTCCTTTTGGGGATTCTGCGCTGCTGAAGACGGCGGGGAGCAGAGCGGGGCCGCATCCCCCCCAGCCCAGTGCGAGCCGCTCTGCCCGGCCGGCGCCGCTGGTGGGGGGCAGCCCTTTGGGAGGGAGCCCGGACGCTGGGTTGCTGCAGCCCACCCGTGCTCCGGCTGGGAAACCACAGGCTCCCGCCTTTCTCTAGCCGGGTGCCGAGCCTCACCCTCTGCTGCAAGCTGCTTTGAATTATTTTTACCAGAATTGTGCGGGCTGATTGCTAGTCCAAAGAACAGCTCTTTTGTTTTACTTTCTTTAACTGGCAATACGGGTGAGCCTAAGAATATCTTCATTGCTTGGAAACAGAGTGGTTTCGAGCTTGCCTATCATACCCTCCCATCTTAGCGTTCCAGGAGGCATTGCTGGCCTCTGGAGAGGTGCTGCAGGCTGTCTTCTCGTTCTCTCAAGTGACCCCGAGTGATCGGAGACACCACGACATTCTGGCATTCATCAGGGGGCCATCGATGGCTGGGAAGTTCACCCAAGAAAAAAAAATTTTAAAAACCCCAAACAACAACAAAAGAGCTCTGTGGTAGATCAAAAACCTGATCTCCGGAGAATCAGGTGTTGGGGTGGACAGTACGGACAGGGGAGGTGGTGCCGCCACCACAGAAGCAGGCGGCCACGGCCCGCGCGACCGCCCAGCCCTTCAGCCGAGCGCGGGGCACCGCTGCCAGGCCGGGGGCCGGGGGGGGGATGCCCCCCGGTGCCACTGCAGGGTGGGTTTGAGAAACCTTTGAGGGCAGAGGACACGGGCGTTGCGATAAAACCAGCATGAAATAGCGTAACAGAAAGTCCTGCTCACTGCTCTCGGCAGCTGCAGAAATTTGCCTCTATGGAAATGTTCCCTCGTGTGTCCCCTGGTGAAGCTTTACGCCTTCGCCACAGAAAAAGTCACGTCTTGAGCTCCGATCGTAGCTGTCATCAGAAACGGGAAAAAGGGCTGAAATACGGCCGCTGGCACCTGGCCAGCACAGGGCCACGTTGCGGAGACATAAACCTTTCCAAATAACAAACTTGGCTCGGCACAGCGCCGTAGGCTTGAAACACCTCTTGGAGCCCACAGCGATCGCCCTGACTCACCCGGTGTCTCGGGTTTTACACCGACAGCCGGTGACTCAGAGCCCCCTGTGAAAAGCAGGGGTTTTCGCGTACTACGAGAAGCGTGGTACAGCAGTTTCATCCGGCAGTGCAGGGAAGAAGAGGCGGATTTTACACACAACCTTGGGAAAAAAAGAAAAAAGGAGGAGGTTGGAGTCAGCTAAAATGTTAACATGACAGCTCTCCGTCTCTGTCAGATTCTATGATTCTGTTCCCTGCTTGGAGAACACCTGAGCCACGGATTGCCGGAGCACGATGTCGCAGTGAAATCGTTTTATTACTATGGCCGTGTTCACGGACCGGAGCGACGAAGCGGAGCCGGCGCTGAGGTACCCGAGCTGCAGGGCTGGCGAGGGGATGCTCAGCGCCCAGGCCGGGACCACAGCATCTCCGAGTGAGACGGCGCGCAGCCTGCCCCCGCGCGTCGCCAGCAGCTTCTTTCCTTGAAAGAAACCGGGGTTTTGTGGCGGTTCAAGTCATCTCTAGGTGCCACCCCCGTGGGGCTGCGCAGAACGGCCAGCAAACCCCACGCCCGCGGTCTCTGGCAGGAACACCCAAACCCACGTGAGGCCGAGGGCTGCCCCCAGAGCTGCGTGCGGAAACAAATGCGCGGCTGCTTTCCTATAGGCTGGATGTTACAGAAACGTTTCGTTGTCCTGAGGATGGTGACTTTCCTCTCTCCAGCACGCGTTGCGTGGGGCTCTAACGCCCCGATAAAACGCTTCCCGGCTGGAAAGCCGCGTGAGCCTTGCCGAGGAAATAGCAAGGCATTCCAAGGCATTCCAGATAATTACGCTTTAGAGGAGTTTAATCAAAGAGGCCACCGACCGTACCAGCACCAGAGGCATCCTGCAGTTGTATTGATCTCCGCTATGAAAGCCGCGTCTGTGTGCCGTAGCATATAGAGAAACAGAGAGAGAGGATGGTGAATGCTGGCTGGAAGACGGTTGGGATAAGCCTGGTAAATCAATGCACAAATAGGCCATTTTATTGTTCAGAACTAAGTAAAGAACCGCTTTCACTCCTCTAGCACCTAGGCTGTTTTCCCTTCAGAGGAAACGTAAGTTTTTGTTTGAAGTGTGTTTTTCTGGTTGGTAACCAGAGATATACTCTGCGTGATCGGGGGGTTCAACCACTTTATCCTCTCAAGTTGAAGTACTTCAGCCATCTGTTAATGTTCTTCACTGCAGTAGCTCCGGGGGTAACCAGGGCCGATGTGAATTAGTGCGTTTCTGCGTTTCCCATTTCATGCAAAGCCGTAATTCAGGGGCAAGATTGTCTAGACCCTACGACAAATCTGCCCTTTTCTGTCAAACTGTATTTACTCCAGGCTACAGCAAACTGTCTGCATTGGCGGTGTGTTTGACGGGGCGTCTACGTGCGTTTGACGCGCCCGTAACATGACAACCCCAGGACCAGCTCTGCGCGTGGGAGGAAGGGTTGACCAAAGTACTGCATCCCATGTGATTTTCCAGGGAAAATTTACACTTCATTAGAATACTGTGGTTGGAAAGCAGGAATACTGTTCAAGACTGTGAGTAGGACAGCGGTGGCTCCAGAGAGCAGAAACCTCCCCGGAGCAGGGAGCAGGCGGCCTTCGAGGCACAGGACGCTTCNGGTTGACCAAAGTACTGCATCCCATGTGATTTTCCAGGGAAAATTTACACTTCATTAGAATACTGTGGTTGGAAAGCAGGAATACTGTTCAAGACTGTGAGTAGGACAGCGGTGGCTCCAGAGAGCAGAAACCTCCCCGGAGCAGGGAGCAGGCGCCCTTCGAGGCACAGGACGCTTCTCGGCTGCTCCCAGCAACTCTGCCTCAGAGAGTACAAAGACCTGAAGCGACCACTGTAGAAGAACAGTAATAACAGGTATCTTCTGCGCTCGGGTTTTCTTGTTTTACGCATTGACTACATTTCCAGCTCTACTGACGGTTCTAGATCCGTGCAAGCCAATGCAATTGCATCGCGGCGATTCACCCGCCCCGCTGCCCAGCGGCCGTCCCAGCACCTGCGGAACCACACTCGCCTAGAGCTGTTTCTCCGTTTNATTGACTACATTTCCAGCTCTACTGACGGTTCTAGATCCGTGCAAGCCAATGCAATTGCATCGCGGCGATTCACCCGCCCCGCTGCCCAGCGGCCGTCCCAGCACCTGCGGAGCCACACTCGCCTAGAGCTGTTTCTTCGTTTGAACACTGGGACTTGCAAATTTCCAGTGGCACGAAAAATCTTTCCCTCCCCATCTGTAATAAAGGAGCAACCTGCTCCCCTTGCTGGGGAGATGGGCCACAATGCTCAGAACCCAGGCGATCTAGCGGCGTTTTTTTCCATTGTGCTTCAGAACCGCTCGCTTCCCTTGGAAATGCTGTTAATCACTCGTCTTTCCTACTGTATGTAGCTGAATGTAGCTTACAATATCATGGACATTAACAAAAAAATAGGAAAAATACATTACATCTGAATAACTTCTGTTGGTTTATTAATTTGCGCTGCAGCAGACGACAGGCAGACACCTCCGCAGCAGCCGAAGGACCAGANTGTTAATCACTCGTCTTTCCTACTGTATGTAGCTGAATGTAGCTTACAATATCATGGACATTAACAAAAAAATAGGAAAAATACATTACATCTGAATAACTTCTGTTGGTTTATTAATTTGCGCTGCAGCAGACGACAGGCAGACACCTCCGCAGCGGCCGAAGGACCAGAGCCCTGCTGCACCTGGGCTGCACGCACATGAGTCTCTGCCCTGAGGAACTTGCAATAACGCCAGCAAAGAAATTGCAATATAATTTATTCCTCCCTCAAAAGGCTGATTTATTGCGGTGGAAATACTTAGGAGAACAAAGCTGTGTCAACTACATTTTCAACTGGAATTTTTTTTCTCGGCTGCTAGATGGAAGTGCTGCTCAAACCCAGGGAGACTTTCAGAGACACCGCGCGATGCGGTCTGTGCTGTGCCCGGCTCGCACGAGGGACGCGGCACAGGCTTCCTTGAACGTCCTCCCCGCCAAGCAATAAACCCTTTTGGGGTTCTCTCTCCTCCTCCTCCTCTCTTCCCAAATATCTGAAAAGTCTTGGGGTTTGCGCTGTAGAGCAGGGAATGCAATTAAAGCTAAAAGCCTTCTGCAGGTGGCTGAGCAGTCTCCCACCTCTCCGAATTATAAACCGAACAGGCGAACGCACACTCAGGTTTCCACAGCTCGAATTTTCAAAGACAACATTTTCACGTCGGTCCCTTTTTTCCAGTCACGTAGCAGCTCCCAAACGCTGCAGCGCTGCAACCGCACGCCCAGCTGTGCTGTTCAGGGACGCGGTCTTAGAAACAGCTGATTGCCTCCAGTAGCTGCCTGGCAAAACGGGCTGAAACATCTCCTTTCCGTAAGGCAAGACGGACCAGAACCGGCGTTCCATTAAAAGAAACGACTGATATTTAGGTGTTTGGCATATTCATTGAGCCACTTGAAAGGTCACCCTTCTGAACGCTCGCGAACAAAATGCGGGAAGAAAACCTCGCCGCCCTCTACCCGGCATACCAATGAGAAGAAATTTAAACAATAGCACTCTTTCATTTAAAAAGAGCAAACAGAAGGATTTGTGCTTCTCTTATCTCTAATCCTTGCTTTTCTCTCCAGAGATTGGGTCCAATTAGTTATTTCATATTAATCACGGTTTGTGCTGCTCATTTCGTCCTACTGCAGCTTTCCGCAGCCCTGCGTCCGTGTCGAAGGAAATAAAACACAAGCGTTACTAGCTCCTGCGCTCCAGCAAGGACAGCAGGTTGGCTACTCGAGCAAGATCAACAGTTACTTCTTATTTTTCCAAACAGCCTGCGCATAGGGAGATCTGTTCCAGTAATTGCAGGTGTAAATCTGCCCAGAGGCTGAGCTCTGTTTGGCCAAAACAGCTGCAGTCCGTGCAAACCTCCAGGCATTTTTCAGCTGAGGATTTTTTTGATGCTATAGCTTACGGGGATGTTTTTCTTATTTTAACATTTGATGGCTTATCAAATGCTAAAGAAATGTGAAAAGTATATAATCATTTTATATGTAGCGTGGGACAGGTTACGATGAAGTTTGTAGAATTATGAATGGCAGATTAAGGGAGAACAGGGAAAAACTAATCATTCATGCAACACGAGAGTAAGGAACGTAAAATTAAATTATCTGGCAGCAGTTCTAAAACAAACGAAAGGAAGTACGTGTAATTATATTTTGGAATTCATTGCCACAGAACGCTTTGAGAAGCACAGCGTGAGTGCGTTTAGGAAACAAGCAGGCAAATTCCTGGCAAAAAGTGTGTCCGTGGATGCTGATGCAAAGCTGTAGCTATAGGGTGCGGAAGTGGAGTGAGAACCGCTTTACTCCCCTCCTCGCCGTTTGACGTTCCCTAAGGACCATTCTCTGCGTCGCGACACGGCAAGAGACGGACCTCCAGCCTGACAGCCCTACTCTACGCTTCAGGGTGAAGCCCCAGGGCTTTACAGCGTTCCGGGGCATGCAGTCTGAAGTCATGGAAAAGAGATCCTGGAGCCGTTTATCATTTCTTCCAACGTGCAATTTGATCTTTGCTGCCTAATTAGAAGCAATAGAGAACATTAAAGCGGAAACTCGGGTCCAAGCAACGCAGACTACACAGCTGGCGTCGGGGCTCTGCCCGGCAGTGCCGGTCGGTGCCGCAGCTGGGCGCCGTACCCACGGGCGGCTGCCGCGGTCACGCACCCCCAGCGCCCGCACGGCCACAGGCGATTACGTTGCGGTTTTCTGGGGACCCTTGTACCGAATCATCTGTTGTTTCTCTGTGCCAAGTGTGGTCTCCTGGATCTGCTGAATAAATAAAGCAAGGCTGGGTGGGCGTTAGCTTTGTGCCGTATTCCCGTGCAGCGAGTGGTGGTAAGGGAGTCCAACAGGGGCTACAAACCAGCGTCACGAGAGGAAGGATCCTTTAGTGTTGGATTTTTGGCCTTCGTTTGCGAATCAGGGTCATTCACCTTTTTGCTTTTAATAAATACAGCAGGGTATCACACGACCTACAGCATGGGAACCTTCCAAAAAGGAGGAAGGAGAGAAAGAGTTTGTCCTCTTAATCCTCTTTGCAGTTTTCTTTTATCTTTGCAGGGATTTTTTTTAACCCAGTCCTCTGGTCACAAAGGATACGTAGAAAGACAAAGGGCCGTCAGGTTTCACCACTTGTATTATTACCAGCTCTCATGCACTGGGCGGCAGGGGGGGAGGAGTGAAAAATACCAAACGAACAAAAAAACCAAACCCCTAACTATCCACTGACCTTCTACCCATGACAAACCAGGACCGGGCGTGCTCTAGCACCTCGTGGGTCTCTTCACCACTCTCCTGCTTACACCGCATGTAAGGCCGTGACCCTGCCTCCAAACCGGCATCCCCGTTGCTCCTGCTCCGGCACAGCCCTCCTCAGCGCCTGGGAGAAAACAGACGGCAGAAGTCTGGGCAGCAGACGAGTCTGCGCAGTTTGCTGCCCAGCTGCTGCACGGCCGTTTCATGGCAGGCCGATAAAACACGGCCGAAGGTATCCGGTGCCCTTCCCAGCTCTGGCAATCCGTTTCTCTATCACAAAGTGACGACACACCCACGCTTGCGTAAGGCACATGGAGATGTGCCGATAAGAAGTCCTACTCCGTAAATATCTCTTAATTACTATTCTTCTAAAATGTCCCACAAATGCCACTTTTCCATATAATAGTTTCTTCCATCTGGGGATGGGATCACCTCTGCTCTTCGAGGTGAGCGCAATGCAGTCGCGTCCCCTCGCTACCGAGACTGCACTGCTGGCGCTCGGTCAGAGCAAGATATGTAAAGACATGAGGCTTGCGTGTTTTGTCTCTCCTAGGTCACATTTCGCATTCAATATACTTGACTTCTCTTGAGATGAAGTGATAAGCATATCTCTCAAAAGGGCCGTACTGTCTTACATCCGCATTTATGTCTTTCAGAAAGCCTGCTTGATGGAGGTGTCCTGTTCTCACTGGGTACCGACAACGCTGTGCCACCCGAACTCCTATTGATCACGGCATTTGGAGAACGCTGTAGTGTCATCTTCCAGTGTATGCTTAATATACGAGATGAGACAAATGTTCCCTGTCAAAGCACGCTTGGTTACGTCACTTTGTCGGTAGCACTGAGAACAGAACAACAGATCCAATTTCATTGAGAAGACTGGAAAAGGCACCCCCGTTCTCCAAAAAAGCCATAATCTCTCCAGTATTCGGCTTTTCTACCAAACTAGTGAAACACATTGATCAAAAGCAAATTGCTTACTCAAAGGTACGTCTGAGGTGTACATTGCATCGGTACTGTTATGGTAAGCCTTTCCAAAAGATCCCAAAGTCTGACTTGCAAAACAAGAAACTACTCTCCGGAAGACCTACATCGCCCTTAGCACATCACTGCCTGAGAGACCTGTTCACCTGATACGGGTGTGGGTAAAGGTTTAGAATGAAATTACTGGAGATGCAGGCCTTTCCACGCCGAGGAGCAGGAAGCTGCTTCTGTGGTCGTTACAGATGATACTCATTCTCACCCGTACGTCTTGCTTGTACGAGCAGCCAGCTAAGGAAACCATATCGCATGCTGCATCAGGCTTTTAAGAAAGGAAAATATTACCAGGTAAAAGACTTACCATTTGCTTATACGGGACTCTGTTTTTTTCATGCAGTTGCTGTTCATAACGTCTGCATACAAATATGTATGGTTCTTAAAAACAAGACGATGTACTGCAAATCCATCCACCTCACTCCCTATGGAGTTACGGAAATGACCATATATTTTTCCCCTGTATCTTTGTACAAAAAAAACATTTCCTCCCGGCAGAGGCCAGTTCTCACTCAGACCTCAAGTGAAAAGCTGGTCTGTAAGGAAGTCATTTAGCCGAGCGATTCTGCTGTATCTCACTTACACTGCAAAGATGTGTTCTTCTTAAATAAAACTAAGAAGTACAGCAAAGAGCACCATCAATAACTTAGGCCTGTTTGAGGGGGCGACAGGATGAAGATATCTCCCGTGGTCTTTTTTCACCAAGATTAATCTTAACATCCACCATTTCCAAGCTTTAGACATTGGAGATCCTAATATTTACCGTGCTTTTAGCTTACGGCATGTACGACTGCACCTCAAATACCGGATACTTTACAGTTAATTGAAATTTTTCTTTTCTCCAGTAAGTATTTAAAATTACGGGTTTTTTCTTTCAAACAAGAGATTGTCACGAGGATTAAATAAATAAAAGCCATCTGAATAAAAAGTCTTCACACATGCTGTTCTGCGTTTCGTTTGCAAGCCTGTAGCTGCGCCACACAACAGGCAAAGACGAAGTACAAGCTGCAGAACGTGGACCAAGCGTGGCCGTAAGCTTTAACTTTGCTGAAATTTCACTACAATACCAGTCCAAAGATTTCTTTCAAGCTTAGCTAGTGGTGCAATGAAACAGCACCAAAATGGCAAGGCTGACAAAACGTTTCTGTTTCAAATCATAAGAGCGAACCAAACCAGGAAAGAAAACCAGAGACGCTCTGATGTGTTTTCTCCTGCCATCCGCAGTTCCCCGCTCTTCGTCATTTTTTTTCTCTCTCTGAAGTGTTCAACACAGCTTCTTTTGTGGCTGAAATTCTTGACTTTCTTTCACCTTGCTCCTCTTTGTCTCTAAGCAGTTCACGGTATAATTTGAATAAGAGGCATTCTTGAATGGATACGGAAGTGTCATTTGAAGTAAATATACATTAAGTGCACTTGGTCTTTCATGCTCTTTAATTGGCAGAGCTGGATGTTCAGTCTTACTTTACTGCCTGCCTAATGACTACCAAAACATTTCGCCGTCTGCTCAACAGCTTGAAAACACCTGAGCCAGGTGCAGCACGTACACGGGGCGGGGTGGGCAGTGGCCGCCAGGACCTCCGGCGCTCCTGCCTGCGGGACGAGGACGCACGGCTGGAGGCTTGCGGGCACGGCCGTGCCGGAGGGATGTGCCGCTGCCAGCACCGCGAGGCGCTGCCTTCCGAGGCATTGCCAGTTAACACCTAACTTAAAGCACCTTGTATCCACCCGATTTTCAGAGGCGTTGGAGACTCACTTTCTCGATTCGTGCCTCTGACATAGCGCTTCTTTGGCATTCAGGTGCAGATAAATTTAATAATGCTAGTGGCGCTAGAAAAATTCAGGCCTTTAGTTTTTATAAACAAAAGCACCTGTCTGAAGATTTGAGGAAAACAAACAAAAAATAGTGCAAATGTGCAAGTGAATTTACTTTTTTTTATACGAAAAAGCATTCATAAATGACACTTGGTATTATTCTCTTCATTGCTTATGCAATAAAAATTAGTAAGGATACACAATTTTAACGAAAAGCCCTATGAAGATGCAAAAATTATTTGGAAATGGAAATTAATTACTGCTTACGACACCCCACTAAAGTCAGAATTATTATCCCGTCTTTTAAAACAAGAGCTAAAGAACTAATCGAAATTCCACGGCCAGTCTAGGCACAGTCAAGAAAAGACTAGGGACCGAGGGCGTTTCTTCTTGGCATAAAATCATCTTTCCTCTATAGCACAGCTCCACTTCACAGAGTTAAAAAGTGTAACTACGAACAATATATGACACAGAGTAAATATCTTCGACGGCGTCATACGCCTAAGGATATGACTCCCGATAACTCTTACCTTTGCGACGTCTGCCCGATTAAACAGATCGGGAATGCGTACAAGGGAGCGTTGCCCTTTCCACGCGTTAANTGACACAGAGTAAATATCTTCGACGGCGTCATACGCCTAAGGATATGACTCCCGATAACTCTTACCTTTGCGACGTCTGCCCGATTAACCAGATCGGGAATGCGTACAAGGGAGCGTTGCCCTTTCCGCGCGTTAACAACAGATTTTATTGCTTTTGAGGATAATCAGACCATAAGAGGGCTGCCGTGTTTCTCTCACCTGCCAGCAATGAGCACGGTTCAGTGGTTCCGAGGACAGACCCTCTCCCTGCGACCACCGGCGCTCCTCCTGGCTGTGATCCCAGGCAACAGAACCCGATTTCCCCAGAGCTGGTCCCAGCACTTTTAGTAACATCACACAAGTCGGTACCGAAAGACGTCAAACTCAAGAACCTCATTACGTTTGTGCCTCGAAGAACGGAGCGAATATACCACCGCCTTTCCCAGCCGATGGCACTTCAGCAGCTTCGAGCCCCTAAAGGGCTGGGGGGGTGGGGGTGACGAGCCGCACGCAGGGCACGCGCTGGATCGGACGCAGGGTCACGACCACCCCACCTACGCCAGCGCTCAGCTCCGGAGCATTTCAGAAAGTTTCAAAGCATTTGAAATGAGGTCGTTGATGTAAAATTCTTTTAAAAAAATTACGGCCTCGTTTTTTAACTGCGTGTGAAAGGAAAAGCCCGGTTGCTCAACAATCAGCTCCAAGGGGATGTTTACGGGTGTGTAATCAGAACAACTTAGGCCACGTTTTTATGTGAAGAAAATCTAGCGTGTGAGCGCACAGCGTGAAGAACAACATGTAATGACCAGTTTAGAAGCGGGCATTTATCAGTACAAACGCTGAGAGGATTCTAGCAACAAGTGGGATTTTTTCACTGGTTTGAAATTATGCATGCTCATTCTAAATACCTTTAGTAGAGCCTGGGCATCCAGACAAATCAGTAATGGAAGACGTAAGGACCTTTGCTGGGCATCCAACCGAAGTCGGTAAACATCAAATACTGCTACTACATTTATTTTCCACAAGGAAATGCCTCGCAATTCGGCCCACAGGAAGGAGGCAGTAGTAACGTGTTACGTTCTTACTAATAGCTTTGCTGTCTTTCTTGTTGGCCATGCGCATAAAGATCTCCGCTTATTATTCACTCATCGGGAAACGAGGCGACGAAAAGATAATACCGTACAGCCTGGAATGCCCCCACGCCAGGTCCTGAACACCCTTACTTATCCTTCTCTCTTCTCCCTTCTTGCCTCTGCTCTTGGACCTTACTCACGCTCGTCTGCATCAACTGTTTGAACTCAGTGCCTGAACGATTATTTGCACTCCACGTAGTCAAGTTCTGAATCAAAGATAAAGAATGCTAATCAAATAATTGCTGTGAAGAGATAGAAATAGGCTTTGTACTAAATGCGCTGAATCTTCAAGTTTCTTACCAATAAGCATCTGCAACACGCTCATCGGTTCAATACCAAAAGCAGCAAACATCCCACAGTTCATCAAATTCAACCTGTCCCAATTTATTATTCTCATAATCACTTTGATTAAATAACTGTATTTAAGCAGTGTAGGTGCAACAAAACAAAATGAAGAACACAGTAAGGCACGCCTGACCGCAGAGTCCGACGGCGCAGGAGGTTACCCGGGAAGGTGTGGACCAGATCTCCATCCCATCCACGTTGTGTTGCCTTAGCAACGCAGACTTCTTAAAGACACCGTTAACCGCTCCTGCGCAGTAAAGCTGGCTTAAATTTTTCAGTAGAAACATCACAAATGGCTTTTTCATCACACTCAAAGATGTTGTGTTTGTAGCTGAAGCATCAGCAGAACAAAAACAATGAAGCAGCTGAAAACTGCCTCCCCGACGTTGCTCTTTCTGGACCACAGAATGTTAGAAAAAGGTTAAGCACTTTGCCAATTTGGGACAGATTAGTCTGGCGTGCTTCACGCAGTCTGCATGCAAAGGCAGCGTCGCAGAAGCCGAGCTCATGACCGAGAGTGACATGTTTCTGCAAATACCATACGCGTGACCCTCTGCAGTTTTACACGTATACCATAACAAGCTCTTCTCCCGGGAAATGTTCCCATGTTTATTTCACTCCTCCAAGTAAGAAATTTAAATGCCTTTTTTTCCCCCTACATCTTCTGTCTTCTCTTCTCCGTATTTTGCAGGGCGTCTTGTCACCACGCTGCGGCATCCCGGCAGCACCAGGCTGTAAGTATAATCCAGCCTGCATCGCATGGGGTGCCAGGCTCAAAAAGCGCCAGATAATTCGGGGAAGAAACAGACATCCGAGCGAGCGCTCTGGAAGAACTGAGCTCCCACATGGCAGAGTGAGAAGTCTTCTGTTTTGGAAAGCAAAAGCCTGGGCGCTGCCAGCCCCGCTCTGGGCGCAGGACGGCCGCCTCCCCCTCAGCGGCAATCTATCCCAGCTGTAAATGCAGAACTGGAATCCCAGAGCAGGACGATGCGGGGAGCAGCTGCGCTTGCTGGAAACTCATGAAGAACGCTAACCACTCGCTTTTAGCATCACTACTCCCTACCTTCATTCCCTTTACCTCTTCTGAAGAAGAAACGTGCCTTCCCCTTGAAACTCCCAGCCAACCTACAAGCTTTATTGAGATGGGAAAACACACCGCGGCAGCTCGCCCCCTCCGCAGCCACCTCTGGGCTTATCTCCGACTCTTTTTTGGAGCGTACCCCCTCCTGGAAACGCACCCCGCACCGCGGCAGTCGGGCTCACCACCCGAGCGGTCACCGTCCCCCGCGCGCGGGCTGGTGGCCGGAGCTGGGCAGAGCAACGGAAAACTTTCCTCCAGGCGCACGATCCCGTCACCCACCCGGGGCTGCCTGAAGGTGGGCACTCGCATGCCCTGCAGGTAAGAAGTAACGGGCTTTCTGAAGTGATTTATTTCCATGGATTTAGTGTCAGCCCTGAAAGATACGGTTTAAATTTTTGAAGGTCTCCAAAGCATCGCCCTGACAAATCGCCTCAGAGACCCGTTTAGATCAACTCGCCCACGGCAGCAGAAGGCCGGATGGAGACTCGCTCCTCCAGATACTCTGGAAACGAGGAGAAAACCACGTGTGCATCCCCAAACCGTCGCAAGGGGAGCTGGAAATGCCATACGCGGGCGGTGACGATGCTGCCGTACGCGTACCCAAACGCCGCTCTGAGCGACTGCTCCTTTTTCCGCCCCTCTGGAGGAAGCACCGTCCTGCAGTTCGTGCAAGAGGGAAGAGAGGGACCCAGGATCAGGCTCGTCTGGCAGACAGCCAGTTAGCTGAAAAAAACCCCAAACTCATTAACTGAAAAAAACCCAATCTCCCAAACCATCGTGTCCAGGGGCCACGAGTGCTTTCAGCCACAATCACTTTCATTTCAGCAGGAGGAGCGCACACGACTCAGAAGCAGCCTGCTTATCAGCGAGGACAGCAGAGGTAAATCAATAAACGTCTGGGTCTTTATTAACTCTGGGATCGAGCCCTTTGGCATCACCCGTGCAGCCGCCAGCCCCAGGCCGCGGTGAGCCGAAGCGTCCTACGCATTACTGGAACGGACTCCTGGCAGTCAATTCTGCTGAGCTCCAGGACGCGACAGGAAAATGAAGATGCGCGATCCAGGCCAGGCTTTCACCAGTTGGCCTCCAGTGCCATGGAGCTCCTTAGATCCAGGCTGGCTACTGCTAAACCAAAAAAGAATCAATTTACAGCAACACGTTTGCGTGACCTCACATTGAGTGTCGTTGGCTCGGCATCGAACACCACTTCTGGTTTGTTTTTCCAAGGAAATCTTCAAAAGCTCATGCTTTCAATCCAATACGAGCAAGAAAACTTTCTGAAATCTCAGGGACGTATGAGGAATGGGAAAACTAAAACCCGCAGGTGTTGAGCCAGCGCTACTTTTCACTTTCTTGAAGAGTGATAAGAAACAGCTCCTTGCTTCTGGCTCCGAGAAAAAACTTGATTTTTACCGTTGGCAGCTTTCGGTGTGGCTGAGCTGCCTAACACATGACACAACTCTGTGTCGTTACCATATGAAAATGATGAATGAATACGAAATGGCAGGAGCAGCAACAGTCGTTTTCCCACGGCTTTGAAAAGAAATGGAAGCTAAACTGAGACGGTGCATGAGGCACAGAGCCCAGGCACAGCCACAAACCTCCACCCAGGTCTGTGCCCACACCAAAGCCAGGGGGTTATGAAATATCCTTTCCAATACATCTTTGGTGAAGTGAGAGCCGTAATCCAGACCAAAAAAAAAAAAAAAAAAAAAAACCCGTACGTGTATGAAATTCAGTCTCCTCAAGCTGAAATCCCCAAGACTTTTGTGTTGTTTTGCTCTCTCCTCCCGAGACATCTACGCTGGCAGCAGTTACGGTAAGCAGAGAACACGCTTTCCTTAATATAAGCAACAAAGAGCATACACGGAAGAACAACTCAATATATATCACGAGCAATTTATTGATACCTGAAAAGAGCATGGGAAATTTGTTACGTAGTACTTCGGGGGGGACCCTCAATAAGAGCAAAGCTCTGGTTCAATAACTTTGAGTTTGCAATGAGCTCGATTCAGAGGGGCCCCTGAGCCTTGAACGCTTACACAGCGCGCCTCCATCACTTTAACCCGCAAAACTGGACTGGAAACAGAGTTACACCTTCCAGCCGTTCAGCGCTGGAGATGCGGTGGCGCTCACAGTTGTTTTGCACTTCTGGACTTTCCAGCCTGTACGAAACCAGAAGGGAGTGGAAAAGAAAACCTCCCTCAGCAGGGGTGCGGGAGCGCGGGTGTGGAGGGGAAAGCCTTTCAGAAGCCGCTAAAAGATTTGTTTATAAAATCAGGAGGGTATTCTGGTTATAAAACCAGGCCGGCATTCACCGAAGGTGACCTCCTGCCTAATGCCACTGCCATCCTTTGCAGAGGGAGCTGCCGTGCTGCAGATTGCACTTCTCCACGGCAATGGCTTTTGCAATGCAGCGATCAAAGGACGGAGAAAAATGCTGCATCCCTCTGCCTTTTCCACTCTCTCCATTATTCACGTACATCATGACTAATTTCTCTACTAGAAACGAAGTGATGAACGCTACAGGGCCAGAACTCCCCTGTCGCTTGAAATTGCTTCTCAGCCACCTGAAAAGAGAAATTTCGGAGGGAATGGCTTCTATTGCCCCATCCATCTCCAGATGAGAAGCCCACCACCCAATCGTTATTTATCTCACCCAGGCAAGCGGTAACATCTATCTGCTTCTTTCCTGATGCTGCAACGAAGGGGTGCCTGGGCACGGAGACGTTCGTTGTACGGAAGGCTGTCTACATTGAAGAAAAAAAGAAAGAAGATGGAAAAAAACAGAAAAAGGAAAAGTCAGTAGCGGGGCAGCACCAACTGAGTTGCTGTTGACACACAGAGGTACTCGCTCTGCAGGCAGCCGTGATCGATCTTGTAGATTTGGACACGAGAAAGCTACTCTGTATGTTTAAAAATACACTGCACCGGGATTCTGATTATTCAGGACACGGCGTTCCCTGTTGTGGAACAGCATGGGAATTGGGGGGAGGAAGCGGGGGGTTTTTTCTTCTTCTTTTTTTAAGAACACAAGCAGCTGCTTTCTGAGGAGGAATCAAACCCGATCTTTTTCTCGTTGGATTTAGGGAAATGTTTAAACAGCAAAGGGAACTGCAAACCCCAACATGGCCAAAACACCGAGCACAGTGCAGAATTTCCCAGTGGGAACGGGGCAAATAAATGTTTACCTTTGAAACCCTCAGCTGTGCCTAAATTTACCAACTTTTTCTCATAGTGAAGTCCTCAGCACCTTTCAAAGGCGGAGCACGGTAATTCATGCGCCACAGAAGGTTACTCAAGGACATCAATTAATTGGCTAAACAGATTATCTGGGTTTCATCCATATTCTAGAACCGCAGAAACCTTGTTATCCAGGCCCATGAGAAAATTACAGATTTGAAGTATTATGAAGAGCTTTACCAGTATAGCTGTGGTTGATTTTCACGGATGCAATCGTGCTAAAACGCTCCACGTTGTCTCAGAAATTAGGAAACGCAGCACTCGGTGCAGGGGAACAGCAGCAAAAGCACACGGCAGCATTATTAACAGCGTCATTCCAGAGCAGAAACGTACGGAAATTCCCAAAGACGGCATGTGAAATTCAGATCAAAAATATGAGGTAATATTTGAATGGCAGTGAAGAAAGACCTTACCCGGCGCCTTTATAACAGAAAACAGTTCGTACACTTCAATAAAAAGCTCAAAGCAGCACTGCAGGGCTCTGAGCGCTTTGGAGATGCAGTTAACTCCCGACAGCTTCTCCCGGTTCATCTCGGGCTCGGTGGAAAGTATAACTGCCATTCTCAGCTATTTCTCTTTTTCAGAGTTCATAAGCATGCTCTTTTATTAAAAGTTAAAAGCAGCGCATAAATTAGATGCTTTTTCTTTAGAGGACGAGGCTGCTTTTAAACTGCAGGCATATGTTAAATTAGGAGGAAGTTAACTTCAGAAACCTTAGAGCAGTATGCAAGGGTTGCCAGCCAGGGAGAATGATTTATTCATGCTCTGCAACGAGCCTACGCAACGAGGGAAGCGGTTCCTCTCCTTTCTCTCCGCGCTGCGCAATCTGCCTTGACACTTGACCAGTCGAAAGTCCATTAAGAGGTGCTTCATTATTGATACTCTAAATTGATTTAAGATTAAATGAATTATACATGCTCAGCCAAAGACTATCGCGGCATCCCATAAGCACCTCTCCTGGACACTGTCCCTGCAGCTGCCCGCTCTCCAGAAGCGGCCGCAGGCAGCCAGCGGTACGTACGTGTAAACGCGCAGTTTGTTGCACGCCGTCAATATCTTCATTTTAACGCGTTGGCGTGTTGCGTTACTTTTAACGCAGAGAGGGAATTGCATAAAAAACTTTGCTCGATGCCTGGCAGGATTTTGGGCCGCTAGACGCAAAGCCTCAGGTAACAGCTGCCATTTTTTTGCTCTTATGTTCACGACATTTCTCCAAGTGGTTGGGGTTTGTTTGCATAGATTTTTTCTTTTTCCAGCTCCGAATCCATTCTTCACCCCCAGCTGAGGTCAATAATAGTATTCTATCACACCACAGGTACTCGCCAGCCCAGGGGAACACTCCTTCATTTGTTGTTTTTTCCTCTTTTCTCCCATAAAATCCTCCATCCGGTCTGATGATGTAAAAAAGTGTATCGGAAGCCAAAATCGCACTTCACACATTATCCCACTTGACATTTTCTAGGATGAAGTCTAAGCATTGATTCCAGTTATTTTTGTGACAGAAGAGTTCCTTGAACTCCCACTCACGTCAGATGAAGGACCCCAGAGGACTTGGCTGGCCGGGGACTTCGTGAGCGATCTCCAGAAAACTTCTTAACAGGACCAATTAAAATTTTAAGGTCAAGAGTTTTTCAGTGGCAAACTGGCTTTTCAAGTGAATGCCGTTTTTCCTCTGCAAGAGTTTCTGCGGAGAAATGCTTTCTTCTTTATGGCAGGTTGGCAGCCCGGGACGTGAAATATTCCGACCCGGGAATGCTGCTCGGGAAGTTCCTCCCGGAGAGCAGCGCGTGGCTGCCTGCGCTCACGCCTGCAGCCCAGGCTCCCCGGCCTCGCCCCCAAGCAACCGCGGAGGTAAGCTCTCCTACCCGGACCGCAGAGCCAGTAACTAGCTCAGGCCCCAGAGAAGTTTTAGCACACAACCTTTTCGCACAAAATGCGAATCTTCCATAGCTACGCCTCTGCGCTCTGGGTCAGCCCCGCGCCTCCAGCGGCAGCGAACGGCCGCGGGCTGGAGCGCACGGCCGAGGAACACGCTCGGTGCTGAGCTGAGACTCATCTCCTTGCACGTAAGTCAAACCGGGCTCCACCGGGGCGCATCTGGCGAGTAACTGGGCGAGTCGCAACCCGTTTTCAGATCAAACCGTTTATTTATAAGGGTGCCGTTCATCAGATGCCGCGCCTCTGCAAGGGGAGCACACACGTTTCATTTATCTGCACACCTTTTTGTTTTCTGCGCGAAAACACGCTCACCAATTTCGGCGAAACCTTCCACGCAATTCAGACGTGGTTTGTTACCGCCTTGTGACTCTGGTAATCCTGAAACTGGTAAGAAGGGGAAAGAACGAGGCAGTAATTGAGACTAAGGCCCGGCCCGGCCCCCCAGCCTCGCTAGCGACACGCCGCGTGTGGGCTGCGGGAAAAGCTACCAGCAAGCTGAAAAATGAGTTTGAGTTTAAAATCTGTGTGCAACAAACAGTCCATATGACGTACGATTTATAAAGTGTAGCAGCACTCTTGAAAAGGCTCTTAATTTCAGAAAACCCACTCGAGCAGGAGAAACTGTGCTATTTAAGGAATACAGCGGCCCTATAGGCAGAAAAGCTCTCGGATAGGAGTAAAGTGGCATATTTGTGGTTTATAGCTGCAAGCATAAGGGGCAGATAAGGACGAGAGCGGTGTGGGCCAGAAAACAGCAGAAGGGAAAATTTCTACCCCGTTTGGTAAAGGATAACTGTGCAAGATAAAAAACAAAACAAACAAAAGCAACTAGGAAGAAAGCAAACCCAAAAGGTAGCAGACAGCATAGAAAGGGCAGCGGCAGCCCTGGGTGAGCCCGCTCCGAAACCGTGGTTGATGCTGGCCGCCAGGTCCTCCTTGCCGCTACTTTATTTGAAGTTTTGCACCGTACTAGCTCCACTACTTTGTTAGACAGAAAAGTTTCTGGGAAATAATGACAGTAACGTGCTACGCGTAACCTGGACCTGTCCGTATTTCTAGCAGAATTACTTCAATGATTGTTGCTGACGACCGGGTTGTCAAACAACGTTCCCCAACGCGATCCCATACCAGTCTGTGGCAGGAGCAATGTTTGTGCTCGGCGGCGAGCGACCCTTGTCTCCACAGCGTTCTGCCCCCGTGTGTTTGCGCGGTTTATGTTCCCGTCCTGGTTAGGGTCGCTGTTGCGTACGACCCACTACACCCTTGCAGGGCTTCCTTGCGGTGGCAAAAGCGGATTTCTTCGGCATGACCTCCTGTAGATCATTAATCAAGAACTTCCATTTCAGCAGATGCTCCAGTAAAATAAATGGACAAATAAATTCCTTCTATCAATGAAACGTGATTCATAACCGCTTTTTGTTTGTATCCACCGTAATGGAAGAAGATGAAATTCAGCTTTCTCCAAGTGGGTTTTTTTTTGCTAACATTATGAGGGAAGTGTATCGATGGGCACTTTCCACATTGATAGTATAAGTACCGAGCAACCGAAAAAAATCTGGTTTCAGACTTCTCACCGGGATTTTGGTGAATTTTAAAAATCTCCGTCTTTGAAACGATGAAATGACATTTCATCTTACTCTTCAGTTTGGAGTGTTTTCAAGGGACCAGTTTCATTATACCACAGCCCATCAAAAAATGGCATCAGAGTGATGACAGGGTCTTCTTCTGGATTTCAAAGTGACTTCTAATCTCCGCTGTGCCACTGATCTGTACCTCAGGAATTCAGTCGATTTCCCTGTGTGTTTGTTCTCAGTCCTTTCAGTTGTCTACCTTGCCTGCTTAATATGAAAGTTTTCCAGAGCAGGGAATATCACTTACAGGATTTCTGCAGCACCCAAAACATTGGGCCCCTAATCTACTCATTAACACAACGTAAACGGCTTATTTCCAAATACTTCTTTTGTGTATTACAAGAAAAAGAAGTTTTCAATAACGTAAAAAAAAAAATAACTGGGCTGATTAAAGACTAACTCCTGGAGAAGGACAAACACTGCTTCTATCTTAAGGGATGCCTTTAGAAATTTTAGCTCCCGTTGGCGGCTGCAAAGATACTGGAATCTATTATTCATCAATCAAGTTGTCATCACCTAGAAGATTAGAGGGTGGCCCAAGAGACATAGCCGATGTAAGTTTATACATTTCTCAAGAATAAATAATAAAAGTAAAATCAAACTTAAGGAGGAGTTGGTCAGGGAAGGGAGGATGAGGGCACGGAGGGGAGGGAAGGCACAGGAGGGGCAAACCACCTCATCGCCGAGGCAGCACGAGATGCGGCGCGTCCCGCTGAGCAAGGCTTAATACGCAGCTCCATAGAACAGTCTCGCAAGCAAAACTCAAAAAGCACGGTCTAATCAAAACTAACGCAACGCGAGCAGGAAGCGTGTGGAAAATCATCAGCCAAAGCGCGGCTGCTGGCGTCCCCTGTGCCAGACGAGGGGACAGGCGTCGGGGAGAGCCGCGGCGTGCTCCTGCTTAGGCTCAGGGACCGGAGCGGAGCAGGCGCTGGTACAATTTGTGGATGACAGCAAGCTGCGAGTGGTTGCGAGTGCTCTGGAGGAGAGGACCAGAATTCAAAATGCTCCTGGCAACGGTGGAAGTGCCATAAAATCAGGAAGGTGAAACGTAGTGAGGGCAGTTACAAAGAGTTATGCTTGGGAAGGAGGAATCGACGGCACAGACAGAAAACGGAGCATCTGGCAAAGCAGCAGCACAGCAGGAAAGGCTCCTTTGACGCCTGAATATGAAATAGCAGTTAACCACCACGATCTCACCCGCAGACGGGCTGGCCGCGGGACAAGGACTAGGACAGGGCTTTCGGAGACCAGCTGCTGCGATCGATAGGTCTGGAAATAAACCCCTGGTCGGCTGTCACCCAGACGACGCACCTTTGCGACTGCGAATGCTGCCTCAGTCCCCAGTGCTGGCGGCGCCCAAAGCCGCCTGCCCACGCTCAACGCTGTCCTCTGTTTCCAAGGCAGGGGGAAAGCGGGGAGCCAGCGGGGCGGGACTGCTCGGACCAAGGCGCCCGCTGCAAACCGCAGGCTCTCTGCCCCCTCACGCCTTTCCCCTGGCAGTCCCTGGGGGAACCCAAGCTGGCAACTGATGTCTCCTTGTCCTAGAGCAACGCCAGGCGCCCTCGTTTAACAGTGGAACAGAGGAAAACCAGAGAAAAAAAGATCATTTAAAAGGTGTATTTTTAGCAAATGTGTGACAAAAGCGTTTCAGACCACTCATTCCAAGTGTCCCATTATCAAAATACGTACAGTCATCTCTCAACCCTTAATACGGTTGAAAATATCTTACCTGTCCTCTCCATTATTCTTGGTGACAAGCGAACAGTATAAATGCCCCACAGCTCCGGGATAAATACACTTCCCTTACAGATTAGGTTAGATGATACAGTGCTAACGCACACGTCCATGAAAAGGAAACAGACGTGCTAATCTGTAAAGATTTAGATGACGGAAGAAGCCATCAATCTGTCGAGAGTTACCGGTTTGTTTTAATCCCTGTGTTCCTACTGAGATTTCTTTTCAAACTGTCTGCCTTTGGTGCTCAGGAGATTACGCGTGAATTGCAGCTGGAACACATTTTTTCCTAAAAAATTGGACATTTACCAAAAATGCGTCCGTCTCCCAAGTGTGGGAGAATGCCTTGATGAGGAAACGGTCTTCTCTTTGAAACTTCCATTTCCCTGACTAGGAAAGCTCTTCCTATGTATTTACCAGCAGGAATAAAGGGGGAAAACAGACAGAAAGAGCGTTCCAGCACTGCCATCAAAATAAATAGAAGTGCGGCTTCAGAAAAGCTGTGCCATATGTATTTATAAACACTTTGGTCTGGGTTTTGTTGTTGTTTGAGTGCTTCATCGCTTTCTTTCCTCTCTGTCTTAGAAGACGTTTGTTGTTCCCCTAACCCACTCAACACTTTGTAATTCAGCCGGTACCAGCACCAGGTACCGCTCTTCACAGGACGCGCTACCCACTGCCCCTCGGGAAACGAGAAGCCCAGAACAGCCTCTCGGCAATTCCCCGTCTCGCCTCAGCTCCAACAGCCCCAGGCACCGCAGGAGAACCCCAGCCCCGGCCGCGGTCCCTGACCGCGGGGCTCAGCACCGCCTCACACGCGTGCGGTCTCAGAGACACCGAGGGAAACGGTTCCACCGTCACCTTACTGTGCTCTACGCCGGCTGAAATTCAAGACAGCCCAATCAGCAGAAAACAGCATTAAATTTTTTTAGAAGCTATTAAAACCCCTTTTCTCCAGGCAACCCCTACCACTTTCAACCGTAATAGAAATTTTAAACCCCTGGCATTTCATTAAGCTGAAAATAGAGAAAATGAGTGTGCTTGTGCAAAGCTTGTCAGCTCGGATGGCGGTGCTGCGGGCTATTTCGGTACTCAGCCTGAAGGATGCGGGGGGGAAAAAAAAAAGGACAATCCTTGCTGTCCCCTGCGGCACAGCATGGCAGCAGCTGAACGCTGCACCCCTGCCTGGAAAAACATGCTAAAGTTAATGTTTGATCAGGGTGGAACTGCAGGGAAGTTTGGGGGGCGCGGGGGTGGATCACAATTTCCAAACAGGAATTTGGCAGGACTGCGGACTTCAATGGCTTCCAAAGCGGCAGAGCCATATCCCAGGGAACACGAAATACGACAGGTTATTATTTCAGCCGGTCCACGCTCTGTTTATGACCCCAGAGTTGTACCAGCAAATCTCTAGCAGAAATTTTTTTTTTTTTTGCTTTTTGGTGATATTAGCTCCATAAACCACGCAGCTCTGCAAGACCACACCGGAGTCATCCACCGCTAACTAAAGAGTTAACCAGATTCTAAACGAAGAGCACTCCTGCCTGATGACATCTTCGCTGGAAAGAAGCCAGCATTAGATTCAGCCCGAATTCATCATTTCGGTAAGAGAAAAACAGGGGAAACATCAACCGAGAATCTCACATTGCCACCGGTGGCAAAAGATTCATTCTTTTTATTGCTTTATGCTGCTCAAACCCTGCCTTTTTCTGCGTATGCGAGGTGATAATTCACATCGTGTTTTCTTTAGTGAACGAGATAGAAATGCCTTCCGTTTCTACGTATATTAGAAGCATTTATACTCTAAACAACTGAACAGTTGTTTGCTAAATCATAACAGTGCAGCTCTAGTCCGACTGATGGCAATAGGATTACTCACGTGAGCGACTACTCGTCGATGTGATTAAGGGGTCACTCGCTAATGGCAAATGAGACACCGTTAGCAGAACACTGCTATAAAAGTCCCACAGTGCTTTGAAAACGCTGGCCGGCTTTCCACAGTTTCTTCCCACATTAATGCGGGGACATCTCGGGGCACACAAGGATGCTCCACGGGCAGCACTGCGAGCCCTCGGACGTGCTCTCCCCGGGTCTCTCCCGCGCAGCGCGCGGATCCGGCCCTGAGGACCATCACATTCCCCTTCGGCAGAGGAAGGAGCCTACGGGACACGGTGTGTACAAAACAGCCCGTGCCGCTTTTCAGGCGGGAGTTACAGAGATTTCTAAACAGCTAAACACTACTCAGTGATCTGCTTCGTACCTGCACGCTACGCCACGCACACGCTCTGGACGCGCCCAGAAGTAACAGTCAGCACCTCACAAGCACCTCTGCCCGCAGACACGATCTCCTTCGCCATCCCGCTCCGAAATGCTGCGGCTGTGCACACAAAACCTCGGCGACAGGTTAGGAGAGAGTGAAAAGTAAGAATATGTTCTCCGAAAGATCTGAATGCAGGATTAATTACATACATTTGATTTTGGCCAGGACACCCACCGCGCAGCCCGTAGGAAATCAGATTGTGCGGCCGCATTTCACACGTCCTCTGCAGATGGAGCCCGTGGCGTTCCAGCACCCTGGCTCCGTGTTGGGGTGTTTGTTCGGCGTTGACTCATAGCAGAAAGTGCCATCTTCAGTCACAAGCAATTCCTCACAGCATCATGAAACTCCTATGAAATCTCTCAGCCAAGTACGGGCCAACCTCCAACCAGCTTAGCTTGCAGGATCTGACAAGATCAAAGACTGAAGTGCAATAGCCCTAGGCAACAGAAAGTACAAAAATGTATATACGTCAGTTCAGTGAATACTAATTCTACCAAAAAATAAGCTACAAAAAAAAAGGAAAATAACACCTGCATCTCTCTGTGAACACTCTAAGGCAACCCATAAATTATATGGCTACGCTAGAACAGACACGGGCATTCATTTATTGGGTGGGCTATATTGTTCTCCACCTCCCTCAGCGTATAGACAGCTATTTTTGACACTAGTACGTGCTGCCTGTGTTCTCCACAATGACATACGAAGGTTTGTCTCCCAGAAATTTCAGAATCCTCTCTCTTTTGTGATATCCTCGTGAATAGCTTTTGGGGACTTCACTGAGAGCACACGGATGTCACCAAGAAACTCTGTATAAGATCCAGCTCTACTGGCGACTATTCATATGTAGAGTATTAACCTTCCGCCTAAAAAATGCCTAGTGTATTCAGATACTGCTGAGTTAGTTCCCGCAGCTCTCAGAGTAACGTATCTGCTCTTGCTCAGACTGGGCAACGATACTCCCCCTAATTCTCACGCTTCGAAAGTCTTCGTGAGTGTGAAAGAACCGATTTAAACATCCCCACCTTTTCTTTACACAACAGCAACCGTAATGTTAAGCAATAAATATAACAAACCCCTTTGACAGAACGCCTCGATATTCTCCAGCAGGAATAACATGGAAGGATAACTGGAGCGACACGGAGGGATAACAGGAGTAACCCAGGGATAGCGAGAAGGCATCGTGACTGAGCTGCTTTCCACTGCAGGAGAACACGCCGTATTTTCAAACACGAGCAAGCTTTTAAGAGCCAGCGAGTAAAGCCTTAGGGCCAAGCCACTCACACGAACAAGCACACGGCAAGGCTCATGAGAGCTGCTCTCACAGAACAGGCAGAGTCAGTTCTTCATCCGTAAGCCATGGCAAGAGGTGCTCCTGGATGAGCTGTTTCCTTCTCTATGTGACAACACGGAGGGCACGCACGAGCCACTGGGGATGAGCCTGGACCCGCATCAGCCGCAGCCTGGGACCCAGGAGACAAACCTTCACCGGGTCCCTTGGGAATCCCTTGCTTATTAGGAGAGCCCTTACAAACAACACTAATTGCTTCACACCATTTAAAGCGCTACATGACTGATAATGATGAGTTGATAATGGGCCCTGAATCTTTCTGCTATCCCACTGCACAGAACACTTGGCCAAGAGCAGCATTTGCTGGGCTCCCACTTGGGAAACCCAGGCCGTAGGCTGGTAAACAGACCCATAAAGGGCTGTTCGTGTGTGAAAGACCAGGACTGGTGCTTTTACTGGGCAGTATTGGCATTAGCACAGTTCACCAAACTGATGGCCACGGGGACCTCCATTTTGTCTATTGGCCTTTAAATCCACTTTATAATATAACACACTTGCTGCTAAGGCTGCTAACCTGGCTAGCATGCTTCCCCAGCTCCAGCTGCTTCTGAATGTAAATGATGTTCCACTTAGTTCTTTCCCCTTCATTTACCAAGAAAAAAAAAATCCCTTTTAACTTGAAGGAACTTAATAACAGGCAGAGAGCGGACAGATCTTCACACATTTAAGTATCCATTTGACAAAACAAAGTCTAATTAGATGTGCGAACTTCCTCTGCGATTCTGTCTTTGGGGAACCAGCGATAAGGCGAGGCGATGAAATGGCTTCCTTGCCGAAGACAAGCTCTTGTGGTACTAAGGCACAGCTGATACGCAGAGAGGGACATTCAAACGGCCCGTGAGGGTAGGTAGTGGAAAAAACACAGAAAAAGCTATCAAAGCCTCACTTAGGGAAGCCTGAAATGCATAGTCGGTCACGCTAAGGGAGCTTTTCTGAGAAGAAAACTATAGAGGAGCAGTCTTCTGTAAGAAGGGAAAGCAATAGTTAGTTACTTACACATTTCAGCACATTAAAGCTGTTCTGGTGGCTCCTGGGAGTCTAGAAATGCTTTTCCATACTGGACATTTAGTCCCAGTCAACTTCACAACTCAGTTTACAAACGTTACTAGGATGCTCGTATGCCATGAAGGACCGCTTGACTGTAGGTCCATCCTAATAGAGAGTAAGCTGGATGGCGCAGCAAGCAATCTGTTCAAAAGTTTAGGGCAAGATCAATCAACAAGGAGCACAACGAAGCAATAAGTGATTTCTCCGAGCTTTTAGAAAGCTGTGAATAATGCCCCGTTAGCAAGCAGATGGACTCCTTCCCCCAGCAGGTCCCTTTCATCCCTCGATTCAGCAGGCACCTTGCCGTGGGGCCGGCTCTGATGCTCTCCAGCTCCCACCTACTGGAGGCGGCGGATGGGTTTCACTGCTCTGCTTTCAACTCCTGACCTGTGCTCGCCTTCAGATGATGACCCTCTCGCTGGAGGCGTCGCATCAACGTGTAAAGTAATTCCAACTTTTTTGCCAGAGCAGTGCTCTAACTTCACGATGGGAGTAAATGCGTTTGAAGTCTACCACAGCCTCTTCCGTCAATACCATTCTCATCACCGCCAAGTCAAGTTAATAAGCGCAGTTCATCAGCCCTGTCCCTGTGACTACTTCTTTCCTGGAGGGGAATATAATGCATTTCACATGTCAGATATTTAAAGGGTTCTTTCATGTGCAGTCTCAGTTCATCGCTAATAAAATACATTTTGCTCTGCTGTTTCGTTCCCTGTGTGCTACATGCTGTATTGAATTTAAGACACAGCTTCTCACCACATTTTTTAGCAGGAAATAGTCATCTGAAGACTCATTAAAGCTTTTGAGACTTCCAGTTGCCCTCTGTCAGATCACATTAAACAAGCGCCGTAACGAAGAACGGTGACGAGCGCAGGCAGGCAACGCTCGCAAGACCTGCGTGATGACGCTCCCTTCTCCGGGGCTGGGGCAGTTCTTCAAAGCGCCCTCCAAGCGAGGAGCTTTCCCGACCGCCTCCTTCCTGGCAAGGCAGGGAGCAAGCGACCCGACCTGCACAGGGCAGGTGTTGCATCGCAGGGGCAGGTGTTGCATCGCAGGGGCAGTGCCAAGCAGGTGGCTTCAGACGCCAGACTCTCATGCCAAATATCCTGCTTTTCCAAGAGGGCTTACTTCCCAAGATGAAAGCATTGCTCACTGGCATGCAGTCTTTGCCTCAGACACGTTCTTTAGAAAGCTGCAAACTTCGGGATGTTTGTCCTAAGCAAAATGAAAGTCATTCATCACCTTTTGAGAACCACCAATCGCTAAAACTTAATGCCTCCCAAAGCTTCTCGACTGCAAATTCCTTTCTAATACAAAGTTAAAAAACAACCTCTGAAATGCAAATAACCCAGCATCCCACACAAGATGATTTATGCCATGCCATCTTCTTCATGCGAATAAATTAAAAGAAGAAAATGTAATTTGGAGTTAACTGCAATGTATAATAAAATAAGAGAGTGACATTACATCTGCAACACTCTCAGCGCAATGTGTTGCTGCCGTTGCTGCTGGAGGTTTAAACTTCCCAAACATGGAGAAAAAGATTCTGATTTATTTAGTTTGATTTTGTGTATAAATCATTTTATGGCTTCAGGCACGTCGGGAAAAGACACTTATTTTAATTTCTCTATGTGGATGTCATTTCAAGGGAAGGCAGAAAGCTTGGTTCTCAGTTAATGTCTGAAACAGCACAGGAGAATCAAGAGCCTCCTGCAGGAGCGAACCAACACCAACCCAGAGCCCTGCGGGAGCCCAGGGAGCACAGGATGCGCTCCTCGCACACCGGGCTTCCCACACCACCAAGTTCAGCGGAGCATCGATGGGGTTGGATCGTTTCTGCGAAAAAGCCGTTAGAGACGCTACCTCAGAACAGGAAAGGCGTTTTGAACAAACAAGAACTGAAAGATGCACCAAGAGGGTGCACGCTGAAGAAGCAAGCGGCAACAAAACCCAACGTCGTAGCTAAGGTCAGCGTTTTGTTCCGGTAGTACGAACCACAACGGAGAAGACTGCTTTTTCTGCAGGGGCTGCTGGAGACCAGGCTCTGTAATAGCGAGGACTGGGAGCGAAGAGCTGGTGCGGAGCCCGCTCCCCTGCCGCCGGGCGCTGCGCCCACGCTGGCAGCAAACGGGGGGTGCAGACAGAGCTCGGGCTCCTCGGGTGAGCTCCCCGTGACTGACGTAACTGCACCTGCCTTTGTGTTACCTTATGGTTAAGGTTAACGCTTGGGGGTTTTGTTCTGCCCTATTAAACTTTATCAAATGGAGGGGAAAAATCTATTCTGATAAACGGAGCAGATACGATCAAGCCAGTTGGGGTCGTCGCACTCCGTTCAACAAGCCCCCCGGCAGCAGCTTGCCCTTGCAGCTACGCTGGCTGCTGTGCTATACAGCTCACTTCAGACTGGAAGCTAGATGGGAAAGGACTTATAGATTTGTTTACTATCGCTAGGCAGCGAGTCGGGCGGCGTGTAAGAGCGCCCTGCTATAAATAACGGCGGCGAGGGGACATGAGTCCCAGCGCAAGGAGCAACGCTAAAGCTTCCTCAAAGGGATGACTCGCACAGTGCATAAATCTGAGCCAAGTGATACTGCTCCGAGCCCCATTAATAGCAAAGAGCTCGTCCTAAGCTGTCGGACTCAGCAGACGCCCGCAGCTCAAGGACGCCCTGTTCGGGCACCCGGCCACGCCAGCTCGAGCCAGGATTGAAAATGCTGCCAGGAGCTAAGGCATGACAGACAGCTTGGGCGCAGAACCTGGAAGGATTTGGTGGTCTCACATCCACACAAACTGCCGCTAGCAGCTTGTAAAACCCAGGGACTGATCCACAGGGCTCTCCGATCCTCGTTTTAAATCACAAATTCTGTCCAAGTAAAGACACGGGCCTTAGTTTTATTCTTATTACTATTCTATTCATTAAATTAGTATTAACCTATATTAATAGCAGTAAGGAAAAACCGTACTATTAAAAAGTAACAGCTGCTTATAAATGAACAGATCTTTTCTGAGTCAGGGCCATTTCTCCTGGTAATGGTAAAGTCCTGTCAGGTAATCATAATCCTTACAGAAAAATTCTTTGCCTTCACTGCTGTCCTCTAGGACAGTAAATCTGAGACAATCTGTCTGGTTCTTAAAACATAATTCCTCTTTACTAGAGCTGATCTTCTAAAACGGGCTGGAGGATGTATCTTCTCATCCTCCCCTTTCTCCGTGTTTTCACTGGCGAAGCCTCAAATCTGCTTGGGGTGGTTTTGTTCGTCTCCCAGTGCGCCCGCTCCCGCAGCAAGGGGAAGTCTTCAAACAGAACAATACCGCGAGCGTCGGCTGGGGACCGCAAAATCCCAAGCTCCAACTTGAGTTCTGCCAAAGAGACAATGTGCGGCCTTGGGAAAAATCACCTCTCCTCCCTGCAGACTCTCCATCTGCTTCTCGCTAATAAAATGGGATTATAAAACTGCCCCATCCCGAAGGGCAGGTAAATCTTTGAAGGTGAAAACTGCGTTACAAGCACAATACATTATTGTAACACAGCACAAACCCTTTCAGGCCTCTTCTCTCTCCTACTCAGTGTGAAGCAGCCACATTTCAAAGTGAAAGCTGCGGACCCGGCTTTTCCGTTTGCACAGGCTTCCTTCAGCAGGCGGCAGATTAAAGCTGAGAGAGTAATCCATAGCAATTAATTTATTCAATGAATTTAGCCTCGGTTTATGTTCACAAGATGTCTGCAAGCCATTTACCATTCTTTTCGTGGTTTACTCGTTATTCACAGCGATTGCAGTGTAACTCTTTCTCCGTAAATTACTCCCGAACAATTAGCTGAGCATATTCTAGAAGCTATTTGGGTTAGTTTCAATTTCGTACACAGGGCACATTGGCCCTTCGTTCTCTACTCACCATTAAGAGCAAGAAAGGGCACAGACGTGGCCAGGATCCACACAACCGTGTTCCCCGACTGCACCCCAAAACACCCCGGTCACTCTCCCAAGACTGGGCGGCTTCTGCACTAGAGCGAACGGAGCCCGCTGGACAGTTATCCGTGCGCTGCTTCCCGAATCGGCGCTATTTCCACCCCTTGGCGGGACAGACTTCCTCTTTGGAAACGGGCCTCCAGAAAAAAAAAAAAACACCACCACATTTTTAAGAAGCGGAGCAGTTTTTGTGCCTGTGAATATTTCCTTATATTGGTTTAAGCTATGTTTCCACAAGCATTTCCATCGGCATAGAGATTTACTGCAACGTTAACAAATTTCCTTCGGTTTTCATCAAAAAAAGGAGGAATCCTTCAAGGTACGTTACCAGAGAACACCGAGAAGTGGTATTTTGGCAAAAAACGGATGGGGTTACCGGTGGGTAAAGCAGACTTGCTGGCAAAGTCCGTGCATGTCACCACCAGACTGGCTTCGCCTAGGTTCACAGACATTTTAGCATTTTAATGTGCTATTGGCTTAGCAAATAAATAAATCACAAAGTGCAAAAAGAGCTTCTGGAAAACACATTAAGGCAATTTGCAAATAATTGCACTGAGCTGGGCTATTACGACTTTGACTTCTGAAGTATAAAATCTCCCAGCAATAATGATGATAATCACATGGAAAATAGTTGCCACCCTTTAATCTTCTAAGACAAAACAGAGATCTTTGGGAATTTGGGACCCTGTCACTCTAATTGAACATCTGACAGGAAAGTAATTAGGGTGGAAAGCAACGGGGTCACCTGATTGCCCGTGCGGAATCCATCAGCTTCCGTTTGCCATCGCACGGGGCAGCTAGTTCGTCTCCGGCACAGGTTTCTCATTTAAATAGCTTCGCTGCCAATAAAAAGGCTGTCAGACAGGCTATTTCCAGAACAGATTTGGATCTCGGTAACTCACACTGGGCGTGTAAAGATCCACCATTCGTTACGAAGGCAGCGCAGGAAAAATGGCACCAAAACAGCGGAAGAGAAGTCACTTGCTGACAATCCCGTCAAGACGCAGGATCACTACCTGGAGTTGCGTTTTCCTAAAGACAATAGAAATACACCAAAAGTCGGCCGTGCAGAGGAAGCACCACCATTTCCAGCAGAAATACCTTTCTCCCCCCCCCAGCCCCCTTTCTCAAAGCGCAGCCTGCTTTTATTGCCCATTTATTTTGCTGGTTCAGGCAGGCAGCCAGGACGCTGCCTCCTTGCCCGGCGACTGCTGCCAGCGAGGGCGGCGATGCTCGGATGCCTGCCTCGCATCCTCCAGGGCACCCCGGCCGCTGCCGCAGGGACGGCATCGCGCGGAGGGCGGTCTCTGCACCGCTGATGGCCTGGAGATATGAGAAGGGTCCGTGGGAAAACGGCAGCAAGGCTCCTCCGTGGACAGAAAAGATTTAAGAACAGAGAGAGGGAAAAATCATGAACTGCTGCTGTTGTGTTAAGGGAGGCTTTCGGAGCAGGTTTAGTTCAAGAGCGCTGGAATTCAATGGAAAAATCCCACTGGCTTCAGAAAAAAAAGTCAGACTAAATCCCCTACAACCTTTCAGAGCTCAGTGGATTGTGGCAGCGCAACACGTGACACGGATGCGCACAGAAATCAGAAGATCATCCAGGCAGTTAATTCAGCAGCCACTATCAGACAGCTGAAGAGTAAACACCAACCGACATTCACAACATATTCCATAGACTTTAATTAGTGTGAAGTATGAAGGCAATTTCATCCATGATGCTCATCTTTGGCAATTTTTTTTTTTTTATTTTAGTTGAAATGCCTGTATCCCGTTAGGTGTTCCCAGCACATAACTGTATTTCAACCTGGCTATCTAATAAGGTTATTTCCTCTGCTTTTCATCTATTCTTTCCAGGTTTTATTTCAGGATGTATTAGCGAAGCTCCCTGAGGCTACTACCTATCTTTCTTGTTTCATGTGTGAACCCAGTTCCCACAGAGAGCAACACAATAGTCTCCACCTCAGGACACAGGACTCGGAGCGACCTGATCTAGTGGAAGCTGTGCTCGTGGCCGCGGGGCTGGGCTACATGAGGTCCCTTCCAACCCAAAGCCCTCTGTGATTCTAAACTTCATCGGAATACAGTGACCTGGCAAAGCCGGCGCTCACTTCAGTTTAAACCCTTAGGAAAACATAAGACAGAGCCCAGGTGCCTCCTCGTGCTTTGTGCTGGAGATGCAGGAGAGGAACCCGTTAGCAGCCTGCACAGGCGTGATGGACCCCACCAGGGACACGGAGGGACAGCGCCAGTCCAAAGGAACCAACCTGCCGTGCCCCAGGGTGAGGAAGGGCTGGAGCAGCCGTGCCGGGACACCCGACCCAGCTGTGCTCCACCCCACCGAAACTCACCCTAGCCGTCTTCAGAAACTGCCGAAGTTGGTTTCCAGCCAACTTGCAGACATTCGGTTGATGCCGTTTTAACTTGGGGTCATTGCTCAAGGCTAACAATAAAAAAAGCCTCCCCGCGTTTTCAGAGCTCTGGATGAGGTATAAAAACAAATTACCTAGAAAAGGAAGCACTTTGAGAAAGTGAACTAAGGTAATTGAAAAACAGGTTTGATGCTCAGCCAGTATAACATTTGGATTTTGAAATACAAATGATTCCTAATAGGAGCGTTAAGCTCGTATCAAAAACCCTATTTTTCTCCTTCAGATCATCTAAGAAGAGTAAAAGAAAACGAAATAAAACCCAAGCCACACGGTGCAGGGGAAATGCAATTCAGTACGGATTATCATTTCCCAAGTCTGTTTTCCATAACTGATTTAATGATATACTTGGATACAGGTCTCAATTAGCAAAACAATGAGATTTTCTGTCTTTACTCATGACAAGCTATTTTTCAGTTGAGCATTCTAAAACTCTCTGCAACTTGCAATCAGCGTGTAGGACTACACACTCCTTAGCGTAGGCAATAAAACTCCGGTGATTATAAGATGAAATACAATAAATATGAAGACAGTGACAACGATAAACGCTTCACCGTGCAGGTACTTGTCTGGATGCTCCCTAGAGCCTTCCAGACTGCCCCGCTGCAGCATGGCCTGCAGTTGATTCCTAGCATTAATTCCCTTTATTTCTACCCTGGTTAATCTGGCAAACCAATCCAGCTCACCTAGCCCCAGCCTGGAAACCTGCCATGCTCTGTAACCTGGATCCAAGGACAGACTAGTTCTTCCACCCTGTCCGTCTTCCACCCAGCGTTTACCGCTTTCACATGCAGTGAAAATTCCCGCTTTCCACCGCAGAAATTGATTCTTAACCGTGTCTCAAGACCAGCGAGGAGCACGGTACCTCACACCCCGACGTTCTCTTGATGAGACACCAGGACGACGAGAGGCAGAAAACTCAGCCTTGTCTCCATTCGCTAGAGCTCTTGTGCAAGTGGGTCCAACACAAACTTTCCTTGCCGGTGGGTGGGAAGCGTCGCTGCGTGCTGCACGGAGAGCTGGCTGCCGTTCTGTGAGCAGTGCAGGGATGCGATGGAAAGACTCTGGGAAGAAACACTGAAGAGCTCTCCGCAGATCTAAGATACTGCTGTCATCTCCGTGCAGTTAGATTTTGGTTTTCCCTTATACCTAAACTTGATCAATTGGTATCCCCAACATAAGAAACTTTGCTTTTCCTTAGCGTCATCCCATTACTCTTGGCAATTCCGCCTGTGACATGCCGAGTGGTTCTTCCAACCCTTGATATTTGCAACCTTGAAACACTCATAGAGTTATACTTCCCCTTAAGTCATCCTTTAGCCAGGCTATACATATTTAATTCTTTAATCTTTCCTTGGGTCCTGGTTTGGGCCAGGACAGAACCAATTTTCTTTTAGTAACTTTGCTTTTTAGTTAAGTCTCTCCTGAGCACCTGCACTCTCTGACATTAACTGCATGTTTTTCCAGACAGTAGCTGCTTCTGGCAGTGATAAGGCTCGGTGTTTATAGT